>WEKX01010955.1:0-57458 GCA_013390025.1 Pitta sordida
CTATAACTTCCAAAATAAAATTATTTTGCTTCAACACAAGGGTAAACGTAGCAAACATTACAAGCAAGGGTAAAGAAGTGCTTCCAGGCATCTGTGATCAGAAGGAAACAAGTCAACCCCTCAATTCCTACTCCATCATATTGTATTTACTACTTTGTTTCAGATATTCCTCTCACTATGTGGCAACAGCTTAAACTCATCACAAGCCTAATGAGGAGAGTGCAGCTTAATGGAAAGCAGATTATGTCAAACAGATTTGATATCTTTCTCTGACAAGATTACAAATAGGAATGATAATGGAGACTGTATTGCTGATATAATATAATCAGACTTTTGTTAGACTTCTGGCTTTATGCAGCTAACATTCAGATAAAGAAAACTAAAAACAAAACCACCATGAAAAATCAGAATGGCACATATTGAATCAAATTAAATTTGTCAAGTTGATGGTCTCACTGCAATTAATGTGAGTGCATCAAATAATTGCAATTATACTAATTATGTTCTATAAATATTGTTCTCTTATATACATATAATCTTCTTTTGCAATGATATAGAGACATAATGAGAGTGTAAGCACACATTTGTTCCTGGGAAGTTTTCAGATTATATAAACATTGAAATGTGATAAAACAGGAGCTCTGGACAGACTGGAAATTTCCGCAGGCAATCTCTTGAACACTGCAGGGAAGGATGACATGATACATGGATTATTACAGAGGAACACTGAATAGAAAACCAGCATTTCTTTGTAACCATTGTCACTCAGTCTCCATGTCTGCTCTTCAAAACTGTTGCTTGTTCATGGAGAAACAGTGAGAGCAATAACTGGTCTGGAGAACAGGACAGAGATTGAAAGTATTCCAGTCTCACCATTATGAATTTACAGATGCATTGATCAGACTCTGATGAACAGAAATCTATTAGATGGCTCTTTAACCCAGCAAGAATATCAGACACAACCCTGTTATCATCCAGAAAGAAATGGAAACAGGGAATAAAAACCCCAATCTATATCACCAAGAGAACATTGACCAAGGCATATACTCAGTTCAAGTCAATAAGTGGGTTTTTTCTAAGGATGGTTCATAATTGACATGTGTGTGACAATAATGGATATATTATGTGACTGAACAATATAATGTCAGTGGTTTTGTTTCAGGAACATACAAATACGCACAGAGCAGACTGGATGACCACAAAAATCATCTTGCATTTATGAAAATATCCATTGGTACCTAACATACTCCAGGTCAAATATCCTGTATTTAGCCTCTCCACATTTGATTATCACATAACTATTAGCTTTCAGAATAATCTAATCTATTAATTAATGTTCACATTCCTCAGTTAATAAGTTTTTCATACCTTTGGAAACACACACAAGTTTTTTCATTCTGGTCAGGACATATGTGAGCATCAGATGTTACTTCCTGAGAGTCCATTTCCCACAGGATTCTTTCAAATGACAGATTAATCTCTGTGCTACCCCTCAGGGATTGCACACATGTGTATTAAGTAGAATAAGTTGATGTGGTTGTCTTTTTAATTTGGAAATACCACTTTTCAATACCAACTGTCTTCTGGAAAGTAGACACAAACATAGTTGATTTTTTAGCTATTGGCACTGCTATTTTTTCCCCTCCTATGAGGTCTGTAGAGTCAGTTCTGCTCTGCCTGTTCAGTATCACAAATATGAGCTGAAATGTTAATGAAGATACATCTGCAGGGCCAGATGTTGGTCTTAGCTATGTCCGTATCCAGCTCCCTGCCTGTTTGCTATTGTATATTCCTAAATTATGACCTTCAAGAAGTTAAAAATCAATGGAAGGTGTTAGTATCTATTGCCTTTCTGTTGTGCCTGTCCACTAGACAGTGCAAACAGTTTGACTTTAACCAGAAATGGCATTTCTTGGCAAGAGAAAACATAGTTCTTGCTTATATTAGGAACATATTTGATCTGTGTTCTGACAGTAAACATGGGATTCTTAAATCCTGCATTGATACCCTGGAGGCAACTGTCTTCCAAATCCCACTCTGGAAATTCCTGTTTCTGAAAAGTCAAGAGTACAACAGAATTAATGTTTCACTGTTCCAGTATAGCCTGATAGAATCTAATAACATGAATTAATTAGACTAAATACTTACATTTGAAAATTAAATGCTCCAGAAGGAGTGAAAGAGCAGATAATCAAGATAGCAGACCTTTAGATACAATATGAACCTGCAAAAGAGAATATTTCAAGCAGAAACCCTGTTTGAGAAATCCACCGAGTGTTTCACAGGGAGGATGTGAGGCAGAACCAGCATCCCCTGGGAGACACTTCCTTACATAAAGCTTTTGCAGTCACATTTATTGAGCTAAAAGGCACTCTGAGATGTGATAACACAGAAAACATATCACTGAGATAGAAAAGCTTCAAATGTTCTTGGTTGCTACTTGGAATTTCAGCTGTTGGTCCAAAAGGTGCTATTTTGTGTTTGTACCCACATAAAAGTCTACATGGCATTGACTCCAGAACAGGCCTTTGGGGTAAATTCTTTTACCTCAGCATAACTACTTCTGCTAACAATTACAGGTTTGTCCAGTCCAAAGGAAATGCAAATTAATAGAGCATTTTTCAGTGTAATAAAAAATTCATACAGTTGCTATTTCCAGTTTAGACAACAAAATTATTTATCATGCCACCTCAGTAAATATTTTGCAAAGCACTTCTGAAACATCCTGAAGAGCAACATCTCATCTGTGCTGCTACTTTGGTTTTAACTGATGTAATCTGAGATAAAAGGCAGGTCACTTGAATATTTTGGCAAGTTTTACATCACTGGCCGCTGGTTTTTTCATGTATTTCTTTATGCTGTCTACTCAAAATTAAACAGACAAGAAGTTCAAATACATGTCTCTATCTCTGTGCTCTGTTTGGTACAATGATCTTCCAGTAAGTTTCCTATTTTCTAAACAGCAGTTATGAAGTTTTGTTATATTTTTAATTAACTACAGTTCCTAGATCTGTGGGTAATTCTGACTGATTTGTATTCTCTCTGTTTCTATAATATCCGGATGGCCACATCGCACAGGAGAGCTCAAAAGCAACACGTTCATAAACTCAGCCAGTCCAAAGAAATAATATCAACTGATGAAAGGCTTGAAGGAAATTAAATGTGAGGCAAGAGAGTTAAAAATGTATAGCTTAGGGAGAAAGAGATGAGAAAGTGAGATATAAGTCTACAAAAATCAAAAGTGTGCCAACACCGAAGCAAGAAGCAGCAGAGGCACAGGGGTACAAAATTAGGCATGTGCACAAAATGACTGGGAGGAAGATGTAAACTGAATACTAAGGAGCTGGTGGGGTTTATTTACATATAGATCCCTGCAAGTCCAAACATAATTTCCATATAAAAGCACATTCTAAAATTGATTATAACAGGCTTCTTTTTGAGAGTACTCTGGAATAAAAGATCATGAAAGAGAACAATCTTCTTGACCTACTTGATCGTTTTCCTTCTAATACCTTTCTTCCAGCTACAAATTATATTGGAAAAACAGCAAGTTCACAGGGAAGCACCTAAAATTAAAAAGGAAGTGACATAGTTAGTAAAACAAATTAGCCCACCTAATACCAACTTTCTAGGTTTAAATTTGTACAAAGAAAATGAAAAGTATGAGTAAAAATTATAAAGTTTTAACTCTGCCTCATAGTTGCACCCTCTATTATATGTATTAGTTGTATTACATGTATTATGTGTATTATATGTATCACCTGTGAAATGATCATCATAATGAAGAAGAAGTTCGTGTGACCACCTTGTTTGTATCACCAGCAAGCATATACAGTTATAATATTTTTAAACAAGTTTGGTTTTGACCAGACTGGATGTTTTTGACAAAAAGCACATGGCCTGTGACTGTTCAAAAGTAATCACAATATAAGCATATCTCAAAACATTGTATTTCAGTCATGTGAGAAACAAGAACACCCATGGGAATAACTAAAAAAACCAAAAATTAAATTGAAACATTAAAGCAAGTCACTTTTCCCAGGAACAGCTGTTATTACTTTAGAAAGCAAAACCTGCTGAAGGAAAATGGAGTCTTGCCAGGTCTGGTACTTTAAAAGACAGAAAAGGGAAGGGAAAAAAAAGATAATAAAAGAAAAAATTAGAACATTTGAAGATTAAGCAACTGTGCAAAATGAGAAAGCCTCCTTTGCAGCATCCTGAGGCAAGTACCAAAAAATGGGCCAATATTAGCATATGTATCCAGCACACTTCTGGAATCAAGGAGATGTTAACAAAGATTTGTGTGTAACACCTGTTTTTTGTACCAAGGAAAATACAAGAATGAAAACAATGCAGGAAGGGTAAAAGAGGACACCATTAAGCTGAGATGGAGCAGACCAGCTGGACTGTTATGATTTAATTAAGAAGAGTTTCACTCAGTGGGATTCACACATGGGAGATTATTCCTATCAAATCTGACAGAATTTTTCACAGTGGTAACATATCACAGAAGGAAACTGTGGACATAAAAACCATTTGACACTGTACTGCACACTGTTAAATTAGAAAGTTAATGATTAGGGTATATATAGCATGAAAAGCTTGTAAAAGGAAAGAGCTGACTTTGAAATCTAATACATGAAATAAAAAGATAAAGTGTAGACCACATTCTAATTTATTCAGCTTCATTAAATTACACATATCAGCCTATTCCTAATATCTTTTGGTCAACTAACCATAGATGCATAATACACCCCTTCCAGCAACACATAAATTCCCATCTTCTACCTAAAAAACGCATAAATCGTGTATTACCTAATGGTGGCCAGTTCTTTCTTTCATTCCAGCCCTGGCTTTTCTTCCTTAGAACACATTGTCAGGCTGCTTTATCAAGAACCAGTTTTCCTATAAATCATACAGCCACAGAATTATTGAGGTTAGGATGGACTCCCTGGAGACCATCAACACCNGTTGTACAACCCAGAAAAGAGTTTTAGAGGTCATTGCTTGTTGAAAAACTTTAGTGAATGCTTCTCAGCTCCCTATTTGCCTTAGAGATATGAAGTTTTGTGCTTCTNTCTTTCATTCCAGCCCTGGCTTTTCTTCCTTAGAACACATTGTCAGGCTGCTTTATCAAGAACCAGTTTTCCTATAAATCATACAGCCACAGAATTATTGAGGTTAGGATGGACTCCCTGGAGACCATCAACACCATACACACCCACTCCACCCACCCACAGCTCCTGGGTAGGCAGGTTGCTCAGGCCCTCAGCCAGCAGAGTTTTGAATATATCCAAGAACGGAGACTTCACAATGTCTCTGGGTGACCAGTGGACAAACACCATTAGAGCACGAATGTCATGTATTTTCATTCCTGCCTATTGTCCTGTTGGGTAGTGTGTCTGCTTTACTTCCTCTTTACTACCCTCTTTTCACTACCTTCCCAGCTATTTGACTGATAAATTCACCCGTGAGCCTTCTCCCCTCCCCATGTCACTATCTCCCTCATGTCATTTGATGGCAGGCCCACATTTTACTGATTTTCCTCTTGCTGCCAATGTACCTATAAAAGCCTGTTGCCTTTCCCACCTTTCATTACATTCAACTCCAGCTGAGTTTTGGCTTTCCTGTTTTATCCTTACATGCATGTTGAACAGCTGTTCTGTATTCCTGTGGGATCACTCATCCCTTCCTTCACCATCGGTTTACTTCTTATTTTTTATATTTGAGTTGTGCCAGGAGTTCCTTGATCATCCTTGAAGGATTTTCTGACACCTTAATCTGATTTTCTTTACATTGAGCCGGACCATTCTGGAGGTTGGAGAAGGTAAATCTTTGAACTCTCCAGAACCATCTCCTACATGGCTCTCACCTCATCAGGTCCCTGAACAGGTCAAACCCTATAGTGCTGAAACCTAGAGGCTGCTATGCGCCCAGTTCCCCCCTCCCAGAATTCCTAACTCCATTGCATAACCCCTAAAACCAAGACTGCCCCAACCTTCACACTCCAGACCAGCTTTTCCTAGTTTATAATTATCAGGTCCAGCAAAGAACTTCCTCTCCTTGATTCCTCAGTCACCCATATCAGGGAGTTACTAATAGTGCACTCCAGAAATTCCCTGGTTTGATGGAGTCTCACTCTGTTGCTTTCTCAGCAAATATCACAGACTGGTTTGGGTTGGAAGGGGCTGTGGGTTGGGGCACCTTCCACTAGACCAGGTTGCTCAGAGCCCCATCCGACCATGTCTTGAAACAGGAAGGGGATTAGCTGAGGCTGTTGTACAACCCAGAAAAGAGTTTTAGAGGTCATTGCTTGTTGAAAAACTTTAGTGAATGCTTCTCAGCTCCCTATTTGCCTTAGAGATATGAAGTTTTGTGCTTCTGGCCCCAAACTTGAACTTAGCTAACACTGAAGTTATTTGTACAAGTCCAAAATGTTTCTAGATAAGAGTTTGTGCTTGAAGTCAGTCACTCTAGATAATATCAAAAAAATAACAAAGAATGTTAAAGAATGACTCATTTATTTTACCAACAGTAATGTTTACAGCAATGTAATCTGTTACAAAGATCACTTTAAAACAGCCTAATATTTGGAAGGAAATTAAATGCAGGCTTTGACAGTTATCTGTTCTGAAGATCAGAGTCAAGGCCACACATATTGATTCTCTGTAATAACATTCTAAGTTCAGTTTGCAGACTCTCAAGAGCTCACAGCTTCAGAGCAGAAAAGCAACACATTCATCTCTGTCAGGCTGTTATTGTGGTTATTTCACAGACCTAAAAAGGAAGATAGTGAGCTCCTTACAAATAAAACATAACAACAACATTCCTAAGCAATGNTTGGCCCTTCACCATCTTTGTACCCCACCTAATAGCTCTGCACCTGTCTGATAGCTTTGGATCTTTATTATATTGTGGCACCATACCTGCCCCCGTGACTATATAACCCATATAATGTGTAGGTTACATGTATAACTCATATAACCCTGTGCCAGTATTCTTCCTCAGGGAAGTAGATGCCTAAATCCTCTTTCTGGAGTGATTTGTGAATGGAGGGAGGACGCCAGAAGAGGAATGATTCCATGTCTCCTTGTTGTGGTGCATTTCTATATGACAAATGCCTCCAGCTGATAGGTTGTGCATATGTCAGTACAGCTCTTGCCACACAGACCTGAAAAGGGGATTGTGCAGCACTGAGTGAAGGTAAAAAAGCAAATCTCACAACTAACTGGTGCTGAAGATATCAAATGGTAAATGTTTTCCTTTATGGCTACCATGGACCATAGTAGCCAACCCATCTGTAGGGAAATAGTCACAATTTTAATTGCACTGGCTCACAAAACATGAGTCTTGAGTTCTGAAAGGG
The DNA here is from genome assembly GCA_013390025.1 of Pitta sordida. Classification (NCBI taxonomy): domain Eukaryota; kingdom Metazoa; phylum Chordata; class Aves; order Passeriformes; family Pittidae; genus Pitta; species Pitta sordida. The sequence goes on from WEKX01010955.1 coordinate 7,367, forward strand.
CCTGGGGATTGGGAAAGGGACACAGTCTGTGAGTATAAGGCAACTAGATTTTTTTTTTTCACAGACCTAATCCCTAAGGAAATCTTTATCGTGTATGCGGGTATTGCAGTACCGCTGAGTTCTGCTAAGCACTGTGAAAGCTGCACACATCTGCCCCGCTCAGTGTCTCAAAACCTCCTGGAGCATGAACTCAGCCCAGTTTGAACTGGAATTGTTCTGCCAACCCAGGCCAAGTCTCACCTGGGGTCAAAGGAGTCAGCAGGTCTCCACCCTCACGTTGTAACATTTGTTCTCTGCTCAGAAGCAACTCCTCACTGCTTCTGGATCCTCCCCATTACTGCTGTTGATGGTATCTGAGTTGTAACATAAACTATGGAGCCAAAACGTCTGTGAAAACCCACATTTTGGTCTCTCACATTGTCTCACCTTTTCCCTCAATCTCATTTATCTGATGGCTACATACTGGTTTCTACCACAGCTAGTGCCCAGAATAGTAGCAGGGAAAACTTTCCACTTGTCCAAAATGTCCTGATGTCTGTTGGCCTCCTATAACATTTATAAAGCCACCTTATTTTCCTTTACTTAAAGAAGCCTGTCAGCCTTTGGGTGTGTGTCAGAAGAGCATCTACCTTTCCTACAGCTGGTTACTTATGCACAGAGTCTGAGTTTGTGCTGACTGGTGCCCCAGAAAGCAGTCAAGGACAACCTAAAAGTAGGCTTCAGTGAGCTGAAATGAAGAGTCAACTCTTTCAGCTCCTAAACTTAACTAAACTACAGCGAAGTGCCAAAAGGAAGGCACAGGCTTCTTTAAGTAAGAACAAAATGCCCATGAGCAACAAAACCACGAGGAGTGAAGGAAGCATGAGCAGAACAGAATGATTCACACATGAGAGACGTTGGGAACTGTGCAGTAAAAGGTGCTTGTTGTGCACAGGAACATCCAATTACATGGGCACCAGTGGGCTTGGCTTACTCCGCTGTGCTGTCACCCTGGATTGCACAGAACTTCAGTGACAGTAGATGTGTAGGGAAATCCCAGACTGCCCTGACACAGAGAGATGACACATGAAGGAGGGGGTTGCACCATGAGAAGTTTTTTTGTTCTTCGCTTAGAAGTACAACTCTTAACACATCTACTGGCACTGATGCGAATTGGGCTCTTGACAACATGGTAAATCAAGAACAGCTTCTTCCAGGGTTAAACTCATTAAAATCTCTATGGTTTCGCAAGACAGCTTTGAAAAAGCCTGTGTGAGTTAAGCCTGCGCTGTGCATAATCCATCTCAATTCCCATGTTTGCTGTAGTGAGCAACATCTATTTTTGGAGAAGATAAATAAGTGTCTACTATCTCATACTGCTCTTCCCTTCACCTGGTTGTTCAACTGCCATCCTCATTTTCAGTCTCCTATTAGAAACCCTCCTGTCACAACACTGAGCCTTCTGGCCTGCTTTCTCTGTTCCTCTTCCATCCAAAAGGGAGTTGTTTCCATAAGGGTTTGTGTCCCAAACACACTTCAGCATCTTTTTACACATTCACATCTCAACCCACAATATGTCTGGTAACTGTCTGCTAATATTCTTCTGTTCCTCTTCCCCCAGAAAAAAAATTTGTGAATCCTGTGCCTCCTGGCTTTGTCTTCCTTTTTTCAATATGTTTTTTTTTTTTTTTCTCAGTAGTAGGTCAACTGGCAATTCTGACCTCTGCCTTCTCTTCTACTCAACCTACAACACATCACTTCACTTTTATGTGCTTGAGTCTGCAGATAAATTTCAAAGAGCAACCTCAATATATCCTAGAAGTGATACAGATTAAATCACCATAATGTTAAGGAATAATTGTTTCTAGGGAAAAAAAATAACTCTTTAAACTGTGGTTTATTCTCAGCCTGGAATGACATTTCACATATGCTCCTACAGGTATCTCTCATGCATCTAACTCTATGAAACCACTTTGGTATCACCTTATATGCTACTGTCATGCACACAAATTCTTGGTTGATGCCAAACTGGGGCAGTGGAAATGTGAAGCTGTCTGGAATTCAAAAGAACCTTGTCAATTTGGGAGGGAGAGTCTGAAATAAGACAAAATTTCCTAATGACACCTTCAAAAAGGCACAATCAGGAAGGGCAGAGCAAATAGAACAAAATGGGGAATTAAATGTGTGAGCAGCGCTGCAGAAAATATTTGGGGTTATAGCAGTTCATAGGCCATAAAATGACACTTCAAAAACCCCAGAAAATCTCATTCTGGAGTATATTATCAGAAGTGTTGTGTGTAAGACAAGGGAGGTAATTATTCTGCTCTACTTGTTACTACTGAGAGCTTGATTCCTGCTGTGGGCACTGCATTTAAAGAAGCAAGAACATAAAGAATATCCAAGAGAGGGAAAGAGAAACAAGGTTTTTCTAAAACCTTGAAAAACAGTTTAGATGACAAATAAGGATGACGAGGAAAGGTGTGAAGAGCCTTACAGTTTATCAAATATTATTACAATGAAGGCAGTGATCAATTGTTCTCTGTGTCCTCTGAAGGAGGGCGAATAAGCTGCTTAATTTGCAGCAAAGAGGATTTACATTACACACTAGAAACACTTGCCACAATAGGGACAGTTAAGCTCTGGAATAGGCTAACTGCAGGTTTAGTAAGATCTCTTCAATAGGAAGTTTTAAGAACAATTTTGACTGATGTGTCATGGACAGGAGCTGTGTTTATTTAAAGTTTGAAGTGAGGTAGAAATCCATCTATGGTCATCTTTGTGTCATTTTACCACTGCAACTACACATACTCTCTATGTGGTGATACTAGACCAGGATGATTGGCCTCACACCAGTCAGCACCTTGATTGCAAAATTAACAGGAATTCCTGTGAGAGGCTTGCTGAAGTGTTTGCTAAATTATATTGAATATATTCCAACCATCTTTAGTATAATTTGCTATTTTCACACATGCTGACAAAGATCATTAGTAGCACTATTTGATAACAGCCTTTCTTTAGGAATCAGAAAATACAAAGGTAAATTATTACAGGCCACATTCCAGAGCAGTCTGTGAAAGTCAACAAGTTGCTACTGGATTTTTGATATTGGACTTCAATGGTTTAAAATTCTTGTGTTAAATAATACCCACAGAGTACATCATACATATTTTGAAATGCAGTGTTTTCATATTTCCACAGTTCAGTACATTGATTTTTATCTGCAAAGCTTAGTTGTTTATGTCTTTTTTTCCTTGGAAATCCTCTTTTTCCCCATGAGACACTAAGTGAATTCTCAGTAACTGAGCTGCTTTGACAGACAACTTTTTCAAACGGCAGAAAGCCATTAGCCTGATATTTTCTTTTGATGACCTGCATGTTAAAGTCACCTCATTCTCTAGATATGTTAGTCCTTCAACCTATAATGTGGTTAGTGGGATTTGTTACACTGAGCTGCAGAGCTTTAGATTTTGAAGAGAAGCAAGGAATTTTTAAGGACACAAATTTTGCTGGATTTTTATATTTAAAATAACTTACAGCAGTCCAAGACAAGGGCTTTGAGTAAATTTTGTGTGGGCTTTTGTGTTACGCCAATAAGAAGCAGAGCTGTTAGAATTTCAAAATACGTCACATTTTATTTCCCAAGGATTGATGACTGCTTCAAAACTCCTTTCAAAACCCCAGTTCTCAGTTTTGTATATTTAAGTTTGCATATTTTAAGAAGCAAGCAGTGATGCAGACAGCAAGGTGAGAGACCTGTACTTCCAGCTAACACATGGTCTTGAAACTGCAAGAAGGTATTTGGGGGATAATGGTCAAGAAATAATGTTTGCCAAATACTACTATACTAGGATAGAAATGCAAGAAGAGATCGTTAGTGGAACTTAATAAGACAGGCAAAAGGAATGTAACTTTTTTCCCCATTGAGTCAGCAACATGAAGCTGGTGCAAACTACTCGTGTTTGTTCCATGCCTTGAATCTGTCTGCAGTCTGCAGAAGAATACATCTCTGGAGTCTTTACTAGACCTTGAATTCTAGCAGCTGTCACTTTAGATTTGTTTCTTCCTTTGTCTGGGAGCTATTTTAGTCAAATGCAAGCACATGTGCTCTGAGGAAGGCTCCCAAGAGCAGCCACCATGACAGGTATACTCCTACATGTCTGTGTTACCTTCCTTCAACAGGCTTGAAGCTGGTGGCAAATATTTCTCCTTTTAGTGTATTTTCTGTGTTAATCAACAGCCTGTTGCAGTGTTCCTTTTCTCCCCAAATCATCTCCTGCGGCATAAAGCACTTGGTACAGCAGCTTGTTAGAGTTCAAGGTGCACAGCAGCCAAAAGGAGTGGCACAAGAACCTGTGCTACAGATCAGACCTATTATAGGTCCTCTCCACTGCAATCTTCCCTATCTACAGCTCTTGAGCTCTTGAGATCCAGCCTGTTCTGTCTGCAATTCCTTTTCAAGAATGAGAAAAGCAAATCTGAGGCTCAGGAGTTTCAGTGGCTCATTTCTGGCTTTTTCATTTCTCCCTGAATCCTTACAACCACTCCTCCAGCACTGCCTCTTTCTGTACCTATTTGTTCCCTATTATGAGCTGGTGGCCTCTAGGAGATCCTGAACTCCATTCCATTAGTCATCCTCTCCCTTTGCTCACTATAAATTACATTGGCATCATACCTTGATCCCCAGGATCCCCTTTCGTCGACAGAGAAACCTGCATTCCTCCTACAATACTCTGATGGGATTCAAACTGGGGAGCAGAGGAGGGTGGGGCAAAGCTTAATGGAGACTGGGAATAATTTAAAATGGGGCGTGTGGTGGGGGAGGAATGAGGGAAGAAGTTTAACACATTCACTCAGGACTTACTAATGACTACTCAATATCTACCTGACCCCCAAAACTGAACTGCTTGGAGAAGATTAGCAGTAACAGGGTAATCTTGCTAGGCTTTCTTACCCTGTCTGAATCAATACTTTAGTAGCTTCCCCTGTGAAGAGACAGAATAGGAACCTCTGGATAGACAAGCTTCCAGGAGCAGGCATCCCTAACAGCCAAAGGGTGAGATTCCCCTGTCAGAATGGAGATGTTCGTGGCGCAGACTGTCACCTTGGAGCTCATTGTCTGGGCTTTCTTGAGAAAGAGACAGAAATAGGCCTTTCAAGGGTCACCTCATCTCACTCAAAGATAGGACAAATGACTAGAATTTCAGAAGAGTTTATTTCTCTCCACTGGATATGAAAGGAGACTGAAAGATTAGATCAGATGCAGAAATCTCTGCTGCAGACTTCTCAGATTAGGTGAGATGAGTCCCGCTAGATTTTGTAATGGCAATTCCCATTTGCCCTATGAAACATGAAATATATAAACATTGGATAGAATTTTAAATATTAGCTATTTTATCCCATCGCTACTGAGAATGAAATTCCTTAGTAGACGCCTTACTGTGCTGCAACTGAGTACAACTGTACTAATTAGGAAAAGGAGAGTGCCTTGATGGGAGCATTTAAAGGCCAAATAAACAAGGGCGGCTTTAATCTTTAAAAGTCAACCCCACCTGATTGATTGATATTAACAATACACACAATTAACTTTCTTATTAATAACCATCATCACATAGTCAAATAAATTATTCTTTAAAAAATCCTAATCTAATTTAGCTGTAAGTGGTCAATACTGTGGAAAAGATGCCATATAGTCAGGGCCCAGGTTTCTACTCCTTGATGAGCTCAGTCCATGAAGTGAAGGAGAACAGTTTTGAGAAAGGAGAAATTCTTTCTTTACACCCCCCAAATTGAATGTTTTCTTCTTTTATAAGTGTTTTATTTTCTAGACAGTTCTAAGACAGTCACTGGTGCACTGCAGTGTCTGGGTGGGTGTTACTTCCCCAAGACGTGTCTTGGCCTGTTGCTTGTTACTTGGTTTGTGCCAGAGTTTATTTCTTTTTTTCCTTTTTTAATCTCTTGATAACATCCTACTCTTGCTGGCCCCACTAACATGTCACAGCAAAAGTAGTCGTTTCCCAGTTTTTTGGGGTGTGTTTAATCATCAGTGTCTGATCACCAATGACCAATTTATTTCTGGGGGCTCTGTTTCAATGTGTGCCCATATTTTCAAGACTTTCACTGCTACCCTGTGTTTTAATTGTGCATATAGCTAATTTCACTTCAATTATATCAATAACTTCAATTTCACACAAAATTCCTGTAGGAAGCTGCTGCCACATCTAACAGGCAGGGACTGGAGTCTGGCACAGTTCATATAAACCTGTGACTTGTTCCTGGCAATGCCAATATTACTTTTACTGGGACAAGAGGTACAAAAATTCTTTTACACTGATAATTGTGCAGTATGAGTGTCCTCATGGTTGAATTCAAAACAAGCTAATATTAATTATATCCTGCTTATGGAGTTTCTACTTCCAGGGGTGCAGCAAGCCTCCGATTTAGCTACAGAATTTTTGGAAACCTCATCTTCTCTAGAAAGAGCTCTCAAGTGTCTCAAGTGTCTCATCCAAAAATACAAGTACTCATTACGCTAATGAGGAAACAGTGCCCTTATTTACAACTTACATTACTTCATCTTGAAGCTGCTCTGTTTGAAATAGTGACTGACTTTATGTGTTTTTCAGTGTCTTCTATGCTTGCCTTTTAAATGAGCATTAAAAATTCAGGAGCGAATTAAGAGACTAATCTGGAAAGTCTGCAAACAACCAGGTTTTGTGCTGCCCACCACTGACTGATGTGTATTAGTTTGTTGTCTACTGAGTAATCTGGTCCCTTACATTTTAGATTGTGGGCAGATCTTTGCTGTTGTTGCATATTTTGGAGGATAGCAATGTTTGAAGTTCAACCTCCCACTAAGGGCTCTTCAAATACTATACCCAAGAGCCCATCCTTATTAGAGGATGTTGTACTAGTTTACTCATCTTTCAGATTTTAAGTGTTAGTAGTAGATCTTCATAAGCTTGAAAAATCATTCTCTTGGAGTTACAAAATTTAACAAAGAAAGTTCAAGTCCATAGTAAAAAATCTCTTTATCCTACACAGAAATACATATATTAAAGTTTTTTCCACTTCCTTTATCCTCAAGGTTTTGACATGGAATAACCTTCTTTTCTAGTCTGAAATATATTAAGCTGGGAATTAGAAGAAACTCAGCTGCCCATTAAATGCCAAAATATTTTATAAAATAATGTATTAACTTTTGTTAAAATTACGTTAGTGAGAACTGTATTAGGTAAAGCATTAAAGGGTTGGATTTTAAAGTCAGAAAATGAAGAAACTAGTTTAGTAAAATACATAAGATTTCTAACCAGAATAAAACCAATAAACCAGCTGAGGAATCCTCTAGCTCCCACTGGATTTTGATTTCCAGATGAGCTGTTTTGGACACCCCTCCCCCCCAAAAAACGTATATGAAATTGTGTTTCATTATTCAAGGTGGAATCTCCCACACAACGCAGCCTGGCAGTGTAAGCTCAGTGGGGTTATCAGATACTTTTCCAGTAGTTCTGAACTTCTTAAGCATGTAAAGACCAAAAATTGCCAGTTCTGAATCATTTCTCCAACTGTAGATTGTAGAATCTGGTGTGGTCATTGCCCACAGCAGACACATACAAAGGTCAGACACTTCACTTTTAAAATTGCTCAGATGGAAAAAAAATGGTCCCTGTTAATGCCTTGAGTCTACATGAGCCCTTTCTTACCCAGATTCAAAGTGTGCCAAGAAGATCTTGTATTAACATATTAGCAGACAAAACTATGACATGATCACAGTGACCTTGCTGGGTGTATTTGAGGATGTGACTGTAGCAGAAAATGTCTGAGGAAAGCAGTCTATGTAATAATGCACTTTTTCTGAAATATGCCAGCAAACACAAACTTGCCCCCAGCTTTTAACATGGCATGTTACATTTCATTACTGTTAAAAACTGGAGGTTGATGAAAGTCCTTGTGCCATTTGCCCACTTTCTGATTAAATTCCTGTATTATTTCTGTTATTTCATGCTTGTCTTTGTCACACAGAAGATGGGCTTGACAGCGTGTCTCCATTTTGGAGGGGTTGTCCTAAGTCACCAGTCAGCCAGAAAAACGTGAGCTGCCACGTCTCAAAGAGCTGAAAAGGGTGAAATGATCAATATCTTTAACTCTTTCATTTCTCTTCACATTTACAGAAAAGCTCCCTTAGCTACAGCTCCCTCTCACACCTTTCATGTGTCAGAAGATCCCATTCTTCTCTAACGATTTTGGACATTTTCTCTGAGACTGTTTTATGAGAATAGGACAATCAGGGCTCTAGAGGAAAAAGGAAAAGTGTGTCATGTATGTAATTCCATATTAAAGGAAACAGTTCAGAAGAACTGTACTGATTATGTGAGCAATTGAAAATGAAAACACTGCAAAATTTCTACTCTTTTGCACCAGGAGACTGTGGAATGAGATATACTTGAAAGTAGGATTTAGGACTCAGTTTGCAGCAGCCTGTACATGGCCTTGACAACTAGATTTGTGACATTTCCCTATCCTCCACTAAACTGCATTTGGCAGAGGCATTATATTGAATATCACACTTCACTGTGGCCTGAGGAAAAGATTTCATTAAAGTCCAAGCTTCAGTACACCCCACTGTCAATATAAGGGTAACTGTTTATGAGATAAGGAACAGGCCCTGAGAAGCTGTGAGAGCTTCATTCTATAGAGCTGTGAAGGGGATGAGATATTGCTAGATAAGTATCTCCCAAAACTGACTGTAAGAAATAAGAAGATTTCTAGACACATTTCTGTGCATGGATTTTTACTATCTTGGCTTTGCCTGAAATTGTTGTTCTGCTTTGTTTAGTATAGAATAAACCTCTATGGATAAAACACTACAAAGTGTAGTGAGCGTCTGGTTACAGGTATTTATATTTTGCATGTGTAAGGGAACCTGAAGATGATGGCAGGTGAGACAGATATGTGAAGAAAGACTAATAAAATTAGGGCTGTTAAACCTGGAAAAGAGGAGGTTGTGTGGAGACCTCACAGCTACAGGGTCTCCAGGGAATCCAGAGAGGGATTGTTCATCAGGAACTGTCATAGGGCAAGGGGGAATGGGTTCAAATGACAAGTGGGTAAATTTAGGTTAGATATATGGAAAAAATCCTCACTGAGAGGGTAGTGAGGCGCTGGAACAGGTTGTCCAGAGAAGATGTGGAGTGTTCAAGACCAGGTTGGATGTGGCTTGGAGCAACCTGGTCCAGTAGAAGGTCTCCCTGCCCATGGGACTAGACAAGCTAGGTAATCTTTAAGGTCCCTGCCCAGTTCTGCTCCTTAGAGGAGCTGGACTACGGCTGGAGAAGGAAGTACTTAGAAAATACTGAAAGATATATTTAAATACATGCATTTAAAAAAGGACACCAGACTTGTGGTTGAGCTAACTTACTAAAACAGAGGATAGCTGCACAAACATGAAGAAACTCGGGATCTTTCAGGATGGCCTTAAGGAAATACGTAATTATTTGCCCTGTGAATGGATGAGCATCAGTTCATCTGTCCCACTTGCCACCATAATCCCATCATTGATTGGCAGAATGTATGGATTTTGTAGCCAGCTCTCTGCCTTTGCACAGGGCAGGTACCAGCAGCCCAAAGCCCACTGGCACCTGCAGTCGACAGTATAGATACATTTGGTGGAGTGTACACATGTCCTTACCCAGAGAGGTCAGGGAGCATGGACAGGCACCTCTGGGATTAAAGAACTTTTACTACAAACCTCTGTTATGGGAAAGGACAAGACTTTACATAACATAAATTCCATGGTCTACCCCGTGGGGTGTGCAGCCATCCTGCAAGTGTTCATTGCACAGTGTAACATCTGCACACACCTGCACCTGCAGTTTGCCTGTGACCTATTTATTGTTTCATACAGCTGCACAGCTCTGGCAGACACGGTGGCAGCAGAACTTCACCACTAAACTCACTTGCTGTAGGGGTTTCACTATGGAAGTTAATCAATGCAGAACTAACTGCACCATCAATATTGATCAGGCTGGGAAGGCTTTGGCATCATAGCACTGCAATATCCTGTTACTTCCAGATTGCTTTCCATCAGCCTGTGAGCATATTAATGAATAAATCTACTTGGCTTGGCAGGTTCACAGAGACAGCCCAGCAGTGGCTGGGCCTAAGCAAAGATACCTCATAGGAATTTTAATTTTTTTGTTAGATCAAAAAACTGGAGCAATGTAACTCACAGGTCAGCAGTTCCTGCCATGAGCCCAACAGCGTATTTGACAGCTTTAAAGATGATACAGGCTGTCCATTTGTGAAAGCTTGCTTGACCCAGGGGGCCATTAGAGAAATCTATAAGCAGACCAGCCACTCCCTCTGACTGAAAGTAAATGCATTTAGTGGCCTGGGTTGACCTGTCACACTTTGAATTTCTGTTATCTTCTAATGTTGTGGAAGAATTCACTCACATAACACTCTCACTGCTTTCGGGCTAATAAATGTCTCTTTGCTCGTGCTGCTGGTCAGACTCTGACCTGATGTGGCCAGCTGTGACCTACACTTTTTTTGTGTGAAAGGAACCTGAGGATAAAATAAAACTGGTTTCACCTTTTTGTGTCGTTTTCTCCCTGGGAACAGAGGGGACACGCCTGCCATTTTCAGTGCAGTCACCCTTCAGGGTAAGATGCAGCTCATCTTCAGGATTACATTTATATTGTGATCACTGAAGTAGATTAACAAGAGATTGTTTCATGTGGCTTTGGAAAGATCAAGGTAGCTTTTGTGATGCTTGGTGGCAGATTAAATTCCTACAAAGAACCTTCTGAGTCTACAAGTAGCTGTACTAACACAATTTACACACCCTTGGGGTTAGGCAGATCCTCTTTATTGTGTAAACACCCATCAGGAGCTTTGTGGATAATTTTCTCAAATGTCAGTACCTAAATGTTGCATAATCCCCTTTTAAGAATGTAAGTAGACTAGGCAAGATTTTTCATTATTTTAGGCTTGTCCTCTGTCTAACAGGCCCCTCAGGAAATTTCCACACTGAAGATAGGGAGGTGAAATCAAGTTCAGCAAACTTAAGCCCCTTCATCCTGTGACCATGTGGCCCTGGCAGATGAAGCTGCTCACAGTCAGGGTTCACAGCATCTGGGAAGAGCCAGGTTGGCAAAGGTGCTCAGGCAGGTCCTGAGCCTCTTGTTCCAGCCCATGAAATGAGGTCCTGGCTCCTCACTGAGCCTAAGGCTGCTTGCACCATAAGTGATGAAGAGGAAGATAGACACCAGCCAGTAAAGGCTTTGACAGTTTGTGGGTAGGAGCTGGGGTGTCTGAAAGGTCTTAAGTCCTAGTGTGCAGAACTGATTTGATTTGTAATTGCTTAGCACACCGTTTCACACTGGAGAGACTTCAGTAGGATTCTTTAAACACCTACAGACAGAAGTTCTTCAAGACAGAGTCATTCATGCCTTCCTAGAGGAGGGCTATGACACACTGGGGGCTGTAGGCTGTAGGATTACATCTACACACATTTTCAGTCTGGCTTCCCCCAGAACTACACACATTGTTCCCACTGAGGCTGCACTGAATGGAATTGTGTGTTGCAGAAAAACTGAAAGATTTATCGGGCAGGAAAACTGCTGCAGAACTGGAGGTGTAGGGTGGCTGTGATTGATGTGTTTGAACAATTACTATGTCTTGTCAGGCTTCTTGTGTGGTGCCATTCCTGTAATTAATGGGCAAGGACTTTCTAATTTTCCTCAAGTGGTGCCAAGACACTTGAGGTGTCCAGAAAATATCACCAAACGGGTTGGAACAAGTCTGCCAGGGCCAGCTCTAATGTTTTCCCTGCTCAGTGCTGAAGCCTGAAATCATTTGTAATGCCCCAGCACTGATGCACTGCCCACTGCTGAGCCCACAGGGTTTCACACATGGTAAGAGATTCAGATCTGCAGTCCTGGGATATGAAAGGGGCGTCCATGGTGCAGTGTAAGATACGGAGAAAAAATTCTGTCATAGTTTATGCTGAAGGATTTCATTCATTAATTCTCTAAGCCAGACAAAGGCACCTGAGCTACAAATATTCCAGAAGTAGATGCCTAATGTCATCATAGTAGAATCACTTTGAAAAATCAGATTTGCATAATAACTAAGCAGCACAACCACTGACAGTAGGTGTTCCAGTCTTTGGTACCACACAACCAGGTACCAGATGTTTATATACAAATCACAGAATGGTTTGGATTGGAAGGAACTTTAAAGATCACCCAGTTCCACCCCCTGCCATGGGCAGGGACACCTTCCACTAGACCAGGTTGCTCAGAGCCCCATCCAACCTGGCCTTGAACACTTCCAAGAATGGGGCAGCAAAAGCTTCTCTGGGTAAATTCTGTCAGTCCCTCAACACACTCAGAGGAAGATTTTTCCTAGTATCTCATCTGAACCTACTCTCTGTTTGAACTAACTGCCCCTTTTTCTGTCACTCCAGACTTTTATAGATAGTCTCTCTCCATCTTTCTTGTCAGACCTTCAGGTCCTGCAAGGCCACAATTAGTTCCCCCCAAAGCTTCTCCTCTCCAGGCTGAACAATCCCAGCTCTCCCAGCCTTTCCTCCCAGCAGAGCTGCTCCATCCCTCTGATCATCCTGGGGCCTCCTCTGGCCTCTCTCCAGCAGCTCCATGTCCTTCCTGTGCTGTTCCCCAGGGCTGGAGCAGCTCTGCAGGTGGGGTCTCACCTGAGGGGCAGAATCCCTTCCCTTGACAAGAGAGTCATCCTGCTTTGAATGAAGCCCAGGATATGGGTTGGCTTTCTATCTAAATGCTTGCATTCACACTTGCAAAATACAGAGCAGTGTCACTGGATCCTCCAGTGGGGGATGGAGGCCAGAAAGGAGAAAGAGCCCAGGAGAGCAGAGAGTACAGCATACCCATATCAAGAGCTAATGGAAAATGAATGTATATGCTAACAATATTGATTTTACAGTATGATGGTTTATCCTGCACAAGGTCAGTAAAATGTGATAAAGTATTTATTTTGTTACAGCTATGCTGTGCATTCTCTGTTCAGCTTTGGTGTGGCCAAGCAGCCACTCAGGCACGTGTGAGCCTCATACAGGTTCTGATATGATTCCAGCCACCACATGAAACCCTTCATAAATATGATTTATTATTGTTGTGTTTGGAGTCCTCAGCCTGTTCTGTACTTTCCAGGGTATATATTGGCTTATGCAGATTAAACCATGTGTGATATCAGAACCTGATCAGCTGTTCACTCATTTCTCCTTCAGAGACATGAAGGACTTCAGTGTGCATTTACTCACCAAAGCCCAACTTTTGATCAGAGTGATACTTCTGCATATTTGCAGGAGCCTTAACGTGGAACTCTTGGCACAATCTTAAAAAGGTGACTGTGTCAAGAAACAGTAGTTTCCAAACAATCAAATAACAACAAAACTGAGGAACCTGCCTGTTCTTTAGGACTCAAAGGAGGATAATAGCTCAGCTCCTTCCTTAATACTTGTCTTACATGAAATCCACAAAACTGCTGCCAGGGGAGAATTGGATAAGGGTGGAAAATAATACGTGGTTTATTTACCCAGTTGTTGACAGACATCAAATGAGTGAAGAAGAGGAAATAAAGACGATCCTAAAAGGTATCGAAATTGCCTGAAAATAATTTTGCAATGGATCTTGTGGGTCCCTTCCAACTTATAATATTCTGTGATTCTGTGATTCTGTGATCTTCATATATGAAATTCAGTAAATACATTTTGGATTCTATGTTCTTCCCCTTACGTAAGATGATTGGAAAACTTTAATTGGATCCCCTCCTTTGACGTGCAATGACCCAGGTACTGAGCAGAAAGAAACTGCACAAGACTAAGTGTTAGAAGCCTAATGCAAAATGAGGTTTCTTTTTAATGACAGGATGTAATCAATATACAACATAACTCAGGTTTATTGTTATAAAAGCCCAATATTTTAGACCACTGGTCTTGTATGCATAGAAACCAGACTTCCAAAGACAACATGCTCACAGCAAATATATGTATATGGATTCTGAGAGAAATAAACTGTCCAAGTGGTAAAAAGCCTAAAATTTGTAATTTCCTTGTTAAAAAAAAAAATCTGCAGTGTATTTGTCTTGCTCATTTCATTGTCAGCAGGAGAAGAAAAGAAACTTTTGTTTCTTAATTCGTGCAGGTCTTGGCCATTTTTGGTCCTCAGTCCCAACTGTTGAGTGATGTTAAAAATGTGTCCCCTATAACTGTGGCAGAATGTGCAAATTCTGCCCCCACCCACCCCTGGTCCCTCAAAAATGCTTTATGCCAAGGGTTTCTTCCCCTCCTGGACAACCAAAATCAAGGATGTCAATGGTGTAATTTGTACATTAGTTATGAAACAGCCCAATTTCACTGCAGAAATATCAGCATTCCAGTTGTACCAGAGGGTTCAAATGAGGAAAAATCTTTCAAAAAACTTGTGGGGTACCTGATTCAGTCTCCTGAAAACACGGTGAATCTGTGGAATGTGTCTCCTATCAGTGCAATTCCAGCAAGAGCCTCTCCTGTCCTGTCCTCTCCTCTGAGTTTTTTCTCTGCTCTATCAGCTCTCCATACTGAAATGCTTGTTTTCAGATATTCTGCTTTGCTTCCCAAGGCATGCCTTCACACAGACCCCCTGCAGTAAGCACCTGCATCAAAGGCAGCATCGGCAAATGTAATTTTGTGTTCAAAGCAGCAAATTGGAGACATTCTGCAGCTCTTGGTTCATTTTGATAGATGAAAGCCTTGGGAAACAAGCTGTGTATGGCCACTGATGTAAAATGAATGAATCAGAGTGGCTTGCACAGGGGAAAATGCAAGCACTCAGAAAAAAAAGCAATTATTCAATTAAAATCTAAAAATAATCAAATTTTAAAGATTCCTGTAAGAATTAAATCTTTTTGCTGTTTTTTTTTCCCCCAGAGGCATTGAGCTACTTTATGATGAGTATAAAACAACTGTATCCTTCTGTGTGTTTAAGTTACCATTGTAACTCCAGTTATGAACGTTTTGGGAGCTGTTCGATGAGTCACCAAATAAAAGGAAAATACATCTGAACGTACTTGCATAGCACATTTGCATAAAAGAATAGTTCCCTCCCCAAAGCTTCAGTTTTTTCCTCTTGTCTAGCCTTTCAAAGTGAAGCAAGGATTCTCTTTCTGAAGTAGCACCATTTTATTTTCAGTAAAACAAGACTGGTAGCAAAGGAAAACTCTAAATAGACCACGAGGCCATTGGGGGTTCATGCTTTGAGACAGGAATTCTTTTATTAGAGCTTTTCTGTGATGTTTTAAGGCTTGCTGCAGGTTCTTAAAAATGAATAGGAATTGTTCTATTCTGAACTGTCAGCAGTTTGGAAACTTAAAACATCCAGGACATGTCTCAAGAAATCCAGTTGTTCTCTTTGATCCTAGATTAAAGGGCCTGTTAGAAATTTCAGAGCTATGTAGTTCCTTACACAGTTCCAATTAAAGCGACACTTGAGCTTTATTCTGTGAATGTACAATAATGTAGAAAACGCCTTGGAATTCCCTCATCTGCTGTATTCTGTTTAAAAATACATGTATTGGTTTTATATCAACATCCTCAGCTGCATTCAGTACTCCATTTACACCCTTAGGTTTAATTCACAGAGCTTTAGCTTCACAGATTCTTACCAATAAATCCCAAAATGCATGCATGGCTTGGTTTAAGAAAGATATTTTACTTGTGTTTCATACACAAAAGAACTGATAATCAACAGTGGCTTAAAAAAATTAACACTACTGCACTTTTTCACGAGTGTACAAAAAAGAAAGAATGAATTTACATTCAACGGTAAAGCTTAAAGTCCACTCTAATAATAGTTGCATTGACATTCACATACACAAGCACAGAATAAATATTTCAGGATCCTTATAAGAGCATACAGCATACATACAGTACTTGAATTTTACATAAGGAGTGTTAGTAGGGTCAGAAATCCATAATCTCATAGAAAAGTTCAACTAAAATCAGAAAAGGTCGTGTGGGAGGTAACACCAAGGTACTGCACAGAGCTAGCAGGTTAATAAATCCATTTGTGTGAGGAGTTTGCTTCTGCTTCTTCATATTAGGACAGTTTGTTTGCAACGGTGTATTCAAAGTGCAGATAAATGCAAAAAAAAAAAAAAAAGACAAATAAAAAGAGAAGATATTCTTGTATTTATTAATACATGCAAGAGGCAGCCCCCAAATCACCCGACAGAATAAAGCTGTTATTGGCAAGTGGCCGATATAATACAGATGTTTCAGGCAATTTTTCTAAAGCACTTTAATAGCAGCAATTGTAATTTATAATGGCTCTAGATTGACTTCTGTTTGGGTTAAAGGGCATCATATTTCTTTAACATTTACAGCTATATTTCTTTATAAATAAATATCTCAAATAACAAATAGCATAGTTAACGTTTCTTTTTTCTCTCTTTTGCATAAGTGTCGTGGAAAAACTCTGACCTTTTCAGAGGCATAATGTGCAAAATAATGTTAGAGTGGAAATAGGGACACAGAGCATCACAGTTACATTCCTGGGATGTCAGCCCAGCCCTTCTTACTCTCTGAGGGCTGGTCTTCCCAGGGAAATGCAGGGCTTTAAAGGGTTAATTTTCCCAATGGCTTGCTTGGTAAAGAGATATAATTTATGGTATCTCAGAGAGCTGTAAATGTGAGGTTTCATTTGAAGCAAGTGTGTACAATACGTCATGTATAGGACTCAGTATTTCCACACAGTGACTTCTCAAGATTTGACAAGTCTGCTCATCTCCTTTCAGACATTTTCTCCCCAGCCTGAACATCTCTGAACATTTCTGTTCATTAGGTGTTTCCTTTGTTGCATATTTACCAGCTCTTCTTGCATTTTATAATCTGATCTCATATCACCTAGCTGACATCTGCACACAAATATTTCCAATCAGATAGAGGGTGCACAACATTAAAACTTTAAAACCTGTCCTGTAAGTGTCATCAAGACAGGAGCACAGGAACCACAGTGCAGAGTCCAACCTCTCACTGGCTGTACTGTGAAGATTCTCCTTTTCGGCGTAGGAGAAAGGAAACTTGTGTCTGCTTTTTAGATTCTGAAAACAAGCCAGAGTGGAGAAAAAGAGTTAACACCAGACTTAATAAAGCTTTTAAGACAAAACCTGTTAAGCAATTTAGACAGACACTGTGAATTTCCTGCTGATTTTCTCAAGTCTGTACATACAGGAAATTTGTTAACAGTAGGAAGAAGTTGGGGGTTGCTACATAGGAGAAATCTGCCATTATTACAAAAACTGGCTAAGTGGGTTCTTTCAGTATAACCCCCTCACTGGTCACTGTTCTCAGTAGTGCTGTTGCCCTTTTCTTTTTTCTCCTGAGTCTTGTTTCCCTTCTTCTTTTTCTTCTTTTTCTTGGTCTCTTCCTTCTTGCCAAAGGTTATGAAGTCACTTTTGTCAATTTGGCTGTTTGGTGGCTCCTGCCGGATGGAGATGATTGCAGGAGATCCTGGGATAATGAATTTGTCTGGCAACTCACCAGGACCACCTTGTTTGGAATTGCCGGGTCCAAATTTAAAGGTCCAGCTGTTGCTGTTCACACCAGCTCCCACTGGGGGGGACACCTCTCCTGCCTCAGGTTCTGAAAAAGTCAAAACAGCAAGAAAACCTTAAAGCATCATTAAATACAAACCCTCAGTGAGCATCAGCTTCCTGTTTGAAAACTCTGGCTTTACCCTACAGTGATTTTAGGTTTCCTGGCTGCTCATTTGGGAGTTTCCTACAGGTTCTTGTCCAGTGTTAGCATGCCCTGACTAACTCTACATGCTGCTGGGTCAAACAGGTTCTCATGTGCCCTGAAACACAGTTGTTCTTTATTGTTCTTTTGAATTTGAGGTATATATGGAATAAGAGATGTCTGTGATGCAGCCCACCACAGTGGGAAACGCAAGCACGTGCATTGCATGGCAAAAGGGTCTATTTGAGGGTGACAAGTTAGAAGAGTGTCCAGGGCAGGGGGTGTCAGCCTTGGCATTCCATGCATCCCTGTGGGATGTTTTAGCAAACCATCTTGTCAGCTGAGTCCAGGATTTCTCATGGAGGGAACAAGTTCCTGAAGGGGTCAGAGGATGGAGCAGGCTTTGCTCGGGGGGGCCCAGCAATGGCACCAGAGGAACAGGCAGGAACTGATGCCCTGGAAGTTCCACCTGGACATGAGGAAGAAGTTCTTGGCTGGGGAGTGACCAAACACTGGAACACATTGCCCAGAAAGGGTGTGGAGTCTCCCTCACTGGAGATATTTTAGGTGCAATCCTGTGCTGTGTGCTCTGGGATGGCCCTGCTCGAACAGGGAGGCTGGAGCAGATGACCCACCGTGGTCCTTTCCAACCTGCCCCATTCTGTGATTCTGAGTTGGTGCATCCCAGGGAGGAACCTGAGGCCAAGCAGCATGTGTTCGTGTGTTTGTGTGCACACAATGTGGCTGAGCAGCAGACATGGCCCTAGAGCAACACCAGGACTGAACTGAATTGCCTGAGTAGAGATAATGCAGGACTCCTTCCATCAGAGTGCACAATCTGGTCTCAGAAATGCTCCTAGTCTCCACAGAATCAAAGAATATTCTGATATTCTTTATAAGACCACAGTATTTCATACAGGCAAATATAAAGTGAAGGCCTGTCCCCAGCTTTAGCCTTGCACTATGAAGCAATTTTTAATTTTACTTTCATTCGTTTTATTAGATTGAGCTAATGGGATTGAAATGTTTGCGTATGTTGCTTTGACAAGTACAATTTGCCAACATAATGAAATGCCACAAAATTAGGTAGTTCCAGGAAAGAAAGTCTTAAAACCTGATTGTATTATTTTCTCTTAAACTTTGAAGGTTTTTTTGTAATTTACATAACTCCTAATTTTGAATAGCAACAGCATATCTATTTAAATGTATCATTTTAAATGTTTGAAGGACTGTGATCAAGGGAAAGGTCAGTGTTTATGTTCTGATGCTAAAGCCCTGGAATCTCATGAAAACATTCCTATCTACATCCTAAAACTGCAGTAGCAAAACCTTGGACTTGTCACACTTGTAACACTCCCAACCACACACAAATCCTTGCAATACCACACAAACAATTCCAACATCATTGATTAAACGTCAGCATCATGTACCACAGCTGTCTAGTTGAAGAGGTTAGGATGTTTGGGGTAAAGAAGGAGGTGGGAACTGTGTCGATACAAGGATGGGTTGGAAAACCATTTGAGAGGGACTCCATGACCCTTGGAAGAGGAGGCAAGGCCGCTGAACAGAGGAGAAACTGAGAAGTCATAGGTCTCCTGCTGGTGAAAGAGGCCAGGGAGAGGAAACAAAGCAGACAATCTAGAAAGTTTTGCCTGTAAACCTCAGCTACTGACTGCTTTTACTCCTGTAGCAGTAATGAAGAAAGCTGCATTTACTTGTGATGCCATTTCATGAAATCTCCTCTATTGTTATTCTCTAACGATTCTTCATCTCCTATAATGTTGTTAGTACAATTTTCTATTTCATGAAATCATTGTATGTTGCGTGTGCAGACATGAGGCTCTCCCAGTTCAAAAGCTAAAAAATTCAGATGCTTTGACAACCTTTCTCCTGCCTGGCAGCAAAATAAACATGACTGGGAATCATGATTCCTTTTTTAGGCTTTTCCATACTTACACAGTATGTCCAAAGTTACAGAATCAAAGAAATGTGTACACTAGACACATGGAGCTGCCTCTGAGACCATCCATGTAACAGGTTTGGCACATGGAATCTTTGGCATCTTTGAACCTCCTTGGCACATGAAGGTGATATAGACTGCTTTTACAATGTGATATTCGATCAAGAACAGCCTGTACGCTTATTTTCCTGCTAAGATTTCATTTAATGATGAAGAAGCTTTGACTTGTTTGTGTTCTTGCCAGGAACTGCTGAAGTTGTTTTAGTGATCTTAAACTCTCTATTCTCAAATACCTGTCTTGAATTTATGATTAATGTGAAAATGCCTCTATTTTATCAGTTGTAGCTTTTCTGTAAATTTCTAAAGGTCTTAACTATAAACTTCAGATTTTTACATGTTTCCTGTTAGTAACAGCAATGTCCTAGAAAGTCCTTTCATAATAAATGCATTAATATAAACGAGCTTTTATTTCTGCTTAATAAATTGTTTTACTCAGGTACCATTTATATAACTTCTTTTCCTCTGAGAAGACAAATTACAAAGGTGAATATTGTGTGTCTTGGCCTTTTTCCAAATTATTAATCAATTGTCTCTCTACAGCAACACAAAACTGTAAGCTTTCATACTGTGCATAATAAATTAAGCCCTATTTGACAAATAAATCCTTTATTTTCCCAACAAGCCCATACAACATTGATTCCAAACAGCACTGGCCCAGACCTAATGCTCTTTTTCTGTTACTGGCAGGACAAAGACAGCTGAAGGTGACCTCAAATCGTGTTTGACCCACCCTGGCTCTGCCTGGGGAGAACCCTGTAGCAGTGAATAGTAAAAAAATCAGTTTGAAGTGTTGAGGGTGACAACACTATGGACTGCAGGGCCACCACAGCACAGCTGAAATGACATTGTGTGTGGCTGTGCCATTTCGGTGTGAGCCCAGAATGACCTGACCTGGAAGGAACCTTTAAGATCAGCCAGTTCCAACCTCCCTGACAAGGGCAACCTTCTCTTCTCCAGGTTGAACAATCCCAATTCTCACAGCATGTCCTCACAGGAAAGGTGTTCCAGCCCTCTAATCGACATATTAGGCTGGAGACAGGACATGAGACAGTGCCAGTGACTTTATGTTATCCATTTAACCACACAAATGTAGTAAGACTCCAGGCTATCCCTAAGGTACAGTATCTCTTGCATGAAACCTCTTGCTAAACTAATCAAGTGCACATACACATCTGCGTTATTGAAATCTAATTCAGAGCAGGATGTTGCCCCTTTAATCTGGTTCTGCCTAGAAAAATCCCCTCACCAGATCAAGTCAGTACCATTTGCCACAAAGCCATCTCACATCATGTATCCAAACACAACAAACCCATCACATCTACCCTGGAATCAGGGTTCTCTCAGACTGGGGGGTTGCTTTCATTTCTGTGTGTTTTTCTCCCAGTCCCTGAATATGTTTGCTGTCCATACAAATCAAGCATTTTAATGCTCCTTAATACTCACTAAGCCAAAGGAAACTAATTATCCTTACAGCTGTGTGGAGAGACCACTGACAAAAAGATGGAGACAGAGAGAACCTAATGAGTTAATAGCCACCATTTCCTACCAGTGGGGTTTCACCAGTCCTCAGGAAATTTCCTTTCTGCGTGATTTCCCCCATAACATGTGTGTTTATCCGTATTGGCAGGCTGGAAGGTCACAGTTCAGTTCTTGTATGTTTAGACGTTTCAGATCAAGGATAAATGTCATTTACTACCTATTCCTCAAGCTTTCTTAAACAACTCTTCTGTTTCTTATCAGCAGAAATCCAACAACAAACACTTCCCCCTTATATGTTTTTTTATATTTAATAGGATTAGTTGTACTTCTCTTTTATATTTTCATATTAGGGTCTTATTGAATGCTCATTAAAGCAAGAAGAAAACCTAAATAAAATAAACCCTCCAGTGATATTCATAACACTTAATTTAAAACCATATACTTCTTTTCTTCCTACAGTAAAGAGAGAAGGTTGCCAGCATTCCTACATAGGAGTTCAGAGTCTGGTCATTTCCTGGTCATCCATTTCATAGGATTACTTTGGAGACTACCCCTTCACTTTATTCTCAAGGAATACGGCAGATTTCATGTTCAGTGACCAAATAATTAAATTTTTAAATGCTTGCATGCAGCAGAACCCAAAATCTAGGCTGCACCTGCAGGTCCCGATGCTTCTTCGCCTGTGTGTCTGCAAGCTAAAATGGGCGATGAACTTTTCACCCCTTCCATTTTCTACTCACACCGAAATACAAGTGTCTCAGTAGAATTCAAATGGAACCCAGAGCAGCAGAGACTCTGCACTTGAGTAGATCACGTATTTTATTTCATGGCATGAAATGACTTCTAGGCTGTCTTTCAAAATACTTCTTTTTCTGTCATGTGACTGCTGTCTGAACTGCAGAGAAAGATTTACACATCAACCCCCCCCAATTATCCTTAAATCATCCATCTGAAAGTTTGGAGGAGTAGAGTATGGTGCACAGCTACATTTTTTTTTTCTCTTCCAGAAGCATTTACTGCTCACGTGCTGTGGTCCTCTATCTCCCACAGGACTTGAAAAACAGAAATCTTGGTCAACAGGTGCTTGTTCAACAAGACCTAATTGCTCTGAAATCACATGATTTCCTACAAATTACAGGATAGAAACCGTCATGTTGCCCAGATGAGCTGTGGCTGCCCCATCCCTGGGAGTATTCAAGGCCAGATTAAATGGGAACAGCCTGGAGTAGTGGAAGGTGTCCTTGCCCATGGCAGGGGTTGAATGAGATGATCTCTGAAGTCTCTTCCAAACCAAACCATTCCATGATTCTATGTAGGTGTCATAGGCTCCAAGATCCCTGAAAGGAAGAGTGTTACAGGTGGGCTGTGTCACCTCACTGAGCACCAAGCTCCTCATTGCCTGCTCCAGGCAGTCCTGCTCTCAGCACAGGTTTTTCAGAGGTACCAAACTCCCCGCCATGCCCTGTGCAGGGAGCCCAGGCACCTGCTACAAGGAACAGGATCCCAAAACTTTAGCCTGTAGCAGATGTGGGCACCTTTATTTCTTAGAGATCCACACAGTAAGAAGTCCCTTTTCTAAATTCAGCCACCAAAACATAGGCATCCACTGTCTAATTTAACTCTTGCTATAGTATATAAAGAGAGAGACAGGCACCCTCAATTCACCCTACCTGGTTTAAATGCCTGGTTTCAGATGCACTAAATTTTCTTTGTTCCTCTCCTCTCCCTGCTGAAGTTGTATTACCTTTGCTTCTTTACAGATAAAGCCCAGGCTGACAATTTATACTAGACAGTAAACTTTTGGATGGCCAGTGAAAAAGGAGCTCAATTCTACCCTCAGGACCTAGATAAGCAGCACCACAGCTTGGAGGTTGTGCTAATGACCATGGCAGAGTATTTCAGAAAAAGAAGTTTGAAACTAATCTCTTTAACGGTGACAGCCACAAAAAAATCCTGTGCAACTCTTTGCAAGATGAGGCCACTTTCTCAGCCCTAACACTTTTATGGGGTTTTCATTTAGGTAGGCACTGGCATCTTCTATCTAGAAATACCTGAGAGAGCTGAGCTATATTGTTCAGGCTGCACCATTTCCACCCCTTGTAAGGCCACGTTTTAGTTGTGACAGCAAAACCACCAGCACAGCTCAGAACCTCTGCTGTGGGATTCCAAAGCACAGGTCTGTCACTGAGGTTTCAGGTGCTGCCTTTTCAGATGCAGAATTTGCAAATGAACCCAGTTGAAAGGCTGGCTTTCATCAGCTGGTAAAACCATCCGAGCTGAGAGGTGATGCTGAGCCATGGGTACAAACAGTCTGAAACTGAGATGCCTTCTAAATTTGGGGCAAAATGTCTGCTCATAGAACACGTCATCACTCAGCCATGAATCCAACAGGCCTGGGCTAAGCCTGTAATTTCCATCTAAACTGACATTTTTCTCTCTTTTGGGGAGGCCAAGTGGTTTCTCTCCCATCCCTGTATAGCCCCACAGCTCCAATCTGGTGTTTACTAGGAACAGGTGGTGCTCACTTCCCATAATGTGAGCTGCCCATATATTCTGAGTGTCGTGCACATCGTCTCTACCTCCTATTCCTCTGCCACTTTCTTAAAGAACCTTTGTCAGAGGGAGGCTAACTCATGTTAGAACAGATGTGCCCCTGCTCAAGGGGGAGAAGAGGAAAGCATTTCTGTGCAACTCTGTCTCCCTGCAGAGACATTTTTGACTGTGTGACATGCTCAGCCAAGACAGCAGCTTGTTTTTTCTCTATTCCACCCCTCCCAACTCACCATTTTGTCCCTGTCTTTAAAAATTTGGTGGTTCACGGACTCAGAAAATCGTTCAGATAAAAGCTCTCAATCAAAACTTCTATTAATATTACATTTTAGGGGAATATTTTTCAATGTTATTTTTCTAGACAGCAGAACATGCCGACTGAAGCCACTGTGAGACTCAGAACATCCCATCATTAATCACAGCCCCTTCTGTCCGCAGGTCAAAGTGGCAAAACACATTAATTAAATTAATTTATTTAAAACTGAGATCAGGCAATAAGCAGGAAGCAAATTGCAGAGAAAGCTGGTCATTAACCTGATTTCTGTCCTCCCTGCCTCCTCTGCTGTACTGACTGCAGCCTCTGCCTCTGGCAGGCTTAATGAATATTCACCATGATAAAGAGTCTGACATTCTGCACTGATTCTGAAATAGCACATCCAACGCAAACAGTGTGCATGAAAAACCCTCTTTGTGTCATTTGGAGGATCTCTGCAGACATGCTGGCTTCCCTGATCATCCCTAAGCCTTTTTGGGATTAAAATGTCCATTTAATCTTTCTTTTTTTTTCTCCCGAAAAACAAAATAAATTAAAAAACCCCCAAACAAACCTACAGAAAAATAAAGCAAGCAAAAATCCATCATCAGCATGATAAAGCAACAGATATAGAGCTGAAAAACAGAGAAATGATTCAGTCAGAATAAAATTGAACCATTTTAACTATCGCTTTGGCAAACAAGCCCATCCATCTCTAATGAATGTGTCAATTTGGAGTCTTAAAGAAACACCTAAATAATTCTCACCCTCTGCCCTCCCATCTGTTTCACTTGTTCTGCATTAAGAAATCAGGGACGGGAGGAACGAACCAAATGATAACTTCTCCTCCCCAAGAAGCTTTAATCCAGTGTTTGGATTTAAAGTCAGTATTATTAAAGAAGGTAATTACGGCACATATGTTGTGGCAGATCTGTAACCCCCCACTGCTCCAACATCCCGGCACAAAGCAGGGGGTGGGCACTGAGGTCACTTCCAGCTCACTCCCAGGTTGCTGTCCATGCTGACACTGAGAATTAATTGAAATGGAGATTATTTACCTCATTATAGGAAACCGATCTTACAAGGCTGGGTATTAAAGTGATTATCTCAGCTACCAAATAGCTCTGACAGAATATTCTGAAATATGTGAAAGCAAAATTTGATTTGCTTGCTACCACAGCTTGCTGTGGCCAGAGCAAAACGCAGGGTAAGTGGCTTCTTGCCGCTGCTGAAGAAGGAAACAGAGCAGCTCCTCTCACTCTTTTTTCACTAAAAGAGGCTTTTCCTCCCATGAAAATATCAACCTTTTCAGGTAATATCCTTCTAGTGCTCTACTTGTGCCCAGTCCTGCTCCCACAGGTAGGATTTGCCTTGGAAAGCACAGATTTTAACCCTTTTCTCAGCAAGTTGAAGGCTAATCTGCTGCATCACTGAGACAGTGTGTGCACACATCCAGGATGCTCCTTATCTTTTCAGCTCTAATCAAATGTTGGACTCAGGGAAATGCAGCACTTCAATTTTGCATTGCATGCAGAGGTCACTAGGGAGAGACCAGTGCTTCAGTATAACACAGATTTTTATTTGGGCATTTCCCCACGTCTGCAGGCTCACAGTGACTTTAATAGTTCATAGCTGAAAACAGGAAAAGAACCCAACCAAACCAACCTCAAACCAAGCAACCACCCCACCCCCCCAAATATTTTCATCTTAAAAATGTGGTTTTATTACAGTGGGGGCAGTTAAAGCATCAGCCATTCTGCCCTTGTTATGAAAACACCAAAGTAAAAAGCAGAGTAGTGCAGGAAAATTAAATTTGGGGTTGCAGGGACTGCTCTGCCTCTCAGTGCTCAGGAAGGATGAAGGGAGGGGTAACGTGGGCAGTGGTTGGGGACAATGTTCCCCCGAGGACCTGTGATGGGTTGATCTGGCTGTCATCTACCCCACCTCCATCGAAGAAAAAGCTCTTTTTGCCTTCATGTCCAACCAGGAGCTATGTAGCCTAAATACCCTAATTAAACATCCTTAAACGCCCGAAATGGAATTACTAGAGCAGCAAGCAGCTACCCAGACCTCTGCTGAAAGCTGATTTTAGGAGTGCTAGGTGATACTATCCAAAAACATGCACTTTGAGGCAGACCTTTAAAAATTGGAATGCTTGCTTTGTGGCTCAAATCTCCCTGTGGATGTGACCAGGAGCAAGGATGGCACTCTAACCACTTCCAGGAGGCTGGCGCTGTGGGTGGGGGCTGCCTCGATTATATAAGAACATGAAATATTGTAAGGAGAGCAAAAGTCATTGCAGTAAACAAAGCTCTGAATGTCAGGGAGACAGAATCGATCTATGCACTGCCTAGTCTCTATTACAGAAAGCCAATTCTGGTTACTATATTCTGTCAAATTTAAACAAAATATAATTTTACTCTTACATACAAGCCCTTTCCTCTGAAAAACAACACGCTCACAGACGATCATAAATCCTGCTGTGAAGGTGAAAAGGAGGAAGCATTTCCTGGCTGATGCTAGAGCCTGTAAGAGCACCCTGCAGCCATTCCCCTCCTCCCCTTGCTGTCTGCTGGATGAGCTGCAGAACAGAGGCCAAGAGCACAAATCTATCCAGACATCTCCTGCCACTGGGGGCCACTCTGCCTCTATGGGGTGACACAGAATCAGCCTGGACTCCTGTCTACAGCCACTGCTCAGCCCCCATCTCGATGGCTGGCTGTGATTGATACCCCAAAGAAGGAAAATTGCAGGTCACTATAAGGAAAGGATTAAATGTTCTGCTACTGGATTGCTTTCTTAATTAGGAAAAAATACTGTGAGTGTGGTGAGCCCCTGGCACAGGTTGCCCAGAGAAGCTGTGGCTGCCCCATCCCTGAAAGTGTTCAAGGCCAGGTTGGATGGGGCTTGGAGCAACCTGGGATAGTGAAAGCTCCGGTTAATGGCAGGAGATTGAAATTAAATGAATTTTAAGGTCCTTTCCAACCCAGGCCATTCTATGATTCTAGGATTTCCTGGACAGGCTTAGCTTGGTTTTTTAATTTGTGTTCACTTTCAAGAGTGAACACTGCTAAGAGAATTGAGTTTAACTGAGTCCCTCCTGCTTACCCTCAACAAAAAGTCATCACAAGCACCAGCCTCTACAGCCCTGAAAACCTTCCACAGGTAACCTCACCTGATCACAGTCCCTGTTACTGCTGGAGCACAAAGAGCCCAGCACGGCTCCCAAAACCCAGTGCTGGCAGGCAAGAGAGAATCCTCACTATTTAACTGAGAACAATTAATAGAAAGACAGTAACTATGGAAACTTGGAGCATAAATTCTAGCCTTTCAAGGCCGAATCTAATTTTAACCAACTAATTGGATGCTTGAAGTGTTAGTGAAAGAAAAAGGGACACATTTCTGTCAGTGCTCTTAGAAACATCTATTTTAAACATGAATGAATGTGTGAGCTTCAACACTTAGAGAGGACAGCATAGTAATGCATCAGGGATTCTTTCTTCATCATCTATGTTTAGCTTAATTCAACCATTCCTCTTGTCCATGGCTCCCACCCAGCAGCCCAAACCATTGCAATCTCCAGGTGAGATGGTTACAGGGTGAGGCTTTCTGCTTGGAGAGTCTTAAAAAAAACCCCAAACACACAAAGCTCCAGAGAGTGAAAAATGCAGTTACTTGTCTCTCAGAGGTTGAAGGTGGCTCGATGTTCTTAACTTCAGAGCTGTTCCTTGGCTCCCTCTAACTTTGGTCACAAATAAAGGGATAATTTTACTGATATTTTGTGACTGAAATACGAAATTGATCTTTTCTCTATCTGCATCAGAAAGGGAAAGAAAAGCCACTCTTAATGTTTATTTCATTTTGATTTTGTGATCCTGAAGTGATTACTTCCTTTTAAAAGCAAACAATACCATATAGGTACATAAAATTAATTTAGGTGACCTACTTTGACTGGTTTATCCCTGACCCTCTGCAAACTTCTCGTTTGAAAGCCAATTAACTGAATACTGACCAGTGCCTGTTTTATTTCTCACTGTTAGCAGAAACCTGCCCTGAAGAGGTCATACCTTCACAGGAAGGGGCTGTAAAACTGAAGATATCCCAGGCCTCAAAGCAGACTCTGGCACTCACAGCCCTCTTTCCCTTCCACAATACATATGTCACATTAGCAGCTTCCTATCACCTCCTGTTAGGATCACATCCCATTATTATTCCTTTTTACTGATATGGGATGAATGGAGCTAATAAGATATTGCATCAGTTAAAAAGGAATCTTAATTAAATGTGATGAGTAAGTGCTAATACAATTTGATAAGCCCCCCGGATAAGCATGCTACATAATTTATTGGGTTTTCAGAATCCTTTAAACATTCTTCTGGAAGAAAATGGAGGTCACCTTGCAAAGGCTCCCCACATCCCTTCTCCTACAGCAGAAGTAGGTTTTCTCTTTCTCAAGCAAGGTCCACACTTAGAGGACCTTATCTAAGGTTGTAGGTAAATCCAGGTATTATGATCATTTAGTCATCAACCTTTTAAAGCAGATTTTTTGGTGCCAATAAGATGAACCAGCCTGACTGCTCTGAAAGTCTAGATGGAGCCAAGACTTAGATTTGTTTGTCCTCCCCTGCAGCTAAAGGTGTCCTCTTAAAACTGAGATCTATCAAATACCGAATACAAGCTCTGTCTGGCTGTTAAAATCCCATTTAAATGTGTTTATGTACCTCCTAACATATTTAGTGCTTTGTTCTACATACATTGAAATAAAAAACTGCTAGGTGATGTGCTGTAAAGGCACCGAAACAGGATAAATTTAACAAAAAGATAAGTTATAGGAGGATAATACAAAATCAGGGAATATTAAGGTGTGGTTATCTAAATAAGGCTGAGATCAGAGTTGGCAGTTGCTCGAAATGGACGGCACCACAATGCAACAGCCATTCTAACAGTTGCAGATGCCTTTGTGTCCTGTCTCTTAGACTACTTAAATATTCATCAGTTGGTAAGTATTTGGTCTCTGAGGCTCTTGGAGGCTTCACACTTAAAGAAAAAGTGAGTAGAGCCATCTCAGTTGATTTTTGATCACTATAACCTTTTCAAAATGAAGCCCTCCTAATACCAGTTTAAAAGTTAGTAAATTATGTCCTTTATATTTAAATTATTTTTATTTTAATTTTATAGCCCTAGTAATGCCTTAAGCCAAGAATTGTTTCCTCAATGAAACAATTGGAGAAGTGACTCAGACTTGTCCTTCCGTGTAAAATGATGTTTTATATTATCCTGAGGAACTGCTCATTGGCTCTATCCAGAAAGGCTCAAACAGTTGCAGTAACATATTGGAAACTTATTTATTTAATATTCCTGCCATTTCACTTCTCTATAAAGAGAAGTAAAGGAAAGAGTAAAAATTTAAAAACTGGCTTGAAATTATCAAATCTGGGAAATGAATTATTACACATAGATTGTAATGGATGTAAAATGGATGTCTGAGAGCAAAGTAAGGGAAATTCACTTTGTTTTCACATTATTGCTTAATGGAGGCTGACTTAGGAAAAAAATCCTATGCTGATTAAATTTGAGAAAATTCACATTTGTTATAGCTGTGATTCCTTTAAATGAAGAAGCAGGGAGAAAATCAAGGACAGACTGTATTTAGATTGATAGCACAGTTATTTTCCTTCCAGGAAACATGTCATGTTCTCAGGTAACCAGGACAAGCTGTCAAAGAATAGAAACATTTAAAAGATCTTAGTGTTCATAAAGGCTAAAAGGTGATATTATTGCTTCTTGAGTCCTTCACTTCAAAAGGAATTTTAAAACACCATCTGGTGGGATCCACATGTAGAATATTTTAAAACTATTTTTAACACTAAATTAATCTTTATACTTCATTTTCCATATTGTAACTGTATTATATACATACATGTTAATATAAAAGTGGGTCATTTGTTTTGCATTTCTGTGATAGTTGAGGAGGTGATCGACTTCTGAATTATTGCAAATCAGAATCTACTTTCCCAGTATATTTTCTCAGTGCAGGTCATGGAGGGGAGGGCTTGTTACATTATCAGCTCTGCATCTGGAATAGCAGCTGAGTGGGTACTATCACAGTATCACAGAATTGTTGGGGTTGGAAGGGACCTCTGGAGACCATTCAGTCCAACCCCCTGCCAAGGCAGGGTCACCTGGAGCAGATGACACAGGAATGTGACTGGGTGGGTTTGGAATGTCTCCAGAGAGGGAGACTCCACACCCGGCCCGAGGAGCTTTCCCAGTGCTCTGCCACCCTAAATGGAAAGAACTTCTTCCTTATGTTGAGATGGAACTTCTTGTGTCTTAGTTTATGGCCATTACTCTTTGTCCTGCTGCTGGGCACCACCGAAAAGTCTGGCGTCATCCTTTTGACACCCCTTGGAGATATTTATATGAATTGATGAGATCCCTTCCCAGCCTTCTCTTATCTCCACTGAACAGGCACAGCTCCCGCAGTCTCTCCAATTGCTCTTTGTCTTCCTTGAACTGTGGGTACACATAGCAGGTTTGGTGTATGAACAGGCCACTGCAGCAGCTCTTCAACAAAGGTTAACACCTGATAGTTCCATAAAGGCGGGGGTGTGTTTTTAATCTATTTCAATGTATTCCCTCATTAGAAAGGGGGAGATGGAGGGAAAGGCAACGTCCGCAGCAAAATGTCAGTTGCCTGGACAAGAGCAAGAGCATTCATTAATTTTGATATGCCCTGTCCCGCTAAGCACCAGGTGTAAATGGCTGCAATCCTTAAATTGCTTCATATGCTCTCTATGATCCACAACTGCAGCACTGAACCTCACTTAAAATGCATTTCCTTTTCACCAGACTTGAAGAACAAATAGCTTGGGGTAGCCAGTGGAAACATAGACCATGACAACACACAGGAAAAAAAAGCTCTATTTATATCCCTTCCTGCTGACACATGGAATAGCACACACTTCATTCAAGCATACACACAGCTGCTCAGTGGCTGGAATGTCTGCAGCAGCTCAGAGGCTGGAGGAAGTGCAGTCAAAGCACATATATTCTGTATGAGGAGGGAAGACAGCCAAAGGATGCTTTAAAATGCTGTGCTTGATCTAGTTCATTCTACTCACCAGGGAGGCACAGAATTCTGAATTTTATATTCAAAAACATGTCTGCATATTTCCTGAAACTGGCACAAATATTTAATAACTCTTTCTATAAAAACAGTATAACCCTGGATGCAGATCTTCCACAAGTAGCTATCGACCATTTTTGCCTCGGCAATCATCCAATTTGCATCTCTAGAGAAACAACTCAATGAACGGGCAAACATTTTGATCTCTGTGCCTGAGCAAATCTGTCTGTTACTTCGAGCTTAAAGTTCTTCAGGAGGGGACAGTACCTGGAGAGAGGACAAATACTTAGGCGCAGTAGCAAATACCAGAGGGGACATCACCAGCAGCTGTAGTGATAGGACAAGGAGTAAGGGTTCAAACTGAAAGAGGGGAAATTTAGGTTAAAGATATGGAAGAAATTCTGTCCTGTGAGGGTGGGGAGGCCCTGGCACAGGTTGACCAGAGAATCTGTGGCTGCCCCATCCCTGGAAGTGTCCAAAGCCAGGATAGTGTCCAAACCCGGGATAGTGTCCTCAAACTTTCACCAAAATATGCCACATGGTGCCAGGTGGGGTGTCTTCACCTGAGCTAAAATTCATTGATCAAAGACCACATTAAGAATCTCCTAATTCTCCTATCACCCGAAGTCTCCTGTTTGCCAAACTATGTCTGCAACTGCACCAAAATGTGCAGAGCTTTCTTAAGGCAAAACCCACTTTCTCCCCTCCATAAATAACTTAGGAAGCAGTTTATACTTCTCTTAAATATCCTTCCCGCTCCTGCCCACAGCTTTGATTTCATGCTCATCTTCAGAAGCCAAAGTGAATCACCCATTTCCCAATGCCTAATCCTCAACTATCACAAGCCTCTTTGCAGGTTTTTGCTGCTGCTCCAGGTAATTCTGGTTTGGGCTCAGGAAAGAAAGCTGCACTAAGATAGAAAAGTGCTGAGCAGGTGGCACTGCCATAGTCTAACACAGAGAGAATGGAATCAAGCTTGTTCCCTTGTGGCTGTTGTCTTTGTTTAGTTATTAAATAATGAAAGAGCACTAACTCCAGCCTGGATTTTCTTATGTAGTTTTTTCTGCCCATGTGGGATTTTTGTGTCTCCAGCCTTTGCAATGTGGGATCATGTCATGCCCATTCATCCTGACTGGTCACTTTACTCAAGTACCAGTAATTTTCTGAGAATTTCAGGTTCCACATGAGAAAAAAAAACATTAAAAAAAGAGAAAAAAGTTAATTTTGGCTGCTCATGCACTAGAAAGCAATTAAAAGGAAGTCACTTGAGGCTTAAGTTTTCAGTGTTTGTGATCAGCAACATAGGACTGATCCAATGCAATTTCATGGTCTGTTTATCCATTCTGTTCTCTGCACCATCATGCATTTAGTAACAGGTGCTTTCCCTCACCCAGGCATCTGTGACAAACAGAACAGGCTACTGCTGTAAAGAAAGCAACCTCCTTCATAAATCTAATTCCAGTCAATGAAGAGCTCATGTCTGAGAATCACAGAACTGGGAAATCAATAATCATGATCTGCAAGACCAAAGAATATCTTCTGATGGCTTCCTTCAAAACTGTGCAGCGGTTTTTGGATTCCTTTTCAGTATTCCAGGATTGTGCTGCTTCCCTAAAGGCTGTGTGGACCAGCACTGTTATCCTGCATAACAGTATCTGGCACTTGACCTGAATATGTTTCTCCCGATTAGGCAGTGACATTCTCATCTGGAAACTCTGTTTGTACATTCAAACTGTTGTATCAGCACAAAGGTGTACCCGAGTAATTCTGAAAACCCAGCTGTGTGACACTTTCTGTATCACAAAAGCTTTAGTGATTAGTATGATTTGGAAGCTTTCACCGCCAGATGCCAGAATCTCCTGCACCTTATTCCTCCCAGCCCGTGTGTTACAAAGCGATGAATCCGTGCCAAGAGGTGGGAAAACAAACCTGCACACCACAAATAACAATTACATCTTTTTCCCTATCTGCCAATCTCAGCAGAGAAATTAAACACTTACTAACACCTAAATAAGAAATAGCCAGAGGCTGCTAGCCTGGATTTTTCCAGGTCAAATACGAAACACAAGCAGGTCTGTAAAGGAGGTGGAATTGCTGCCCAGAACCTCTTCTCTGCAGTAAACAGGAGACCCCATTGCTGTCACAATTTGTTCCCTTTCACAAATACTAAATTTACCTCAACATGCAAATAGTCCCTTACCTTAATTCATGTTGGATATTTTTCATATTTACCATTTTCAGGTCACATGGAAAAAACCTGCAACAGCTCTCTCTTTCCACAGCAAAAAAAAAAAAGGCCATTCAAAGCAAAATCATGTCCTGTCTCCTCAGTTCCTCTGTGAAAGTAGGACATTCCATACAGACCAGAAACTCAGAATATGGCAGAGCAGAAAGCAAGCTCTGCTCTTAAAGGAATTCACCAGTTTCACTTCAGTATCTGACCTGACCTTAACTATTAATCCAACATATGTAGTGATTAGTTGGGCTTCCAAACATAACAAAATATTCACAAAAATTAATACCACAGAATCAGCACAGTTCCACTTTTTATCAGTAATTACTCTGGAAATGCTAAAAGGCCGGGTTTGTGCACGCTACATGAAGGCTCCTGGCATTTTTGAGGCTCAAATTCTGCTCCAGCATTACATAATCACAGAATTAAACAAAATCAAATCTATAATCCCAATGGCTTTAAGGGGGGCAAGGGGAGAAGGAAGAAAAAATAATAATAATTCTGATGATGTAGAAAAAACAAACAAGAAGTTTAATTTTTTTAAAAAAATCAGATAACCTTTGACTACTTAGCTCCGTGCAGAGCATTGGTAATAATTAGTTTTCAAGGAGATTCTCAAGTATAATGTTCTGCAGAACTCAAAGGAAAGGTTATTGTCATGAAGCCAAAATGGTAGAGCAAATATTTAATTACTATTTTCTCTAATTCCCCAGTTGTACCTCAACAGTAGATGTACAGACAGCCCAAAACAATCTTGTCAACTTCTATCAGAATGCATCAGAATATTACCCAAATCCCAGGTGCTAGTGTCAAAGACAGGTTAAATGTTTGGGGGGAAAAATTGTTTGACCTTCCAGGGACTGTGTGTCATTTAGGAAAGACACCAACTAGATTGGGTATCTTATATTCCATAAATGAGCTCAAAATAAAATTAAAAAAATATACAGATAATTAGGGTCTCCAGTTAGGAGTTCCCCCCCCCCACAACATCAGAATTTTAGTTCTAAAGAGAACAGCCACTTGCTTGAGCAGCAAAGAGCCTCAGTTTCCACAGAAATAACAGGATAAACATGGATGGAAGATTTTCACTCATTTCCAGGGTTCAAAATTAAATGTGGGGCTTTCCCACAAGTCTTCATAGACTGTTCTTTCTACAGTGGTACTGCTACAGCTGATGCCCATTGGTGTTTCAGTAGTTTCATGAACAGTGGATTCTGTTTTGACTTCAGCTTGCTCTTAGAAACACATCCTTAAAGGGTGTAGGGAGGGGATGAAGAACACAAGATGAGTTCTCCCTCCTCTCTTGTGAATATGCTCAGGCAACACTGCAGCCACATGTAAGAGCTCTGATGAATTCCAAGTGTCTCATGGTTAGTGGGTTCCCTCTCCTCAGCCTGCAGTTGCCCACCAGCTATTAAATAGCTCTGATAATACCACACAAGCACTTGGTCATGTTCTGCAATCTTGCATTGCTGATGATATTGGAGCCGGCAGCACAACCCATCTGAAATGGAATTGGTCATTGATCAGGCTGCCCAGATGGCAGCTGAATGCCTGGCAGCTCTTTCTGGTCAGGATATCTACTGAGAATGTCCGGGTCTGCTAAATCATACCACAGGCATCATCTTCATCCTGTATTACCAGGTAGATTCTTGTGCCTAATTTGATTTAGGCTGGATGGCTCCTGTATCCACACTGAAGTAAACCTGTTTCCATACTGGGTGTCACCGTTTGTCTTTCCCAGCACAGGGCAAAGGTTAGAGTAGTGTTAAGTAAGAAATCACAGGTCTGTGTATTTTCACTTCCATCTACAAAACAAAAGTTAGCATTTCCAGTAGGGATGATAGGTTACTTGGGTAAAAGTGAAATACGAACTTGGTGAACATCATTCATCTTTCTTTCAGCTCCCTGGCTGAGGAATTTACACAATAAACGGGATGTATCAAACTCCACCAAAATTTACTTAAGCTCGCAGGTTTGTGGGACCAACTGAGATCCTACCGTTGACACCACAGGAGACTAAAGCTAAACCAAAACCTCACCCTCTGTTTGGTTTTTTCCTGACTATTACTTTCTTACTTGTCTAACTTGTTACAGCATAGCTGTAACTCATTCATGTCTCATCTCTAACTTCTAAAATCCATGTCTCCAGTGCTCTTTGTTCTTCAAGCAGATTTCTATTCAATATCCTAGCTCATAAATACACTTCAAAACTTTTATACCTTAGAAGAGATAATTTTGTCAGGTGGCTACTATACTTCTCAAACCCCTTATCAAATGCTTTATTATTCTTGGACATGGTATCTCTCTCATTGTTTGTGTTTTACTTACTCCAATAATGAAAGTCCTTATCTTTCTTTTCTCTTCATTATCTGTTCTGATCAACTCTACAACAAGATCAGTTCTTCCTTCCCCTTTCTGCCTTGTTTTCACAAGTTAATTCCCTACAAGCACAATAGTCATTTGTTCTGAACATGCTAAAGAACACTGTGGTATTCCTAAGCTTTTTTGTGCTAATATTTGTTCTCAGCAGCAGATCAGTACCCTGAACCCGATAATTCTGTAGGCAGAAGAGAAACAATGCTGATTTGAGCAGCACTGGAATGTATGGCAAGAACTAAAAGAAAAATGAAAAGTCCCAGATTTCATAGAATGATTTGGGTGGAAGAGACCTTAAAGATCATCTCATTCCAAGCCCCTGCCTTGGGCAGCAACAGGTTCCACCAGATCAGGTTGCTCCAAGACCCATCCTATCTGGCTTTGAACACTTCCAGGGATAGAATTAGATGGGTATAAGCTCATATTGAACTACACAAGGCCCATCTATGGGCCCTTACAGCCTTTATAGCCTCCCTGAAATGCAGGCAAGTTCTTCCCCAGTTCAAGCCTCACTCTCTTCCCTGCCAGCTGCCTCCAAGTTTCTTGAAATACAAACTGGGTAAGAGCAGGAAAGCATTCCATTGTCCTAAAGTTGAAAAGTAACCTCTGAAGTATTAAAATTACTTTCAGTAAGCCTACAACAGAGGTAGGACTACAGGCATCAGGGTAGAGATCATTTTTCTAATACATACTTCCTTCTAACTGATTTCTGCAGCCTCTCTTACAACAGTGTTTAACCACCACCAGGGAAGAAAAAATAAGAGAGAAATATATAGCAGCAAAAATCTGTCATGCTCTTGATATCTGTGTGTTACAGACTAGGGATTTTTATTTTGGTTTCCTAGCAACTCTGAAGGCCAACTCGGCAGTGACTTTGTACTGGCACCAGTTAACACAGGGTTGCTGCAGCTTTTCTCAGAGGTACCCTAGAGTCTTTAAGTGCCTCTTCCTCTCCTCTAACACACAAGTGAAGTGCAGTCTACAACTGCCTGGAAGATTAGTAACACCTACATTTTACTTTTACTTATATTCCATCCTCAGATGATTTTTACTCCACGTGAAGAAACAGTGAAGTGCGCTTAAAGCAGTATTTAATCCAATTAATAAGGAGAAATGAACAAATGGAAAGGAGAATCTCCAGATCACAGTGAAGTTATCATCAAAGAAGGGCTCCAGCTGGAGCTGACCTCACAGTATAGTTATGAAGGACCCAGATGTAATTTCTACAATGTCTGTTACAAACACTTGCCATCTGGGAACAGTAAAAAGAGAAAAACCAGGCAAGAACAGCGAGGCTAATTCTAAACCTTGATGAGGATAACTAAGCTTTAAAAATTATATTTGATGTATAATTTGAATATTCATTAAAATGCATGAATAAACACTCAGAGCATCAGTATTTATGGCTGGTAATATATTTTCCAGTGAGAACAGAGACAGAGCTGGCAGAAATGCTCCAAGCTTCCCATCATGCTGTCTAGCCAACACGCCTCGGAGAAGATGAGAAGTTGACCTGCACGGATTTAGTCTGCATGACCCACTGGCCTCCCTTCAAGGTCTGCCAATTAGTTTCAGTTGTGATAGTGTTTTCTCTGATGTGGCAAGTTGCCAGCGGGGAACTGGATGAAGATCACCGAATTACTTGGCCTGTCAGCCCCAAAGTAAGTGGTTCTCTTTGCCATTAACAGGTCCCCTAGATAGGTTCAGCTGCAGTTTGAAAGCCTGTGCACTGGGATGGATGTAATGATTTACAGCGTGGAACAACAGAAACTTTGTTCTGTCTCCAGACTTCACTGCTGAAAATAGTTTTACTGCACAGCTGCACCTGAACTCTTCAGAGGGGTGAAGGCAGAGATCCAGAGTGGACCACAGCACAGTGTGTGGTCCTTGGGAAGCTGGCACCATCCTTGACCCACAGGAAATAAGCTCAATTAAAAGCAAAAGATGATGGTCACGGTGCTTTATTTCTCCCCAACTGAAGTCTGGGAATAAATTAAGCGGATAATCTGACACTAATGTAATTCATTTATTTTAATTCTACTGTTTCCAGCTACACATGTGGGACACTCTGCTACCTACTTAGCATAAATTTGCAGCAAGATAATAATCTGCCGAGAACAGGTAATTTTCACCATGAAGAGCTGACATTATACATGATAACTGGAGAGAACAACTCCCCTGGAAACCGAAGGAGCAGGGTGGGGCTGGCACACTCCTCTTGCTGATTGTCTCTGCTTGCCACAGTCCCAGGTTGCTTTTTTTGAGTGAGCTGATCCTCTCTACATGTGACTGAGTCCATTTGACTTGAGGCATTTGGAAAGGCCACTGATTATCATTACAGTCTGACTGCTGCATTGTCTGAGATAACAACAGGAGCAGTTCAAAAGGGTATTGTGAGTACAAAGTATTCACTGGCTGTGGTTATTAATCATGACCACTTAAACACCACTATAGGCACACAAGTTGATTTATGACTAAAAGGACAGTCTCTTACTCCTGGGACCACACTGGATCATGGAAAACATATATACAGCATGAGATAGTGAAAAGCAGAGAGCAGGAGGGAGGAGAATGTACTTTGTGACCACCAATCTTGAAATGTGTTTAATGTCTAATGTCCCTTGGAAATGAAAATTCCAGTTTGGATTTTGGCTCTTAAAAGCAAAGTTGTAAGGGCTGTAGGCAGAGTTCAAAGGAAAGCTGGGGTAGGAATTGTTCATTTTGCATTTTTCAGTATTTTGATAATATTTGCCACTTTTCACTCTTTGTTCAAAACTCCTCTAATTCTGTCATAAATCTTACAACATTCTCGCTTTAAACTCAGCTGCCATATTCAAATGATTATGTAAATCAGAAATATCACAAAATTTAATCAAGGGAACTGATGAAGGCTCAAGATTTTCCTTGGGGTTTTTTTTTGAGCACGGTCTCCTTTCTAGATTTTCAAGTGCTTCCCAATGTATGAAAAATCTGTTGAAATTACTTGAAGACCAGAGCTTGCCTCTTGGAAATCACTAGCTGTTTCTTTTTGCAAGGTTTGAACAACCTAGCAAGAATAAGCAATCCCAAGGACCGGGCACTAGGCCAGGGAAGTGTGGTTACAGGATAAGAAGGCATTGCCTAAGGCAAAATCCTTTGGCCAGCTCTCCTAACCACAGGGACAAATGCAGAGAGGGGAAGGGCAGAGGACTTCTCTTGCCTTAATTGTCTAAATGAGCCCAAGGAGATTAGCTGCACAATTAGGTATCTAATCAGCGCCACTCCCAGCTGGGGCAGCAGCCTTTCTTGTGTGTGCTTTAGTATTACACACCTGAGGTCTGACCTATAAACGGAGTTTGAACTCCCTTTACAGCTCCTCCAATCCCACCTCACTCTGTAACAGGATGGCACACACACGAGCGTGTGAAGCCATTGGCACAGGGTTTGCTTGCCAGACAATGTTGCTTTTTCAACAACTCTTTTCAGAACAGTCCGAGAACAAGAAACGAGAAACAGGCACAAGACAGAACTGGGACGCTAACAGCAAATCATGGAAGGGCTTGAATTGAAAGGCACCTTAAAGCTCATACAGTCCCACCCCCTGCCATGGACACCTTCAACTACCCCAGGTTGCTCCAAACTGTTCAAACAGGGCTTGGACACTTCCTGGGGTAAGGCATCCACAGCTTTTCTAAGCAGCCTATGCCAGAGCCTCACCACCCTCACACAGAAGAATTTTTTTCCTAAGATCCAATCTAAACTTATTTTCTTTGAGTTTGAAGCCATTCCCCCTTGTTCTATCACTATATGCTTGTGTTCTGTTGAAACATTTGCTCTGTTCCTCATAACAAACTCAATCAAAATAGAAACAATTTAATTTCATCATATTCAAACTATTAGCAGTGAATTCTACTCTAGCTCCAGTCTTCTCAATAGATTTTTCTGGGATGAATTGCTGCTTTTAACTGTTTTGTTCTGGTCACCTCTGGGTATCTGATCCCAGCCCCACATGCTGCACCTTCACACAAGGTCCCAGAGGCTGCACCCTGGTGTTCTCTGAACCTGTCCTATCTACCTGTGCAAAGAGAAGCAGCACACTCTTTTTCTCAGCATAAACTCATAGCAACAATTTCCACAAGACCACAAAGAGTTTGTGGCATGGGTTTTTTTTTCTTCCTAATCAACCCATTTATTTTGCTAGCTGCGTGTGCATGCTAAGAGGGGATGCTTTTAGGGATGGCTGACTGTAATTACATAAGACAAGAGCAGAGAAGCTGCATTCAGATTCATTCTATCCACAGCCAGAGCCTTGACTTTTCTGAGAATTAAATCCCCATAAAGAAGGGGATGCCTTTGCGTGCTGCATCTCTCATTACACCCTCTGAGTGCACACAAGTAATGAGTTCAGGGTTTAGCTCTTGAAGTAAATTCAACATCTCTGGGTCAATATTACATAAATAGTCAGAATGTGGGCTGGAAAAACATGCCCAGCATTGCTTTCTCTGCTTTGTGCAGCCCTGTTGTCTTCTGGCAGTCCCAACAAAACAAGGCTATGGCAAAGAGATCAGAGAGGTGCAAAAGGAGAAACACAATCATAGAATAGCTCGGGTTGAAAGGGACCTTAAAGATCACCTCAGTCCAACTCTCCTGCCATGGGCAGGGACACCTTCCACTGGACCAGCTTGCTCCAGGCTGCATCCAACCTGGCCTTGAACACTTCCAAGAATTCACAATTTCTCTGGGAAACCTGCTGATCAATATCCCCATAGAACACTCTGCAATAAGAATAATTTAAAATTTATCTGCGCTTTGTACTTCCTCTTTTTAAACCAGGATAAGGATCATGTCCTTTCCCTTGTGTTCCCAGACTTTGTCTGCCCTGCTCATGTCAGTGGCAAGTTCCTTAAGGCAAGGCTTGTCTTTTGCTATTTGTGTGGGCTTTGTGTAGCACCATCTGACCTGAGAGGCAATGCCACACTCCAGCATTAACAACAGACACTGAAGCAACGCCTGGTTACAAAAATAAACACATGAAAAATACATTCATGACCCTTGTGTACAGCAAAGTGCTGCACACAGGCAGACATCCATTAAGGGAAGATTCAATAACACGGAGTGGCCTGGACTCCCTCACACTCTATTCTCCTTCCACCACTTGCAATATTCCAGATCAAAATTTCTTGGAATTACTTAGAAACATCCTTATTTTATCCACCTAGTTTGTATCAGATAGTGAATTGTATACTGCAAGAGAGAACAGGGTGGAAATTCCTCTGGGATCATAAATATCATGATAAATAACATTTACTTGAGTATGTTTTCTTTCTTAAAAAAAATAAAAAATCTAAATAGAATAAAATTAAGCCCAGAGCAATAGAAAAAGAGGGGAAAAAACAACCCCCAAACCATGCACACAAAAGCAAGGCATAACAGGAAAAAATAAAGCAGCTGTAACCTCAAGTGGAAACAATTTGATTACCATCAATTCCCTGAAGTACTGACCAGATAAACACTTGTTTAGTTTATAAGTTCTGACAAGATCACAACCCAAGGTAGTACAGCTGCAAGGGAGTGATTTTTTCCATTTATTTATTGAAACCTCTTAGAAAATAATAAAGATGGGAATCAAAATCCGTGTTTTCTGTGTAGCTGCAAAATATTACCAGTAGGCAGACAAGGCAAACTCAGCGGTGCTGTTACCAAGACCACAAAGAAACACATGCCTAGAGCAAAGGACAGTGAAAAAGTTGCTTGGACTTGAAAAATCAGACTTTATGTACAAAATAATTTCCTAGCAGATGGCTGAGAACTAATCACATCATCTGGTAAATATTGTATTCCTTCCCTTTTTTTTCCATTCAGTTACAAGAAGCATTTTTATTTTTTAGATGCAACTTTAACCTCCATTTTGAGGATGCAAAGAGATTATTATAGGAAAGCATGAATTAAACAGACAAAGAGTTATTGCTATTAAACTTTCTCCCAATGCCTAAATATAGAAACTGTAGCCAGATAAACTGCTTATGTAAAATCTCTTTATCACTCCTTAAAAGTACAAAGTCTTGAGCTGCAGCAGCTTTTGTCCACAGCTTCAGAAGACTTTCATAATATTATTTAGTCACAAAAAACCTCTAACCTTTTGCCCCCTTTACCCTTATTTCATTTCTGGTTTTAGAAATTTTGTAGGGCATTTCTGTTATTAATATTCAGCTGGACCTATCAGTCTTACATGAACCTTCCAGAAATCTGAATTGGAAAAATCACCCCATGTGGAGATAAGAAGTTGGACTTCATCTTCCATTGGGAAAACTCAACAAGTGGCTCCAGTCAGAAACAAATATGGCCCTAATCCAAGCACTGGACTGAATGATGAGATGCACAAGTGCATTCAGCATTGCCTAGGCCTAATGAGAAAGGTTAATTCTTCTCACAAATATTTGCAGCAGGTAAAACCAAGGATTTGCCATAGTATATGAAGTTATAAACTCTTCTAAGACCATTCTCTTGGATAGTCAGAATGAGCACAAAGTCATATTCAAAAATGTCAAGGCAAATAGACTACTCAATTTACAAGTTTCCAGCATCAGCCTTTTCCAGATTCTGTTGAGTCCTTTCTTTTTTCCTTACACTGAGGCTTCAAGGACTAAGACAGCACACACTATTAAATCTCTCAGCCATGTCATTTCATTTATTTGGTACACTCTGCTGAGAAATAATGGACCCCTCGATAAAGATCACAAACACTATTTCAGGTCAGTCATGCTGGTTTTCCAGTGAAGGGAAAATAATAAATTAAGAGCAAGTAAACTTAACTTTAGCCAAGTCATGACTGCAGTTGTTGTATAATAAGATTTATAATCCTCTCCTTTCTTTGCCCACTCAGCTGAACAGAAATTTAACCGAAGCTATTAATTTACCTAATCCTGACTCCAGATATTGAAAGCCCAAACTGCTGGTTTAACTGTAGTTTGGATGTAGTGAAGCAGACAAGTTCCTGGTCAGAAGTCATCAGTTTTTAAAAAATAATGATCAGTATGTCAAGCTGCATCTGTCATAAAAATATGTATTTTTTGGACATGTTTTTTGAAAAATGGCTTGATTTCAAAATGCTTTTCTTCAAGCTGAGCAGCATTTGAAATTCTCCGTCCTCTTGAGGTTCCATCAGGCTGTCAGAAATGAGAAGCATTTATCCCTGAAAATTCTTAGTTCAGTATGAAATACAGAAAAGGTGATGTGGGGCCAAGCTGGTGATCTACATTTTAGCCTTCCTGGAATAACAACACAGAGGGGAGACAGTGGACAGATGAGCAGGAAGAGACCAGTCATTAGATGAAAGGAATAAACAAGTTATGAAGAGAAATAGAGAGGTGCAGACTTGGCAAACAGGACAGGTAACAGGAACGGGGTGAAAATAGAAAAAACAGAAGTGAAAAGCCAAAAACCAGAAAGTATGAAGGGAATATCCTGGGAATAAAGTGTTCTGGGAGCAGGGGCCAAAACGAGGGCTGTAAACTACATTGAAGGTCTCAGCAACCAGATGGAATTAACTGGAGAATTCAATGACCAAGATAAAAATATGAGATAAAAGAAAGGGATTTATCCTTATGTGGCCCTTGCAGATTATTTCTATTTCAGTGTAGTGTTGTTGCTCTGCATCTACATGAGAAAGCTGCATGATTTCCTTCCCCGGGCTCCACTGAGCTGACAGATACTGCAGCTTCAAATGATTACTTTAATGTGCTTTAAAGGGATGATTTTTTCCATGATATAAGAGACTGTGAAGCAAATCTCTGTGGTACTTCCCTATGGAGGCTTAGGAACTTTTTAGTTCTTAATTCTGGGAATTCACTACATGACTGAGTTGAAGACTAATTGTCATGAGAAACACAAATAACTCGGCTGTTCTGTATTTCCTCCATTCTTTCTTTTAAAAAGTTACACATATTATCACAATGTTTCTTAGACCCCTTAGGGTATTAATTTTGGAGCTGATATTTTCCTTTGTAAGTGTTTCTGGTTTTGGAAGTTGGAATTACAAAATCCCATCGAAAAATGGTTATTAATTAAAAAATAGAGAGAGGCTGTAGATAAGCACAGCTGAATTTTGCAGCTCCTTCCATTTTAACCAGCTGCAGCACTCTGCAGCAAACCAAGAGCCCAGTTCTGTGTTCTGGGTTGCTAATTAGCTATTAGCTTTTATAGCTTTAATCAATGAACTGCTAAAGCTAAGCCAGAGTGCTGTCCTCCGCTGTTATTTGTAAATTAACCTTTTACAGTCTCAAAGAAACAGCACTTTTAGCCTCTGCACATTCTTTGCAGTGACTGCTTGATGAGTCTTAAACAGACCCTTTTTCAGCAGATGAGGAAGGTCATCTGAAGAAGGTGAATAGAAACTCACTGACATTTGGGAAGAAATTGTCCTCCACTTACAGCCACAGTGTAAAGCTGTATCAAATGAAATAAACTATAACTCAGGTCTCATACCTCTCTAACTTAATTTCTTAGGCTCTGCTCTTTAAACTGAATTTTTAGAAGACTAATTCAGA
The DNA here is from genome assembly GCA_013390025.1 of Pitta sordida. Lineage (NCBI taxonomy): Eukaryota > Metazoa > Chordata > Aves > Passeriformes > Pittidae > Pitta > Pitta sordida. The sequence goes on from WEKX01010955.1 coordinate 51,669, forward strand.
GGCTGAGATCCTTGTGACAGTGCTGAGGGACCCCACGAGTTTCTCATGGATTGTAATACCTGCAAAAAAAAAAGAGCAGTGGCTGTTCCAACAGTGAGAGTCAATCCCCACCAAAAAAAAAAAAAAAAATTAATTCCTTCAGTGATGGTCTTATGTGGACTCAAAGATGGAGAGACCAAATTATTACTGCATGAAAAGAACAACTAACTGCAGCGCAGCTTTCTGTCCCGCTCATTCCAGTCTGCTACCCAGCCCCAGCAGGTAGCCTCAGCCAATCTTCTCTCCATTGACCTGTGCTCAGTAGTCACTTAAAAATCGATACCGTGCCATTCCCAATGCTCTCTACCTCTTGTAGACCTTCTAATATTTTTTCCAATTGTTTCCCTCTACCCTCCTATTACAAGACTTTTGCCTCTGTCCCCTCTCACGCCCTTAGATTGCTCTGCTCTGATCTCTCCTGCTTGCATCAGGTCTCTATTTCTCATCTGGTCTCTTCTCACACTCTGTCATTGGAACAAAGTATCTCTTTCAGATAAAATACTCCTGTTCAAGCGGAAGTACAAATCAGTGTATTTTAGGATGGCATTTGCATAGGCAACGTTAATTCAGTCCCTTGGGCATATTTGTAGGGTAGACACTGAAATCCTAATTTCCTTCAAGTCAGTGGGCTATTTGCCATGGCCTTCAGAGATGCCAGTGTTTCACCCACACACTTCGAAATTTCAGAAGCAGATTTCATCATGAGATCCTTTCCTCTTTTGTTTACAGAGCTGTCTGAATGGATTTATTTTATTTCCCTCTCTCTGTACATGGTGTGTGGCCCAGTGTCCTATTTACTGCACACCTATAAAGCTTACACTGAATACAGGATCTGAAGTTATTCATGGCTCTTTTTCATCACAAAACCTTGTTGTTCTCCTGAGTCTTACATGTGCAATGAAGGCATCTTTAGACAGTTTTTTGTGAAGTACTTGCATTACTAGTCCTGCTTTGTAGAGTGAAACCAGAAGCACAGAGAAATACATATAGACTTGCTCAAGCCCACTAACTCTAAATTCTGAATTATGCATAGGTCTGATTTATTCAGAAATCTTCAGCGTTTTATGTCTAGAGCGAAGATTCTTTTCATCTCCGTTTCTCTTATCAGGTCCCATAATTTCTGCAAATTAAACTCCATTTATTCTCAGTTAGGCATCCAAAAAACCAAAGTCCACTCATCTTAGTGGTCACCCATAGAAAGTTAGATAGAATTGCCAAAACTGTTTAAGGACATAGAGAATAAACCAGAGATCTGTCTGCATTCCCTGGACTCACTGTAGAGCATGTGGGAGACAAACGAGATCCCCAGAGAGATAAACTTAGAGTCAAAGGGAGATTGAGCATTCTTGTCCCACCTCACCTGGAAGTTTCCTGACTGCAAACCTACAAATTGTTGGACTGGTGCATAAGAAAATGCAAAGGCAATTCAAAAATGCCAGGTGAAAATTCCCTGTCCCTTCCATGGGTCAGTAAAGTCAACAGGAGTGCTGACAGTCTAAGGAGGACCAGGTTTGGCTTGGGCAACACATATTTGCTGAAAAACATGGGATGTTGGAATTCAGCATTAGGAATTAAGGATTTACTGATTTAACCCTTGGCTTGTTCATCTTTCTCAGAGTGGTCCTATGACATCATTTTTGAGTGCTCTCATTAATTAACTCTCTGAAGCATCTCATCCATGGCTTTTGCAGATTGTTAAAGGAAATGAATGGTTGAGTAATAAACCCATCTGGATTAACTGACAAAACAAACTGCATGGAGAATGTATGCACAGAGAAGACTAGGAAGTGGTTTCCAGCAACCAGCAGTAGAGATTTGCAGGTGATAGTTGGTTTGTGTGGTGATGATTACAGAGACAACAAGCAGCTTATCTAGGAGCTGAACTGGACCCAGGTGGGCTCCATTCATATGCAGATGTCTGTCCAGAGCAAATGTATTTGTGGACTCAATCGACTGCAACTGACCCCTAATGAGTTAAGTCTCTTCTTGAAAGCCTCACTTGTGTATGTTAACCTGAGAAAAATTATTACAGATGTTGAATGTAAGCAAAAAAAAAAAAAAAGGGTAGAATCATTGAAAGAGATACTTGTGGGAAACCACAGCTAGGATTTTAAAACAGTTGTAGCAATTTGCTAAAAATGTGATGTATTGAGGCTAGGAATGCTAACACAATCACTGATCCTGAGATTTACCTGTGAGACACCTGTTTGCTATTAAGGATCTGGAATATCAGTAGGTTTTACTTACAAAGAGTGGAGAAGAATATTACCTGAAACTCACTAAATAAAAAGGGCTAATCAGTCTTATGTCAGAGTCACTAATCCCTTGGCAGTGCACAAAGGCAAGAGAAATGGATATTCTTTGGGCAGAGATGCATTCTTGGCACTAGTGCCTCACTGCATGGTCATGAAGGGAAGAAGAAACAAGAGCCAGGGGTTACTACTTCTCCTTAAACAAAGAGATGTTCAGCTTCCCAAAGTGAGCCTAAAATGACAAAACCAAAAGAGAATAGCTGGGAAGACTCCAGGCAGTGGAAAAGAACTCTGGAACCCAAATGCCAATAGGCCTCCTCAGAAGACAGGACCTTTGCATTTCCTTGGAAATCGACAGTACCAGCAAGCAAACATCTGGAAGAACATTTGCATCCGTATTGAACCTGGTACAAGGTAATACACTAAGTGCTCAGTCAAGGATGATTAATGCAGCTGAAAGCCCGAGGGAAACCCTTGCAAAGGTTAGAGTGTACTTGTGGTGGCATTTTCCAATGCAAGCTCAACAGTCACACGCCCTTCACAACATGCACAGGCTCTGCCTTCCTGCAAAGCCTGCAACAAAAGGAAGGGCACAAACCCCCCAGGTAATTATAGCCTAGGGACTCATTATATATTAAATTAATTTCCAAATCTATTTCTGCAAACAACCCTTCTGCAACACCACTGCAGGTTTTGCTGGGCACCATTAATTCGCTGATCTTGTAACTGTGATTGCAAATCCTGAAGTTGCTCCTCAGCCCTTTATCCAATTAAAATTCCCATTTAATTAAAAGTTTGTACCAAAAAAAACCAACAAACAAATAAAACAACTCTCACACTTTTTCTGCTGGAGATCCCACTTCTCAGCATTTGAGCTGCTTCTGTGATATGAGCATCACTCCTCATTTGAATTTCTGACTGAATGTGCACATGAAGTTTATAGTTTAGCTTAGACATGACTGAAAACAGTGATTGACTGCTTCACCATGTCTCTATACTGTTCTTGCTCAAAAATAAAAGGTGAGACCATCTTACTGCCTGTACTGCAAAACATCCAGGTGACCTTTTTCTACACTGCATAAGGATCTGCTGACAATTCTTATTGACTGCTGTGAAATCATCAGTCAGTGACTGAGTTAATGAAGCTACCTTCTAAAACGTGGTTTTTGTCATTTATTTTGACAAATAAGTAACAGTTTAGTTTCCATCATCGTGTATTAGTGAATGAAAATAGCTAGCAAAACAATTAGGTCTGATTTCACCACAGAAAATGAAAATGAGAACAGACATTCGAAGAGACTTACTGGGTTCACAAAAATAACACAAAGGGAAAGCTGATAAGCTCCTACCCCAGTTTTACCGTTCTTTTGAAATGCAAGGCAAATCAGCTCTAGAATACACACCTAAATACACACATCAGAACTGAACCATTATTCCAGTATTCCACTATTCCATTACACAAACCAATAACCTCCAAAGGCAGGGTGAAAGCTGAGATCAAATACTTATCTCCAGTGCTGTATTTAATGCTTTATTGTTCCACTCTACTTAGATTTCACAGATTAATTTACAAAAACTTCACTCAGAGATATAAAATAGAGGAAAAACTAAGATGGGAGCATTAGGAGGTCAACAGCAGTTAACATTAGCTCTTCACATATACATATTCTGAATTTTCACACTCTTACCTGCTGTAGCACTGGAGACTGTTGGCCACTGCTGATCAGGCCCTCCTGGTCCTCCACGAAGGACTCCTGCCTCCTCCATATGCACAGCACTGGATAGGCATATATCACAGTTAGGTTATGCTTTATAGCATTTCCTTTCTTACTGCTCTTCAAACTTCATAACTGTTTATCTTTGTGCCACTACTTATATAGTATTGCATGACACGAGCAAAATCTGCTGGAGCACAAGACAACCATGTCTTTTGACTTGCAAAAAAATACCTTTGATCATTTACTAAAAGCCAGTTGTGGCATAATTTATAAAACAAACATACCTGCAGGACACTTCGCTCTCATTGACTGGAAGTCGCTAATGAGGAAGTTACACACCTTTGCTGTTATGATCTATTAGCATTAAAGCAAATGATAAAAAGTTGGGGGAGTTAGTTCTGAGCTTATGATTATGTTATTTTAGGAGATCCTTCCTTCCTGGGTTACTTTCAGGATGAGAAATACATTTTCTCAAACGCAGAAATTAGTACAGCAATTTTTACAGTGTCACACTGTGAGCACTTGGTGTTGAAAGCACCAATTTGCACCTTTGCATTGAAGGAAAAGAAAAAACCTGCTACTTCAATGCCAAATATGTATTTATAGGCAGTTCCTTAGGGAAAGAGGATTCTGTGACTCTGTCCCTGCCTTTGCTCATCTGCTTCTCAGCTCCCTTCTACAGTCCCAGCTGAACTTCATGGGCAGATTCAGTCAGACCTGAAGGCAGACATCAGGCATCCTACAGATACTAGATTTCTACAGGTTTTATGGAAATCATCAGCTGGGCAGGACACATAGGCTCAGAACCTGAGATTTCAGGCTGCTGATGTGAGAGGGTAGAGGAACACATAAAATTTCCCAGAAAGGCTCCATTAGCTGCCTTGCCTGTGGGATGAATTGCTTTAAATATGCTCTGGCTTTTCATCAATTGTTCAAGAAACTTCAGCCAAGATCTTGAACTCTGCAGAAAGGAATGGTGATGCACAGCATCATGTTGGGAATACAAAAGAGCATGCCTGACTCAGGGTCAGATAAGATGCTCAGATAGGCAGAATTCCTGCGTCAGGATCCTGCTCCCTTGACTATTCAATCATTTTCCAGTAAGTAGTCAGAGATTACAAAAACATTGAAAGTCACAGCAGGAACATAAAAGAAAGACAGCAGCTTTCCCAACAGGCCACGGAGTCAAGCTTGCTTTGTCTTACTTTCCTTCCAGTCCCTGAGGTTTAGATTCCTTTTTACACAGCAGCTTAAAGTCAGCTGGGAGTCCTCAACCACATGAGGCACACTGTGACTCTCAATTTAGGACTTCAGCTTTATGAAGGCACCTCAGCCCTGTGGGTAATGGATAAAGGTGATGCCTCCAGTCACACTGAACTAACAATTTTTGGAAAACCATACCAAGCATACCACTCTGCACTTCTTGATGCCACTAGGAATGGCTGCAGCCTTATAACTGCATCTAGACTTGCACTTTAGTCTTATTAATCACATCAGATTATACCTGGATACAAAACTAGTTTTCTAATCTACTCAGGGAGAGCAAAAACATTGTTTGATTTAGGCTCTACAAAAAACACTTCAGTATAATTCTCCTTTTCCAAGTGTACTGAGTATCAAATTATAGCAGAGTCTGCCTGCAATATTAGGTAGCAGACTTTCAAAGATGTCTGAAGAGATTTGGCCAAAAGCTTCACTCACTTCTCTGAAAATCCACCTCATATCTTCAAAAAGTCCTTTCAACTGTATTAATTTTCTTGAATGCACCATGTGGTTAATAA
>WEKX01010959.1:0-12292 GCA_013390025.1 Pitta sordida
GCTGCAAAAGCCAAATTCCATGAAGAGTGATGGGCCATACATATGCAAATAAACCTATTTCAGGTGGGGTTTATTTCCCTTTTCCATACTACAGTGTCATAGTGTCTAACAAATTATGAAGGGGGTTTTGCATATGAAATTATTACTGTCACTGTTATCATGATTCATGTGACAAAATGAGAGCAGGTATGTTTGAAGGAGAGACAGAAAGAATTTCTAAATCTACCTGTTTTCTGCAAAAGGGTAGGGTAGATGATTTTGTTATCATTTCTAGATTTAAAGGTATGTGAGCAAGTGCCTCTGAGGAATATGTGATGCTGAAGCTGCTGTGGTAAGGCCCACTTCAAGTACTGTATCTTTGGAGCCAGCTGCAATCTGCCTGAAGCACAGACCAGCCAGGTGCATTTATACATGGGCTGTTTTTTGGTCTACAGAAGTGTGCAGTTGGATTTACTCATAATCTGAGATTAAAGACTGTTTAATTGGAGCACAGAGCTGTTGGACTGCAGTTGCATTTGTTTAGATGATCTAAAATGTAGATAGAGATAGTACAGGTTGGTGTGAAAGACCACACACACATATGGTATCTGATTTAGATTTTAGCTGCATCTGTAGCTGAACCAGTCAAATGGACCTTTTCCTGCCAAAGGAAAGGAACTATTCCCTTCAGTGTTCCTAACTACACAGTTTCATCCCATCTTTAAGACAGGCTCTACTGCTCTCAGTGCCTTCTGAGAGGTCTCTCCTTACTCTGCCATCTCTGTTAAAGTCTCATCTGAAACCCTAGTATTAAAAAAATTACCACTGTTAGCATCTTTTCATGGTATGATCATATGACTAATAGCAGTCACATTGTTGATTTTATAATAAAAAAATTATAAAGCATACAAACTCTGCAGGAACCTGCCTTTTCTACAGAATGGCAATTCAGGATGTTAAATAACTAAAGTACTGTTTAGACAATATTGTGTACACTTGGAATTCCACTCGTGTGTGTGATACATTTTTAATAAGCTTTTATTTGGAAAATGGTTCTCTCATTGGGCTTTCTCCTTAGATTGGATTTTATTTTGTTGTTCCACTAAGATAAATTATAGCACATTTCCACACTTTTCTAAATGAGTTTTGCATGCATGTTTTGAATATTCAAGTAAAAATTGGACATAATAAAAAACCTTTCAGGCATCAGAGAAATAACAAACAGATGTGCAGCATATTAAGTTACCCTAGTCTGGCTGTTTTCAGCAAGCTGAATTGCAGACAGGTACAAGAAGAGACATTGAAAAGAATTTTAAATCTTCTGGATTTTGTTCAGGGATTTTGTTCAAAGTTGCTGTGAAGTCTTTTAGAGACATTACAATACCTTTAGATTTTGTGAAAGATGCTTAGGCACTAAGGATGACCATTCATACAAATTCAGTCATACGTCGGTAATCTGCGCCGTCATATTTGCGGCCTCAGTGACTCATGGAAATTTTTTCCATGATCCTCACTCAGTGATTTGCAGAACAGTGTATAGTTACGTGGGACAGCGTGGTCCCCCACCGCCCATGCTAGGAGTGAGGAAGTCTTAAAATGTAACATGGCAGCGTGCGGTCCTCCTTCCAGCCATGGCAGCCAGCCTGGACTTGCCAGCACGTATGTGCATATGCATAACCTCAGGCAAAGCACTCCTGAAGCGCAGTGCCTGTGTAACCACTGCAGTTAAAGGGAAAAACTCCAACTCCAATGCTTCCCGCCACTATAAGGGGCCCTGGGATGTTGCAGTGTTGCAAAGTTGACATATGTCCGACACGAATTCACAGACTTAATGTTCTGCGGGATCCTCACAAGACTCAAATACCGCGAATCCAGAAGTGTGACTGTACCAAGGAAGAGAACAGACGGCATCTTCTGCTTCTTTCACCATCAATTGAAAAGATTCTTACTTATGTTTTCCATTTTAGAACAAGTGAGGACTAGCACCCTTTTACATAGCAAGGTGGATACAGAAATAGTTGTATAAATGTAGAGGCCTGTAGACACAACTGTGACAGTCATGTCTCAAAACTTGAATGCCTATTTTCCACGTAAATTTAGTTCTCCCTCAGTGAATTACTAATGTAAGTAGTATTTTATTCATCTATTTGCTGAATTCACATTGATATCAAATGGTAGTTGTGCATGTATAGATTAAAAATGCATGTCTACTTTTAATAAATAGATGCTTATAAAAGTACTCTAAATAAGGGTATAAACACATGGAACCGGGCATTAAATCTGTGTTCTGGTTTAGGTTTTTTGCTGCTCTGGCAGCGAGGGGGTTAACAGCTCAGCTCTGGCCTGGGCCTCAGTTGCTGCCATGGCATTCAAGGTTATACAGATAGAGACGTCTCTGTGAATAAACATATTTGAGAGAGAAGAAAAAAAACTCAGTAGCAAGATGTAGGGTGCCNTGCCTTTTAAATGATGCTTCCTTCACAGTTCTGATCTTGTTAGTTAGTAAATAAATCCTTTATATTCTTTACTTGTAGTTTGCTTTGCTTTTTTTGCCTGTGACCAGTTTTATTTTCCAGTTTTTCTCCTCCAGGAGAGGTTGTGGTAAATCTCTGGCATCCAGCCAGGGTCAAACCACGACAATCTGTTGATTCTAAACTGAATGGCAAAAATTGGAAAATAAACATTATTTTCAACCTGAAAAATATACTCTGCCTAATCTTACTTAAATTGTAATAGTAATCAACAAAGTGCTACCATAAAGAAGAAACTTGAAATGGCACATGGAATGAGCATTTTCTGAGTTGAAAAGTTTTACTTCACAACTTGTTTGACCTTGATTTGATCCTCTAAAAAACTGTTTTGCTTAACAACTTAGTTGAATGCAGGGGCTTTATGAGGTTACTTTTGTGATATCTAACTCAGAATACTATGTGTGTGATTCTGTGTATGTAATATAATACCAGAAAAAGTGTCTGCATCTTAAGGTGAAAGACAGGATTGTTTTGAGCCATGCTAGCACTTGGTAGTATTAATGCAAAAAAAAGCTCTCTAAAAGTTGTACATAAGAGTACTTAGAAGTCGCCTTTACTGGAAGTCTCCTTTCTATTACAGAACTGCCATCACAACCTCGTTTCAGAATTCATCTAGTCAAAGGAGCTTATGTGAGCCTGTCAGTCCTAACAGCCTCCTGTAGACATGGGTAATAATCCCATTTCTCTGAGTTGTTTTTGGGTACAGGTCAAAGTAACAACTCTGTGTCAGAATCCTCAGGCCTTTAAAAAGGGCTGTGTTTTTCTAAAGCAAATTTACATGTGCTTTCATTAGGAATATAAATTTCAGAAAATGTTTGGCATAGACAGGTCCTTCTTTCAAGTTTTTAGGTCTTGTTATTCTTTTTATCCTTTGCGGTGGATTGCGTGCAACACAAGCCATTAAAATGTGTAAGCCAGCGACAAATCTGAAAGAAGTATGTTCCACCATTTGCACCATAATAGATGAATCAATGAAAAGATAAAAACACATTTGTAACTTTTAGGACAAAAGCTGGCAATCAGGACTTAATCTTGAGGGGCAAAAAAATCTATTCAAGAATTGTCTACTGTTTTTGCACCCCTCTTTACAGTTTCTTTTAGAAAGGTTGAGTAGGGATTAATTCCAAAGCAAGGTTTGTTATAATCAGCTACCATCCTGAGCTTGTTAAACAAGTTACAAAGTGCTGTCCTCTTCAAGAGAAAGAGAAAACAAAACTTAAAAAAAAAATTAATTAAAAAGCAGTGTTTGAAAAAGCAGTGAGGTTTGTAGACACATCTAATGAATTATAATTCACTGTCTCTTCCTTAACTTCCTACTTCCTATAAGGATAAACATGTCAGATTCCTCCACATGCTAGTTGACTGTGATAAGCTCAGGCTATCCTTGCCCTTTGTTACTTCCCCATCTGCCTTTTCACATCTTGTGATGTTTTACAACTAGTCTATACAGAATATAGCAAAATCAGTTGATAAAAAAACATACCACTGCTTCAAAACATATTTTTTTAAAAAGAAATATAGAACAAGTTCAAGAAATACAAGAACAGAAAAAATGATTGCAGTAGCTAACAAAAGCAGTTAATCCTGATTTGAGGATCCAGAAAATTATGGATTTTAGTGAGTTAGTAGAAGCTTAGATATTTAGGGACTTTAGTGAAATATTGAAATTTTAGTGAATTTTAAAGGATTTGTAGATTTTAAAATCATTCACTTGGCCTGAAAATTAAACATCCAATATTAAAAGGAAGGAAGTCTTGTTTCCCAGTCCTGAATGGTAAACAAAAGAGGATTCTCGTCAAAACATGGGGCAAGAATGTGAAACATTTGAGCTGACTGGTTGAACTTCTTAAAGCAAAGTTGAAATTTATGACATAATGTTGAAGGGATGCTGTCCTGGTTTGAATGTGTTTTTTTTCCTCTGGCAATGGCGGGGAGCGAACTAGCAGAAGTAATGCCAGCCCCAGCTGCCTGCCCAAGGTCAGGCCAGTTGGAGAGATAGAGACACCTCTGTGATAACATACTTAAGAAAGGAGAAAAAAAAAGCAGAAACAGAAAAATATGATGGCCGGAGAGGAGCTGTGAGAGGCTGAACAGCCAGGAAGGCACCGTGGCCAGGCTGGCCAGATGAGGGGTAGGAAGGGTTCCAGGCATCTCACTGCTGCTTGTGGAATGTTCCATGGTGAAGCAGACTGACTGTCTGCAGCTCCTGGAATAGAGAGAGAGCAGAAATGCAGAATCCACCTGTGGCTACACTGGAGATGGAGGATCATGCTGGAAAAGCTGCAGATACCTTCGAGCCCACACACACTTGGAGCAGAGTTTGGCAGAGATCCTGAACAGACGTTGAGGCCCGTGGAAGAGTCCACGTTTGTGACAGAATTGCACTATGGTAGGATCTGATCTATGTACTTTGGGATGGGCTCACAAATGAAGCAGCACAGCCAGTGCTTAAAAAACTGCATCCTGTGCCGTGACTCCCTGGCAACAGAGAATGGAAGAGCTGTCGCCCCTGGGTTCGGACTCACCTGGGAAAGGGTCATGAAAGACGTTTTCTCTCATGAGAGAGAGAAGACTTTATGAAAGGCAGAGAGATGGTTTCTTACCCTAAAACTGGTCAGAAAATACCAAATGCCTGGCTTTTTCCCCTACTCCTGTTCCCCCTTTTGTCGCCTGGAGGAAAAAAGGGATATGGTACCTGTTGTAAGAAGAAGGGGTGGGGGAAGAAGGTTGCCTTTAAAATGACGCTTCTCACATTAAGCTCTGATCTTGTTAGAAATAAATAAATCCTTTATATTCCCCACTTGTAGCTTGTCTTGTTTTGCCTGTGATAAACCTTTTTCAGTTTTGTTTTCTTTTTTCTTCCTCCTGTTTATATGAAGTGGGGAGGGGAAGAAAATGAAGTGAGGGAGAGGTTGTGGGTGAATCTCTGGCATCCAGCCAGGGCCAAACCATGACAGATGCATATTCATGGAGTAATTTTCATATGTATGAGGCATGGGTGTAAAAATAGGCGGCAAATCTAGGCACGGGCTTTTGGCACCTGACAGGGCTGGGGACACTTCTGTTCCTCTTTCCTGGTATCTTAGGCCAAAAATAAACCTTTTCTATGGCTTGCAAGCAACTACCTTGAGTCCTGACTGATTTCTTTAAATCAATGCTTTAAAACTTGTATGTGTTATATGTAAACTGATACTCACTTTTTGTCTGGCTATTAACCTCAAAAAGAAGACATAATAAGTCGAGTTATTTTTCAAGTATCAATGTTTGAAAAAGTCATTTAACTTTCAGCTTCAGTGAAATAACATTTGAAGAAGGCAAGTGATCAAAAATGGTTGTATTTGTTTTTTATTTTTGAAGTTTAACTGAACTACTATTTATTCCTGTGCAAGACATTAAAAGCCATGTACGATTTAAAAATAATCAAACACTTTATCAATGTGATTGTACAAATATAAGCGAGGAACTGGTTAGACAGAGATTTAAAAGATTTAGGTGTATAAGCACAAGCTAACAGCAACGTATCACTGTAACAAGAGCATCATATAAAAAGATGGCGATGGAAAAAAATCAGTCTTCACCATGTGAAGTAGCTTGTTTTGTTCTCAGGTGGAGTTCTGGACCTCATGAAAAAGATACATTATTTTGACAGAGCCCACTGAGCAACATAAGGATTACAGTTTCTACAGTCTGATTAAAAAAGATTTCCTTCATATAAGGAAAGTTTTATAAGATTTCAAAAGTATCAAAGGCTACTGAAAAGAGGAATAAAACTTCTGAATTTGTGCTGATTAGGAGAAGAATTAAACAGTTAACTTGCACCATGGAATGGAAGATTTAAATTGGATTGAACTTCCACAGCTTTCTCAAGAGATCACACACACACAAAAATTTTTGAAGTATTTACATAGACTGAAGGACCATTTACAAGGTGCTTTTAAACCTGTTTCATCTGGACTATTTTTGGTGGGAAGCAATACTACTTCCCACTAATTTCTTTAAAAACTGATTGTGATTCAATAATCTATGAAGCTATGGCCATATCTTCATTAGTCTCATTTCCTTGTTATCTATAGTGCATGCTCTATCGATTTGAGGCATTCTGTTTCTGCTTTACTTCATGTTTGATAGCTTAGGATAATGGATTTCCTTTTCCTTGCGGCAAGACAAACAAACAAGCTGAGTTTTAACCACCTGAGGGGTATGATTATGTTATTGATTACACATAGACTGGGGGGAAAAGGTGGTCAGTAGCAACTAGAATAAAACATTCAGACTTGGATTTTTAAATGTATCATGTAGAAAACTGAAGTAATATTCTATATTTTAGGGCAGGTTTTTCTCTTGGTTTTCTAAATCTAAGCCAGGTCAGACAATTAACTATTGTAACATTTGAAGTGTACAGTCCACTGCTATTTCACTTTAAGTTTGGAGTAAATAAAGCATGAAGTAGTATTAATAAAGCATGTTCTTTTTATTCACATTTTATTAAATACATTTGCTTATGATAAAGTCTACCAATTTAAAACACTGCATGAAACGATAAAATAGTTCAATTGTTTTATTAGAAATACAACAGTATGTCAATATATTACAAGCTAAATGTTTATTTCAAAATTGGAAGCAGCATACAAGCAGAGTTTATTTTTTAGAGGACTATGTAAAATTACTCTTTCTATAACTCCCGTTCTTTATCTTGGAGATATTTTACTAATTAACCAGTGAACAGGGAAAAAGCAACAACAAAACAGAAATCACTACGAAAATTGTACACATTTAAAGACATCCTGAGGAGCAAGGAACTATAACATCAACATCAAGGAATAATCTGTATACCTGGCCCATTTTCTGCCCATTTGAAGAAGCCACACTGTTTCTCCTTCCCAAGAGGGCACACAAAAAAGTTCCTTCCATTATTGGGACCAATCTTCAACACAGTCTTCATAACACATCGCTTGCCATGGTTACAAAATGGAAAATCCAAGTCAGCCCACTGTGAAAAGAAACAGGTTTTAGGCACGTGATGGCTATGAATTACATATTTTAAAACTGGCAACAGAAACAGACTTATAGAGGATCCTCTAGAAGAAACTCTCCCTAGTAGTTAGGATAGTTTTATCTCCTTTGTTATCACTGATTTAAGATTTTTCTTTAACATCAATTGCGACTGCATACACTTTGACTGGTATAACTTTAATAGATGTTAACAGAGTTTTCTTCAAATTAAGGCATTGTAGTCATTACTGTCTTGACGTCATTTATTAACTGTCCAAAAAGTAAGTGACTGCCATAGGAAGGAGCAGTAGCCACCAACTGCAGCCAGAGAGGTCAGGTTAGGCATTAGTGCAGCAGTGGGAGCAGTTGCCCAGGCAGACTATAGACCCTTCATCCTAAGAGGTTTTCAAGAGTTTGGATAGACAGAAACATGGCTGATGATTAATTCCAGTTTGCTATAGTCCTCCTCGAGCAAGACACTGATCTGAACAACCTGTACAAGTCCCTTCAACATTTCTGCTATGATCTGTTTTACATCACATGGAAACAGATTAAGTGCATTTGCACAAGTGGGTGTCTTTTCAATAGTAAGAGACGGAATTAAAACTGTAAGTTTATAACTACTATTACAGTCTTAGTTTCAATTCAGCATGTGAAAGTATTTAAGATTACTTCAAACTTCAGATGGAATATATCTGTCCACAACTACGAATCAGTGGAGAAAGGAGGCTGCAGGAACAAATTTATTATAAAACAGGCCCTGAAGTCTTACACATACTTGAAAGTAGTCACACCGCGTTTCCCTGAGTAGAGGGCAGGAATAAAACTGCCTGCCCTTGTTTTCTCCATCCTTTCTCACAACTCTGAGGCTGCAGAGATGGCTGTGTTTGCTGCAGCGAGGGCGGCCCGTGCTTAATACACGTGTTTCATCTCTCGTATTAGCTTCAGTCGTGCTGTAATGACAGGTTAGAAAATTACTCCTGCATAATGTTAAAGGGATTGCCAACCAAAGATCTCTCCTACCCCTACAATAGCTCGTCCAGTGTACTTTTACACACAATGAGAGCCAGAGCTGGCTTCTGTAATGCACCCTATTGTGCCTTTAAAGCTGAATGATTGTTGTAGTGAATAGACAAGACTGTGCTTTTCTCGAGATACATACCAGATCTCCCCGCTCTTTTAAGTTATTCTGAAGTACTCAAATTAATCAACAAAACAAAATATCACTGTATTATATGCCCTGCCCTAAATTCTGACATATTCTGAGAGTATTCTGCTCTCAGTTGGAGAAAGACCAATACCAAATCATTACTCCAGGTTGAAGGCATTTGTATGTTTCAGAGAAAACTCCCACTCTCTTTACTAAAATGTTACAATAATGTTCCAAATCATATTTGCATGAGAAGTAGTCCAGCTGAGAGCATGGAAGAGAGTTCTCTGAATGGGATGTTTCTCTCTTCCTCAGGACTGAGATAGAGATTATCTGAATGCAATACACAAGGCTTCATTTAAAAAGAGGAACATGAAAAAGATTAATGCTCTAAAATGTGTATTTTCAATATACATATTTATATAGCAGAAAAGCAGTAATGGAACCTTGGTGAAAAAAAAAAGAAAATATTAATTCATTCCATTCAAGTTACCAGCTTAAGAATTTTATGTTCTCTTCTATGTCTGGAAGATTGCAGTCCTGTACAAATCAGCAGTTTTGTTCTAACACCTCATTAAAACACAAGAAGGTGAAAACAACCAACAGATTTTTTAATTGGTTTTGGTTGCTTTTCTGTTTTGGTTTTTCAAACATTTAAGTTGATGACTTGCTGCAACTACCTGTTATCATAATTGATACTGTCTCATTTCTTCTTTTCACTCCTCTGTATTCTCAGTTATCCTGCCTACAGCCTCAGTTCTTTAATCCTCTACTGAGAGTGCGAGGAGAAATTATATTCATAGAGTCTAGCCTGGCTAGTCAGTGAGATCCTGTTTCAAAACTGGTGCTCCAACAATGCAAGAGGTAATTTCTGTATTTCGGAACAGACACATGACCAGAAATTTTGCAGTGTACCATCAATATTTCACATTCAGCCTGTATAATTCATCACTGTAAGTGACATCTACCTTGCACTCCCATTACTGCTGTGTATGTCTGCCCAACTTTTCCTTGACAAGCCTCATAGATTCTCACATTTCTCTTAACTAGGCAATGGATATGTCTGAACAGGGCTGTGTAAATAAAAATTCAGGATGGGTAGAGCATTGAAGTGGTTATATATAGAATGGGGATTGAAGTAAAGAGTAAGAATCAGTTATGGGGAATTTCATCAAGGTATCTGTATAGAGCTTGCTGCCACGGAAGAACATTAAAAACTGGTTGTTGACAAATAACTTTAATTAGAATACTATATTCATTCAGTTAGCTTCTTTTTGTAATCTTTTACAATGTCTTCAAGATCTCCTTAAGCAGATGGCAAGTACAGTGTTACGATCAGACAATTCCTTAGGTAGAACTGTGCATGTTGACCTATTAAAGTGTACTACTCCATGGGAATAGCCGAACTATGAACAGGTGTTTAGCTAACAGCAGTACTGGCTAGATGCCAAAAATCAGTATTTTTCCAGTGACAACCTAGGTCATTCAGTGCTTTTGAAACCATGTTAAATTATAGTGAGCCTAGAATAAGTTACCACTGGCAGAAATCCAAAGACAACACTGTCTGAGCCCAACAGCTCAGTATTTCACTAATCTTTGGGGATAAAGTTGGTTTATAGGATTATAAAGACTTGTTTTCATTTTAGAACACATACCTGCTTGCTTTATTATATGGGTGAACTGAGGGTATATGCTCAGTTTTCTGTTTCTTCTGTATGTGTTTGAAAGAGACAGGTTGTTGACAGGAGAACAAAGCCATAGCATTTAAATGTGTTGAGCAGTCCTGTCCTGTGCTTTCTCCTGACTGGTAAGCATTGCTTGAAATTTGTTTATGATTGTTTTTTGGAGCAATGCGCTGAGAGTGTCCATCAGATATTTGGGTATAATTTTTCAAAACACCTTTGTTACCAAGATCTGTTAAGACAAGAGTTGTAGTTCCAAATGCAGTTTTCCTATTGATCTTTATTTCTGTGCTTGGTTTTCTGAAATCATTACAAGGGTACTTCATCAAGTTTACGTTAAAGGCTGCAGAATCTTCAACATTCTTCATCTTTGGAACTAAGGAAAAAGGTTACGTATTAGTTATAATCCATCTAAATAGAATTAGACATTATGTTTCTGATCTGTATTCATATATCATCACAGGGAGAGTGAAGTAGTAAATTTACAATACTATCTTGAAAGATTTCAAAACCTGCCTCAGATTAGACAGAGTACCAAATTCCTTACAATAAAAAAAAGTCATGCACTTTTGGAGTCACATAAAACTGTTTCAAGATAAAATTACTATAGCTTGAGTAAGACTAAATGTTAACAGTACTCTGTAAATGAAAGCTATTGGACAATTAACCACACATTTAATTTGGTCCAAACATGGAGATTAAAATATTGAAATTTTTCAAAATAACCTCCTAGAACCCCTGCAATTGGAGATCACAGGGTATGGTACCTCCAAGCAGCAATGCATTATCCTTTTTTAGAGTACTGCATTAATAAACAAGTACCTATAAATAAAGTATATATTAATTTGTTGCATTTTCTGGCGTTTTCAGGGTTCTCATCCTTATCAAACATTGTGAACAATCCAAACTAATTGATCCCTTACTGTAAGAGGCCTATATGAAGAAAGCTGTTCAGACATTTACTGAAATTTCTATTTCCTGACATGAAATCAAAAGCCCACCGACTCGGCAATAATCATTCCAAAGTAGTGGGCATAATTTACTAATTCCCATTGAATGCACAAGAAGTTTGTAGGTTGTCTATTTCCTGAGCAAAGAATAAAAAGAAAAACTTTATGCCATCTCTATGTGCAATCTTTTAAAGTAGCTGTGAAGCCAGTGTTCAAAAACAGAGTCCCTTTTCTACTATTATCCAGTATGTGTTTTCCTCCTCTATCTTCCCTCCCTACAAAGAAGAGGGAGTTAAGCAGAAGAATAATAGGTAGATGAGACATACAGAAAGCATGCTCTCTCCATAAGCATTCTCACTCAGAATCACAGAATATTATGAGTTGGAAGGGACCCACAAGGATCATCTAGTCCAACTCACCATCTAACACCCGTACAAATCTCTACAGTTAATTTGGAACATTACTTGCTTCCAGGCTCCTGCCATTTTGCCACTGCTGCACAGTAAAACACACAGGTTTCAGTGCATTCAGACTTTTTAACAGAGAATAGCAAAGGAGCAAAGAAATTGTGATGTAATGGTAATTATCTGTGTTTACAGACTGAATTATTTCAGTTGTATGGCCAGCACCTAATTTTACATACCAAGTATTCTGTCCTCAAAACTGAAACATTTCAACTGACAGTAGTTAATTTTAGAAACAACTAAAAGACAAACACTTAAAGTGAAAAGGTATGAAATCTTAAGGTTTGAAAAAGGGAGGTAAACAACACATTTAAANAGAGACTAACAACAAATTTAGGTAAGACGTCCAGAACCATTTTTACCCTACACTGGGAAGGAAGAAAACTAGCCCCTGAGAAACCTGATATCCTTTTAGAAAAAAGTACCTATTTTGGTACTGCTTCTGTTCATATGCGTCATAGTTACTTTTCTGCCCCCTCATGATTCCTCATTTAGACTTATGCTAAAAACTTCAAATGATTTTAAGAGAAGTTGTAAGAAGGGT
>WEKX01010959.1:12514-25889 GCA_013390025.1 Pitta sordida
TGACAGTAGTTAATTTTAGAAACAACTAAAAGACAAACACTTAAAGTGAAAAGGTATGAAATCTTAAGGTTTGAAAAAGGGAGGTAAACAACACATTTAAAAGAAATACATCTCAAATACCACTCCTATGATGCAAAAATGAATCTTATTTAAAAAAAACAAAACAGCATTCCACCAGTTCTAACATCTTCAAATTCCAGGTCTGTTTTCAGTAATGGCGTATACCTAAGCAAGTGAAAGTTGTAAATACAAGAGGATTTGTTTCAAAGTTTAAAATAAAACATTTGTGCACATGACATGATGTATTTTAAAGTCCAGCTGACAGTATTAACTCCAGGATAAATGTCAGTTGGTAAATCTCATTCTAGGTACAGAATAAAATTTTCAGATTTTGGATGCTGATTTTGCAAAAGAATTATGCAAAATTAGCCTGTGCTGGCAAAGACTGTCAGGTAAGGCACAAAGACATTTTATTGATTCCTGACCTGAGGAAATGGACTTTAGCTGGTGTAAGACAAGTTTCATCACTCCATTCATATAAGGATTAAGCAAGAAAGCAATATCTTTGTGTAGATAGCAGCATTAGAAGCTCCAGGAAGAGACTAACAACAAATTTAGGTAAGACGTCCAGAACCATTTTTACCCTACACTGGGAAGGAAGAAAACTAGCCCCTGAGAAACCTGATATCCTTTTAGAAAAAAGTACCTATTTTGGTACTGCTTCTGTTCATATGTGTCATAGTTACTGTTCTGCCCCCTCATGATTCCTCATTTAGACTTATGCTAAAAACTTCAAATGATTTTAAGAGAAGTTGTAAGAAGGGTGATGTGTCTCACTCCTTGGCCCAATAAAATCAAAGTCACTGAAGACACTTATCTCTAGAATCTCAGCTCCACACAAAGTTAGAAGACAATTCTAGAGGGTAAGACAAGAGAGTTTCCATGACTGTGTAAGATGTCCCCAAAATCTGACTTCAGGTTAGCTAAAGTTATATAAATTATTCAAAATATGACGCTTCTTCAATTCTAAAAACTAAATCAAAACCACAGTCTTCCCCCCTTTCCCAGTACAGATGCCAGACGACCCTTCAGTACCTTCAGGCCTTGAAGTCAAACAGGCATCACAAATTTCAGCAGAAGGCTTGTTTGTTAGGGTACAGCGCATACACGTCCACTCCTCTTCAGATTTCTTAGCTACATGTTCATTAGAACATGACCCCCTGCCATATGCCCAGCCAATTAGGCTATTTCTAGCTGGCAGTTTGCTGTGAAAAAAAAGAATGTTGTTAGTGTTTTCTGATGTTCCTTCTACAAAGTGCCATACACCACTATGTGCAGGGAGGCACAGCGCCAGAGAACAAACAGTAGTGTTATGCCTGCCTATCACAGCTTGGACACCATGCCATGGTTCATGTTTGATTTTTATTTTTTCCTTTAACTCAAGTGCAAATCTTTCTAGATGCTGCAGAAGTAATACAAATAAAAACATTTAACAAGAAATTGACAGAAAGTTAATTATTAAATTATGTACTCTCCAGCACAATGCGCCAGCCTCTCAAATTCCATACCATTTTCATGTACTGCAGAAAAAACTTGGTGAGAAAGGGAGACTGTTTCAGGGCTTTTTCCCCCGCTCCCTTGCCCAGAACACTTACTAACAAATGCACTACTGGATGAAGAACTGCTTAGAAACTGAACTGCAGAAAGTCACACAACTCAGCAAACAAATTTTTTTGGCTCTCATTTAAAGTTCACTTTGTTATCATAACGGCCAACAGCACTGAAAGCCTTAAAAATTACAAAGTCTCTTGTGTCCCCATGTGCTAGAAAGCCTTTTAACATGTAGGAGCCTGTTCAGAATTAAGGATCCTAGCTGTGACTCATGAGCCAAAACTATACTCCAGACACCACTAAATATTTAGTTTTATTTATTTTCCTGCAAATGATAATACCTCCTATGTTGACACAACAATTTAGAATCATAGTTATTCTTTTACAGTCACTACATTTTACCAGGGACTAATCTTGTCATAGTATCCAAACACTGACAGCACCTTAAATGTGACTTCAATTTACCTGTTCAGTAAGTTACCTACCTAAGTTTTTAATTAGTATATTGTCAACAATCTTATGGTTGCTAAGTTGCCAAGTGTATCTCTCCATAGCTTTTGTGCATTTTGGAAACTTTTTTTAATCCTATGAATTTAAGCATTTCAATTAATAATGCAAAAACCATAGTTGGGAACCTGTGCGTGACACTCCTTTGACCTATCACTTAATCCAGAATTATCACTCTCCATAACAGATATCACAATATAATTTCTTAAGACAATGGTGGCAATATCCACTATGTACCACATGTCTCCCACAACAGAAAAATTAGGGAGGATAATGACAACTGCTGACATACCAGAGATCCTGTGCTGTCAAGAGGTAGAACTGATATTAGAGCAGCATTCAAAAAAAATACTGTGGCTAGATAAAATAACACCTAAACTGCAAATGTTAAGATAGGTATTTTCACATTATTAGATCAATTGTTCTGCTCAGCTATCAAAAATGCCTTACTAGACTGAATATATTCAGCATGTCATATTTTGAGTTTAATTCTATGTTGTTCCTCAGGTCCTTCTGTCGTTTTATCTCCTTTCCTCTCCCTTTCCCATTTTAAAAAATATGGGGGTAAAGCGTATTTTTTAAGATTCAAGATACATTTGAATTTGAGGAGGTAAGCTTAGAATAAGTATTTTCTTCATTTACTCAGTTGAGCAAAATCATAAACTACTTGACCCAAAAACCACTCATTTAAATTCTACAGGCTATGACCTGTAGCAAGTCAGTTTGATCACATGGTCTTTTTCCAGTCTTCAGATGTGAAAAACCTGGAATAGCAGATAAATCACTTGGGCTACACATACTTTCACATGGTAAGTTACTGCTTAATTGAAAAAAGACCAGTAGAACACAAAGACTAACTTAAAATAAGGATAACACAAGAGATTACCTTTTTATTTATTTTATAACTACCATCACCAGGTTATTTACTGTAATACAGCACTGTTTAATTATGTATTGAAAAATACAAACCACCACTTGTTCCAGAATAGAGACATATACTTTTTTCCCTTGCATCATTTTCTAGTTATCTGACAATGGAACATGGCTGTCTTCCTACCCTTTTGCAAAATATTTCTCATTATTAATTTCTAAAAATACAGCCGATTACGGTTATCAGCATATGAAATATTTATCTTCCATGTTGGAATTTTCTGTATTTGATCTGAACTCAAACGTGCTTTTTAGGCTTTAACCAAAATCCCTTCAACTATCTGAGTCTTGAAAGAAGCTTGGAGCTAGGAGAGGGATTTGTGCGTTCTGTAAATCTTATCTAAAATACATATATACACACATACTAATGAAGGCAAAGTTTGCCAAGTGAAGCAGTATTTTATATTAGATTGACAGAGCTCAGTATAAAACAGCAAAATTCTGAAGCCTCAGATGAAAATTTTCAAGAATAACTTAGGTTTCTAAGTCTGAATAAGATGCTTTTAGAATTTTTATCTTTTGACCCTTTGTGATATCAAATGCCTTTTCTGCTTTCCTGAAATAAAAGGAGGAAAGCTGCTGCAAGCACAATTCATGTGGAAATGAAAATGTCTCTGTGGCACACCTATAGCAAAAACCTATAGCAAAAGCTTTTTAAAACTGATATGGAGGAAGAAAAGAAAAAGTACTAAGCCTCTAAAATGTTTGCTGCCCTCTGAATTTACTGAAGTTTTAGTTATCCTCAGTGTAATTCTAAAGCCAGAACAAAATTTCATAGATGTACAGCTATGAAGGGGTTATTCTGTGAAGACAGACAAGAATTCCTACTTTATGCTTTTCAACTCAGTTGTGTGTAAACATCCAAGCCCATAATATTGGCAGGACCAAGAAAAAGGGGCAACTTTTCCAGTGAATCAATTTTAGTGACTAAATCTGAGTACTCTGAAGTGTTTTATACTTCCTATATTTAATTAAAGTAATAGCTACTTCATAGCAGATGGGGCCTTTGAAAAAAATAGTGTCAAAGAATCAAAGCTTCCAACCGTTTTTATATACCAATGGTATTTTTCTATTATTTAACATTTTTCTTTTGTATGGCGTCCTGTTTTCATCTGGCATAGAGTAATTTAGTTATAAAATGCACATAGATCCACTCTCTTTGAAACAGGATGTCATTACTCTAACAGCACTTTGAGGTGCTTAAAAGCATCACAAAGTTACCATACCTAAGACTGACAAGCTGGGGATCCACCTTTTGACATCGGGAGCAGAAGTAAGTCATTCTGTTATTTTCTCCTAAACGACAGACAGTGATGTTCCCGTTGCATTGACCACAGGCTGGGCGCTTGTATACTCTGTAGTGTTTGTAGAGGGCAGACCCAGTTTTGCGGCACTAAAACAGAGGTTGTAGAAATGCAAATCAGAGACTCAGTGTAAATTTTATGGGAGTCTGAAGCTAAAATAAAAAAAAAAACCCTTCATAAACTGACAACTCAGTGACTAGATAAAGATATTTAAGGTACACTCATAAGGGCTGTAACTGTATTTCATATTATTCTATGGAAAAAATTGACAAATCAGATATAGCAGTAATTCTCCACATAAAGGAATCAAAGATAGAAGGAAAAAACCCAACATACTAGCATGGTGCAAGCTAGGATCTCCATGAGTTCAGGTGGACCAGTAGCTCTGATTCAGCACAACTGGCCTTTGACCTGACATCTGCAGCAGTGTTCTTGAAGAGCTAATGAGGTCCAATCAGTGCAGCACAGAAAACAAAAATAAACACAAACCACAAAACCAATATCACCTTCCTTCACCGCCAAAAAAATAAAAAAACCCAAACACCACAGAGACCTGAAGCTACAATCTGGGTTAATCAGCCTTCCCCAAACTTAAAGAAATGTGCAATGCAGAAATATCCCAGGGATTTTGTAAATGTTGGGTAGTGCCCAATAAAGTTGCTCAGTTTCATCTTGGCTCTGGCCACACCAGACAACTTGGCCCATGAAAAGCCACTTGGCACTACAGTGAGCTCTCTAGATCCTGGCAGCAAGTCATATTAAATTAAGTACAGTACAAGCCCAAGGGCACAGTGACCTAAAGAGTCTCCAGACAGCTGCCAGGCAGGCACATTTCATGAGACAATTCACATGGAGTAGGCATAGACATACTACAATTAAATGTGGTAAAAAAAATCAAACAGGAGCCCAGTAGAGATGCAGCCAACTCTGCAGAGCGTCATGAATTTCTGCACAACAATTGCAATCTCTTGGGCACAGTTCAAACAATACCACAGCTGGGCCAGCAGTACCAGCTCAGATCTGGCAGGGTTCAATAGCTCTAGCTCCATAATGTAGGAAGACTTGGAGCTCTCCCAAAGTACAGGTGTCTTTGAGCACAGCATATTTACTGCTGTTGTGCTCTGATTCATCAGCCTCACAGAATGACAACACTTGTGCCAGTACAACCCAATAACGCACTCAGAAGGAATTATTAATATATACTGGCATGAATATTTACAAGCAGTTTGTTTTCTCCTCAAGGTTTAGCTGGTTTCTTATGAGTAGTTTTTCCCATACAGTTATGCAAAAACCAAACTAAAGCAACAGCTTTTTACAGCAACAAGATTATTCATCCTTGCATCTGCAATGCTATAGTATGATTACTACACATAATCTGTAACAGTCTATTAATAGTTATTAAGCACTATCCCTCATATTAACTTATCATCACTGTATTTTAAGGAGACTTGGAAGGAGAGGCTAGCTCTCTCTTAAAAGCACTTGACTGGTGGATACTTAGTAAGTGTTGACTATACAAGTTTTGAAAATGGCTAAACTGAACAACAGAAAGTTTAACTTATTATTAGTCAAAAAACCTATGACATGTTTAGATTTTTTAGTATTGTAGTTGATGCAGAACTAAATTCTATCTCTTTACTGGCAGACTTCATGGTGAAGTTTGGAGAAAAAAAGGATTTCCCCAGCCAACAAACAGAAGTACTCTTTCCGTGGGCGGGGGGAAACTAAACATTTAAGTAGGCTATTACACAAATTACATTTTTCATATTTATGATTGAAGAATGGTATCAGGAAGGTTGGTGTCCTCCTCCTAACCTACCAAAAGAAAAGATGTTTTAGCAGTACTAGCTCCTTGCCATACATGAACACCGAGAGAAAGACGAGAATTTCATTTCTGCTGTTCTGTTCTTTGCATGCAACTTAAAGAAATAAAATATAGAAAGATTAGGTTAAATTCTCTCTTTTTCTATTGTGGAAAGTTAAAGAGCAACAAGGAATTATAGACTTTACAGGGGAAGAAATGAAATCCTACTGAAGTTGTGGTAGTAGGGAGAAACTAATTTATGTCACTTTAGCAACTACAGTAATACCTCACCATTCGTGAGGAAGGGGTCTTGTCAGGGTCTTGCAAAACGTCTCATTCGTAAACACGCACAAGTCATTAATATGCATACAGGCCACATCCATCGCTCACCCCCAGTCACTCTGGAGAGCTGGGGAGTATTTTCCACTCCTCCTCACAGGCTCTCACAGCACAGGGGAGCAAAAGGCAGCGTTTCTGAGCCCGCTGCCTGGGGAGACACCCTGGACAATTCCTGGGTTTCTCTTCAGCCATGCTGCTGCTTCCACAGCTGCCGCTGGGCTGCTGCCACTGCTCATGCTTGCACTGCCTCCGTGGTGGGGAAGCTCTGCTGCTCCGGCATGGAAGGGGTGTCTTGGGGCTCAGATCGGTGCTCTTGGAGCCTGGGAAACCTTAACTTGTGGGCACATCCCGCCACTGGCCCATCCCAGCACACAGCACTTGCCCCCCTGCTTCCGCTGCCAGCCCAGCCCCACTTTCGTAGGGCACTTTCCCTGAGGCTACATCATCACCAGGTGTGCTGGGTGTGCAGTCTCTAGGCACAGACTGCATTGCCTTCCCTGCCTGTAGCCATGGAAACAGTAAAATGCGCCCATCAGGAGTCAGTCCCTTGGCTGGGCTTAGAGCAACAGGGGATGGCGTGGCTTGTGGCCGTGCTGTGCTGGGTCTCAGTGGCTGCCTGGGGCATATATGGCGTGAGCCTTCCACTGTAGGGACTGGGCATGGAGACACACAGGAGCGGGGCAGGGACCGGGGAACGACACCGTGGGACCATAAACATGACGGGAGCAAGAGACACCACACGACCTCCCCGCAAGGCCAGGCCAATCCCAGCCCACAGGGAGCGCCGGCGCTGCCTCTTGGCAAAGCAGAGGCACTGTGCATGTGTCAGCTGGGAAGCTCTGCAAATCACTGAGGCAGATTTGCGAGACAAATTCCTCACAAACCAGTGATGTTGCAATGGAGGGGTTGCAATGTAGCGAGGTACAGTGATCCCCCAGAATTCACTGGTGGTCAGGTCTGGGCAGGTCTTTTGAGTTATGAAATCTGTGAAGATACTGAACCCATGAATATTCAACTACTCTCCACCTGTAGCCATGCACCCTCCACTAACAAGGTCTGGAGAGGCGGTCCTGGAAGTCTGGCTCGCACTGTATTAAAGCAGAGGAAGCACCCTTTGGCGCTTCCTGGCCGCAAAATCCAGGGTTGGGACATTCTGCGCACATGCGCGGTCTCACAACTCACTGAATTAATTGAATAGCCGGATATGCGAGACACGAATATGCAGGGATCACTGTATTACTGTAAAACCATTGCTTCAGCTAGGGCAAAAAAAAAGTTATTAGATGTTATGACCTATTCAGTCAAATAAATATACCTGCTATTCCAAGTTTCATAAAGGAATTCACATGAATTACCTTCATATTTCCCTGGGGCAATCTCCAGTTTCCAGTTTTAAGATGTTTATGTTATCTCACATGTAAGCTTGTGTTTCACCTGCATCAATTCTGATGACGTTACAGCACATGCACAGAAAAACTAAACTGACCCTCAGGCAGCCTCACTGAAATTCTACTGTGCCAACCTGTGCCTATTTTTTACAATCTTGACTCCCCCACTTTTCCATCATTTGACAGTTCACAATTAATAAAGAGCACACAAACCAACATTTCTATTCATGGAAACACTTCTCCTGTTGCACCTTTTTACTGTCTTCACTGGATTATCACATACAGTTAATGTGCCAGAGTCACGTTTTGGAGGTTTCTCAGAAACATGTGCTAATACCTTATAAAAAAGCAGTGTAAAATCACGTGTCATTTTCACTAAGTGACGTATATGCTCATCTGACAGTTGGCAAACCTATAAGAAAGACAAGAATAATTTTTAGAATATTACAATGCTAAGGGACAACAAAAAAAAGACCTGTGAGGCAGGTGTACTTTGAAGACCGACATGTTCAATTGCATGGCATCATGTTATGCTTCACATTATGTGTATGACCTCAGTAAAACAGTACATGTTCACATTCTCTACTACACAAACTCCCTGCTTGCATACCAAACAATGTGCTTTCCCTCATCCAAGCAAAAGACTTGTTAAAAATTTCAGCTGTCTTCCCCTATACTGACCAAGGAATTCATGATCACATGAATCATGTTAATAAATCTTACTTCCCTCCTATTTTCTTCATGAGTTATGGTAAAACCTATTATCACAGGCTCTTTTTTAATACTTAAAGGTCATTAAAAACCACTGTGAGACATTTCACCCACCTTAACAGCTGGATGAAGACCACTATCAAAGAGCGCCTCATTTTTTATGATATTTCCCACTCCAGGTAATACTGCTTGATCCAGTAACACATCACACAACATGCGGGTTTTCTGCCGCTTAACCTCACTTTCTGCTCTTAAAAAGCTAAACTTTGGAGAACAGACATCCAAGCTTTCCATCATTCTCACCTTCCGCTCGCTCTCAGCTGCATTTCTGGAAAAGAAAAATATATTAACATTTATTTTTATTTTAAAAATATTCCAATACAGCAGCACGGTTTTTTAAAAAAACAAAATAATTTCTAGAACATTATATGCAGTGAATAGAAACCATGAAAATCTCAGTGACAGAAGAGGCACAGAAATTACATTAATCACCCCTCCCCAAAACGGGTCGGTGATACACACATGAAATCATGTCATTTTGTTACTATTAGTTGGAAAATAATTGGCTGCTCCCTTTGAAACTACTTCCAAGAAGGAAAGCCCATGTGTTTGGACCATCACAGAGTCACAGAATCACAGAATACTATGAGTTGGAAGGGACCCACAAGGATCATCTAGTCCAACTCACCATCTAACGCCCATACTGAGACCGAACGCACATCCCAGAGTGGTGAACATAAACCTAGATCCCTCACAGGCGCACAGTCCACTCCGAGCCAGAAGAGACCCACAGGACCATCCAGCCCTACACCCCCCAGCTAGACCATGTCACTAAGCTCCTCATCCACTCTTCTCTTAAACACCTCCAGAGACGGCGACTCCACCACCTCCCTGGGCAGTCCATTCCAATGAGCGATCACTCTCTCTTTGAAAAACCTTGTCCTGGGTCAATTAAGATGAAGCAGGAATTAAATTTAGAAATAATTGAATTATATATATAGAGAGAGAGAAATAAGAACTTTACTGGGAGAAAGAAAAAAAATTAATATAACAAATATATATATATACGTTTGAACAATAACAGAATATTAAAAGAAAAAAACAAACCCCACACTGGAACAATGACAACTGTAAACAAGTGGCAAAATAAACATGCACAACAGGGTGCCTAGTTCAAGGGAAAAACCAGGGCACCTCCAGGACTCCCAAGGTAGGGGGAATACGGTTCAGGGTAAGCAAACCAGTGGAGTAAATAGCCAGTGGTCCTTTCCCGAAATGTCCAAGGGACTGCAGGGAGATCCAATGACCAGCAGGAGAGAAGCTGCGCTGAGATGAGAAGTCAAAGGTCCACGTGGTCCTGGGNTGTGGAGCCGGGACGCGGAGCCGGGACACGGGGCAGGGGCGCGGCGCCAGGACATGGGGCAAGGACACAGGGCAGGGGCGCAGTGCTGGGACACAGTGTGGGGATGCAGTGCCGGGACACGGGGCGTGGGCATGGTGCCGGGCAGGGGGCTGAGGGGGGGGAGCAGCGGCGCAGGGTTTTCGCTGCTGCCGGCAGATGTGGAAGCAACAGCGTGGCTGAACAGAAGTCTAGGGATTCTTGGGGGGCCCCCCCCAAGGCAGACAGGGCGCAGAAATGCTCCTCTTTCCTCCCGTGTGCTGCAAGAGCCCGTGGGGAGGAGTCGAAGAGGCTCCCCAGCGCTCCTGATTGGCTGGGGGTGGAGCAATGGGCGTGGCCTGCATGCATACTAAAGACCTGCACGTATTTGCGAGGCCAGTGGGCTGTCCCGTTCCTCGCGAAGGATGGGGTATAACTGTATAACTGTTTGGTGACAGAGTCCAGGAGTCACAATATGACATTATATGTATATATAGTATATCTACATAATACATAGTGTATATAAATACATATATAGACTATATATAAAATAGTAGTTTATTTCTAGTAGTTACAACAAGAGTATATCTTTATTTTTATGTTACAGTCATACCTCTGGATCCGGAGGTTTTGGTTCAACATGGGTTCCCACAAAACATTAAATCTGCGTGAATATGGCAACTTTGCAAAACTGCAACATCCCAGGGCCCCTTAAGGTGACAGGGGGCATCACAACTGGAGATTTTCCCTTTAACTGCGGCAGCTACGCCGGTCCTGGGGAGAGGAAGTCCCCGATCGCATTCCACAGGCACTGTGCTGTAGGAGCACTTTCCTTGGGGCTATGCATATCACCAGGTGCGCTGGGCAAGTAGCCCCTGGGAACAACACAGCAATTACTGCTTGCATTCCACCACAGTTAGCATCAGCATCGCCTCCCTGGACTGTAGTTATGGAAAAAGTAACACAAACACATGCACACAGGCTCCCAGCACAGCCGGGCTGGCTGCTGCAGTGGGATGGGACAGCGCTGTGCCGCGTGTTACAGTAGATTTCCTCACTCATGGCACAGATGGGCTGGCAGTCTGGGCTGCCTGCCACGGTGGAATGAGACCACGTGGTGCCATGTGTTACAGTATAAGACTTCCCATTCCTGGGGCAGACAGGCAGGCAGGTTCCCCCGGGCTGCCTGCCACAGGGGAATGGGACCATGCTGTGCCACAGAACTACACACCACCTCCACAAATCACTGAATAAGACTCACAGAGAAAACTTCTGTGAATCATGAAGCCACAAATGAGAAAGCAGGAATGACCAAGGTATGACTGTATTAGGTTAAGTGTAATCATTTGCAAATAATGCAGAACAAGAAGTCTCAGGCTTCCATAAACTTTTATGCTCTGTAATTTTAAATATGCATTTGAATTTACACGTTCTTTTCCTCTCAAGGACCTCAAACACTTTAAAATCAAGCTTGCTGTAATTTTTATTAACAGTGTGAAGCACAGTGCTGATGGACATAAACATCAACTTAATCCAAGTTAGAACAATTATACCAATTTGCTTCCAAAGAGAAAACAAAAATAAAAATCCAACTTTGGGAGCATAAAAGTATGTAACCAGTAATCATGACAGGCTTTTGCTCTTGTTAAGGAGGTAAGACTTGCATGGAAATTAAAGGAGCAATGGAGTTCAGCATTCAGATCTAAGGACTGAATTAAATTCAACTTTCATTCCCAGTCTTGACTCTATCGAATGAGGCTACAGCATAGAACTTCTTTAACTGTATGTAAACTATGATACAAAGTAATAAAACTAAATTACCATATCAATAAATATGATATGTTTAGAAAGTTTTGTCTTGATAGCATCCAAGCACTTAACAATTTGTGCATGATTTTTCATTATGTTCTTAAAAGAATGTAACAAAAATAAATAAACTGTTCAATTTGATTACTTTCTACTTTACCTGTACTCTACTGTCACATCAAAAAAACGAACAGTATCTTCTGTAAGCTGTAGCTCCAAAACTGGTAGTGCTCCATTTCTGTCTTTACTTCCATCAGAATTAATGCACATGGAACCATTCATACCAAAGTGAATCCTTGGAGAGAAAGAGTTTTTGTAAGTATTTTAAATTAACAATGTTTCGAACCCTAACACCAGTCTATTTTTTGCACTTATTATCAAGTCAATGTGTATGCATGTTAATTCTAGTCATTACCAGTAACACAGCAACAAACTATTTGCTCACATCATGCTCAATTATCAGAGATGAAAGAACCCTTCCCAAGCCAAAACTACAGTGATCCTCCGCATAGTCGCAATCCGTTATTTGCAAGATCCAATAGCTGCGCGTGATTTTTCAGCGAGCTGTGCGACCTCAGTGCATGCACAGAACATACTGCGAACCCATTAGCTTGTGAATTTATAACGAGTTTATGAATATATACTTGGTCCCCCCGCTGTCACCGCCCACCAGACTTGCCGTACATGCTTCATTCTCACTGTTGAGGAGAAAGGGGAGCTGGTCCCATCTCTGTGAAGCCGGGAGCACTGCCGCGCTGCCGGCACAAAGGGACCAGCGGCATGTCGGCACTTCCAGCATAGCAGCATGGCGCGGCTGTGAATTGGGGGATGGTTACTGCTGCCAATGCTGACCTTGGGGTGGCGGCGGACGGGAGATTTAAACCCAGGTGGACAGGAGCGGAGCCACTGACTCGGCACCGCGTTTCAGCCTTGCCGGCGCCGGCAGAACATGGAGAGCATAGTTCGGCGTGTCCCAATGCCAGTGATGCGGACTCCTGACATCAGAGTGCTGGCACCAGAACCCCCCTCACTGCCCAAAATAAAAAGTTCCCTTGTAGGATGTGTGAGGCAGAGGGAGGGTAGGAGAGGGAAGGGGAGAGCTGCAGTTGGGCAGCAGGTGCAGGGAGAAGCGGGGCTACGGGCACTCCCGGCACAGGGACGCATCTGTGCTCCAGTGCTGTGGAGGCTCCCAAGTCCGTCCCTGCCCTGCACATCATAGGAGCCGCTACAAGAGCGGATCACAGAGCCACCAGCTGTTTTCGCCCTGCACAGCCACTGGTCGCCCACGCTCCTGCAGACAGCCCCAGCGGGAGACAGACTCCAGCTGTCCCCCGCCCCATCCCAGGGCGGCTGGAACAGCACTGCCTGCTCACCCCCACTCTTGCCAGAAAACCTTTGGTCATGGCTGTTACATTCCCGGAAAAATAAACCCCAAAGCAGCCACTTTGAACAGCAGGGACTGTCCCAGCCTGTTCAGCTGCCGCTACCACCATACAGCGCCACGGTACCCATGGCACCACCCCGGCCAGCACTAAACTCATTCCCCAAGCCTCCCCCAGAGTCCTGCTCTGGAGAGGCGTGCCGCCTCCACTGTGTT
>WEKX01010959.1:38915-58963 GCA_013390025.1 Pitta sordida
TATGTCCCTTACATCTTCCTCCTGTATTAAAGAGGGGTTAAACCATTCCTCATCTGTATCGACTGTATCAAGAGACCCTTGAAGAGACCTTTCATTATGTAAGCAGCTGTCTTTACTATTAAAGACAGAGGCAAAAAAATCATTAAGTATCTCTGCCTTTTCCTCATCCCCAGTGATGATGTTGCCCTCCTTATCCAGTAGAGATTGGAGATTGCTCCTGTCCCTCCTCTTGCCATTAACGTACCTGTAAAAGCCTTTCTTGTTATCCTGTATATTAGTAGCCAATTGAAGCTCAAACTGAGCTTTTGCATCTCTAATTTTTTTTCTGCATGACTTGACAACATCCCTAAACAAAGTCCTAGTTACCTTCCCCTCCTTCCAAAGGTGATACATCCTTTTTTTGACTCTTTGAAAATCTTGGCTAATTTGACGTTAGTTTTCAGCATAGCAGGTTTTGATCAGGAGAGAAAAGGAGAGAGCGTAGCTATTCACACTCTCTAATATTCAGTAATAATTGAGGTCTATCAACTACATAATATCAGTGGTAAAAGGTAGTCACCTCACCAGTGCTTTAAAGCACAGGCCTCATTAGGTCTTTCCCTCCATTAGCCACACAGGGAACAACGCTAGTTTCTACTTTTGGATGCCCTGCTGTGTAACTTTAAGCCTATTTAACCTATTTAACTTATTTTCCTTACGCGGTGTAAGGGGAGAGTTACATCTGAGAACACAACTCACTGGTATGCTGAATCAGGTACTGTGTGGAACTGCCATGAAGTTTCCTAGATGGCCCTCTGCAGTCTGTATTCATAGCAGTGAAACAGCTCCTTTGGCTAGATATCCAATCAAAGTAAATTTTTTTTTTCCAAAAAGGGAATGTGGTGGCTTCTTTAACCAGTAGTAGTAATCCTGGGAAGTGGAGTGCAATTGATCCTAGAGCTTCTAAATCCTGATAAAGTATGGAGTAGACTGGCAAAGAGAAACTAAGACTACCTCCATTCCTCTTATTGGAATGCCTTTTTTTTTCCCATGACATACTTTGTTCTAAACTAGAGCAATGACTAATACATACTAAGGTCATTTAGATTAGCCTGGAATTATCAAATATAATTTTCAACATCTGACTGCTGAACATAGCCCTCTCAGTCTTCACATTTTGTAATAGAACTATCTCTGGACTAACACTGCAATCTTGCCATTAATTGTAACAAATGCTTTTGAGATTATGAATTTAAGTTGAGTTTGTTGAGAGTGAATTTGTATCTTAATGTTGTAGTTATTAAGTGATGCTATTAAGTATTCAGTATCCAACTATACAATTGCCGGCCGGTCAAGGGAGGTAATTCTGCCACTCCACTCAGCCCTAGGGAGGCTGCATCTGGAGTGTTGTGTCCACTTCTGAGCTCCTCAGTACAAGAGAGACAGGGAGTTCCTGGAGCAAGTCCTGCTGAGGGCTATGAAGATGATTAAGGGACAGGAGCACCTCTCTTGCGAGGAAAGACTGAGGGAGCTGGGCTTGTTCGGCCTTGAGAGGAGACAGTTGAGAAGGTACCTTGTTTATGTATACATGTATCTGAAGGGAAGGTATCAAGAAGATAGAGCCCAGCTCTTCTTGGTGTTGCCAAGCAACAGCACAAGAGGCAGTGGACAGAAACTAATACACAGGAAGTTCTGTCTAAATATGAAGCAGAATTTCTTTACTGTGCAGGTGACTGAGCACTGGAACTGACTGCCTGGAGAACTTGTGGAATCTCTCTCACTGGAAATATTCTAGAGCCATCAGGATGTAAGTCTTGTGCCATGTACTCTAGGATGACCCTACTTGGACAGGGAGATTGAACCAGATGATTCACTGTGGTGTCTTCCAACCTTACCCATTTTGTGATTCTGTGACTCTGTGATTCTGTATCTTCAAGGCGAGGTAACATTGAAGTTGAATGTGGGAAATCCTATTTTTTGACTACTTACGTATTGGTATCAGACATCTGAGACTGAACTATTATAAACTTAGTTGGGGGTTTTGTGTTAGAAAGCAAAATTGAAGAGAAAGAAAGAACTGTAAATATATGGTTTTGTTCAGAAGTGCTCAGTGTAGTACACAAATTATGGCATTTCTATAAACATATTCTATAAACATATTAAGCTATAAAATTTCTTTCCTGAATGGTTCTTTTTAAAATATTATACCCAAAAGAGAAAGGATCTTTTGCAGTCCTTAAATTGTAGATGAATATTGGAGAACAATTACTAAGATGCTGCCTAAATTCAGAAATAAAATGTTTTGAAAATAATTGAAAAAAACCAAACTAAACCAAAGTTACTTTATGAGTTTGTACTGAAAACTATAGTCCTTAAAATTTCTTATTGCCTCCCCAGTTAAATACTCTTGCTGCCTTTTAGACTTGAATCCCTCAGCATAGATGCCTCTACCCATTCACAATGGCATAATCTAATTTACAGTCATAGTTTAACTTCATTTGGAGAAACAAGTATGATAGCAACGTGCAACTGCCTCAGGGTGGGAACAGCAGATCTTACTGAAGCTGGATATTCATGGGATAAGCACAGACAACCTTCCTGGCAGCTTATGAACATTGCTCATAACTTTACTGCATCTTGAGACACAGTTCAGTACCAGGAGTCTTTCTTGTTTTATTGATGGATATTGGCTCCTCTCAAATTAAGTAAAAGTTACCTTTATCTGGAGGAGAAAATGAAACGTTTAAGACTTGCAGTAGTTTATTCAAAGGATAAATCCTTGAAGATCTTTTAGAAAAAATGTCTAGCAGAGCCTCTAGGCTATCTACATTCTAAAACAGAAAAAAAGAGAAAATTAGTACCTGGAGAGAGGCAGAAACATTCTTTGTAGCCGTCTTGCCTATCATACATTTATACATGAACTCCTCTGGAGTGTATTCACTTACCCTGGATGTTTTACATTTAAGATTACTGCCTCAGGGGAAAATGAGAATAATTAGAAGAAAATGATCTTAAGATGAAGAACTTGCCATCATTTCTTCAAGTTTAGAGATTATACTGAAAAATACTGAAAAATATTAGAATAATACTTGTTCAAAAGCATAGGTAGTATTAGAAGATCCATGAAGCTCTAATAACAGAACTAAATAATTTATGTTTGCTGGGCAAAATACAAGGAGTGCCATAGCAAAAACTATCCTAGCAGACGCAACTTCTCTCTTACACAAATAGTATGATTCCTAGTACCTTGCTACAAGCCTGTATCAGCTGTATGTGTATGCTTGAAGATTCAAGGCTTAGAAGGAATAGCAGGGGATTCTAATTATCTTCACAAACTAGTGATCTGCCCAGAAAATGAGGAATGAATAAGCATTAAGCAGTCAGGGGCCAGTATTCAATTGCAGAGAGACGCAAGAAGAGTGGAAGATAAAGAAATGCAATTTTCACTGATTTAGCAGGGTCTTGAAAATTACTAAAAATAATCCTTCTTTAGTAAAACATGCTAATTCTAGATATAGAGATTTCTTATTTATTCTTAGCAGTAGTGCTTGACTAGACATATTAGGATTTTTTTTCTTATATCTGTGCCATATTTCTGATATTTTTATTTTAAATGCATCTGTTTAGGCATCATCAGCATTTCTTGCAGGACTTTTATAAGAATAATGTTTTCCAAACATTAGTTGTAATTTCTCAGTCCAAGTTCCAGGGAAATAAAGGCTATTCTTTCCTTCCCTTGAAAAAAAATTATGACATTGGGATTTAAATCATTGCTATTCACAAACTGGCCTTGACAAAACAGTCTGAGGATTATCTCTTTAGCAACTTTTGACACAAAGTTGCATTATTGATATGAAGACAAAAAGGCTTTGCAGTTCTTTATATAATTAAAAGCAACTGTTATTATGGATTTTTTTCAGAATAGCTGTTGTACTGGAAGAAAGGTTACACTCTTCTATATCAGTAATCCCTTTAAATCTCTGACATGATTCATACCTCCTCAAACAATGCCGGAGGTATGAATTAAACAAAACTGAATGCCTTCCATATTTATTACTTGCACTCCTATCAGCAAGAAGGAACGGAATAACAGAACTCAAACTGGCTAATGAAAGTAATGCAAGCATCCCATTTTATGAAAGTTTCTTCTCTTTTTGTCTTCCAAATTACTAAGTTTGCCCCAAAGTGGTGTCCTGCTTCCTGGCTGGCCCAAAGAGCTTATAGTCACTACTTTATTCTTGACCCTTAGTTAGGGGTAACAGTTTGGAAGGAAAGGATAGATCTCACTGGGTTTGGCAAAGGCTAGAAACAGTTTTGATGTAGAGTAAAAAGCTTTAGCCCTTTATGAATTTCTGCCTTTACTTCTGGGGAGCCGAAAAAGATTTTTCCTCCTGTCTGGAAGGAAGCAGCGTATCGTTACTGCAACTGAGGTTTTCATTGCATTCCTAGCTTTCAAGCCAGAGAAGGCTTTGAAAAGCAGAGAAGAACCAGGCAAGAATTTTTTTTCCTCTCAAGGGTAAGAAGGAAAAGTAGCAAAAAGAAGCAGGGGGGAAAAAAAAGAAAAAAAAAAGAAGAGAAGAAAAGAAAACAAATGTGGGCCTCAAAGCCTACCATTGGTAAAAGACTTGCCTCGTTTCAGAGCATATAGATACAGTGTATTTTGTAGACTTGAGGAGACTCCGACACAAAGAACCCTGGGCTTGTATAGAGGCGAGAAGGTGCTTCTTTTTCGCAGCGGAGCTCCTGGGGTGGAATAACCCCACGAAGCGGACTGTCCGAGGGACGAGCGAGAGCAGCGCAGGGACGGACGCGCCCCGCCTTTCGGTCACGGGGCTCACGAGCCAGCAGCGCGCCCTGGCGGCAGCGCGGGCTCACGGCAGCCGCGGCGCCAGGCGGCTCCTGCTCGGGCGCAGCCGGGCCCC
Source organism: Pitta sordida (assembly GCA_013390025.1). Lineage (NCBI taxonomy): Eukaryota > Metazoa > Chordata > Aves > Passeriformes > Pittidae > Pitta > Pitta sordida. Next base: position 43,817 of record WEKX01010959.1, read on the forward strand.
TGCCGGATCTTTGGGTTCGTCAGCGCAGCAAGACATTGACAGACTGGAACCGAGCTCCACCGATATGCTTAGAAAGCTGGAGAGCACGATGGATGGCGACAAGCTGAGAAAGCACTGTTTGTTTGGCAGAGAATAAAGCCGAGTCTTTCTACCAAGGGGAAGGTTGTTGACTGCAGAGGCCTGCAGCAAAAGGAGACGAGGCAGTGCAATACATTCAGAAAAGGATTCTTTTTTCTATATAAGAAAACCAGGATTTGATGAAGAGGGGTTAAGCCCTGGAGAAGGTTTTCCAACTTGCATGTGAAATCACCCTTAGAGAATACTGGGAAAACCTCTGTGGAACCTGATCTCACTTCGAATGATGCCTTGCTTTGAGTGGAGCATTATTCTAGGTGAACAGCAAAGTTCTCTTCTAATGGGCTCATTTTCTGTTGTTTTAAGATCTACATTTACTGTTCATCAGCCAGTTTGCTCTTGCTGAGGTTTTGAATTCTCTGTGAAATTCATTATGTTGCTTAAACAAATTTCAAATTTCATTGTGCACATTTCAGACTTCTTTCCCCCACCCCGCCCTGATAATGAAATACTGTATCTGACAGGGGTTGGCAGAGGGCTGCCAACAAAGAGTTGCTGATTAAACCGCTGCAGCGCAAAGAGGTGGGCTTCTGTGCACTAAATTTTCTCATGTTGTTTGGGAACAGGGTTATTTTACAGGGTATAACCTGATAGGAGCTGATAAGGAGGATGTTTGACAGGAGTACTGGAAAGTTCAAAAAAGGACAAAATGTTGTTTGTGGATGCACTTTTCCAATGTAAGGGTTGGCAACACTGCAGTACTATGAATGATTTATTCCTTTTGCCTTTGGGTATTTTGAACTCTCTTTACAGTATTTCAGCCTTTGCCTTCAGTTCACACATGCAGACTTCATAAATAGCAAGAATTTTGTAGTTAGTATGTGGCCCATCGAGCCAAAGGAGAGTTATTGATAAAGTAGATGTGGCCTGTACCTGTTCTACTACCCGTCTGAAGTCAGATCTAATGAAAAAAGAAGCTATATAAACCAGTGAATAAAAATGTCATCACCGTAAAAGGTTTTAGACACTGGAGTAACTAGGGAAAGGTTAATGTTGGTTACTACTGAGTAGAATCTGGTGAGGAAAACTGAAAGAACTGCATAAAATAAAACAAAGACAGCCTCTAACTGGACTTCAGAAGCAAACTGGATGAGGATATATAGGATTTATATGCACAAATAACATGAATACTATCCGAATTATGAAAATACACTGTAAGAATACCAGCTGTAGTAGTCTTAGGTTTTAGCAGGCTGCTGCCTTGAAATGTAGGACCCCTCCACTCTTATTTTAACAGGGGGGAATCTTCTACTATGGCTCAATATTTACACAAGTAGAATAAAAACTGTTGAAACTCACAGTCAGCGCTAAATGTCTTATTTGATATTTATGTTTTCAAAGGGGGAAAGACCTTGCTTTGACCATCTGTATCCTGACTTACCAGAAAAGTAAAGTACACCAACAAGTTATGACAGAAGAAAAAAGAGTTGGCAATTCCGTGTAAGTAACAAGATGACTTAGATCATTCTCTGGGGGGGGAAAATATCCTAAGAATCCTTCGTCTGTAGAAGTCTGTCCAAAGTAACTTAAATACAGTTCAGCTACTGCTAGACAGATTTTACCATCAAAAATGCAGAGGAAGCTGACTTTCAGCCTAATATACTCTGGTTTGGGAGTAAGAAAAGTACTCCTTTAAGTACTAAAACCCTTAAATATCTTTAAAATTTAAAGAAAAATAAGTTGCTTTCTTCTAGGAGTTGAAGTTTTTGAGTCTTTTTCATTTTAGTTTTCTTTAACCTGAGAGAGAGTTTGCCTCTCTCTAGCTTAGTTAATTCAGTAGGACTTCTCTTCAAAAATTAAGGATTTGCTGTTATGAAGACCATTTGCAGTGATCTTGTTTCTGAACTGTCTCTCAGATTTCAGGAAACAACAGGTTTAGAGGTCTTCTCTAGAACCTTGTCAACTCTCTTCATTTTCTGGCTTGCAGCAAGAAGCAAATAAAGTGAGTGAAATTTACCTGTAATTAGTGAAATATGTTCCCTGTGGATAACATAGCATCCTCTTACATGAGCTGTATCATCCAAACAATCTCCAAACAGAGTATGATGAATTAGGCTATGAGGAGAGATGTCTGCCAAGGCACCCTGGGATTAGTGTTAGAACTGGTCTTATTTAACATCTTCATTGATGATCTGGAAGAAGGAGTAAACAGACCGTTAATTAAATTGGCAGATATTATAGAGAGATCCCAGCTAGACTAGAAAGAAAGGCAGACTACAATCAAAGACAGGTATTAAGAATAATTTTTGTAAGCATTTTGTGTTTGTCTGCAGCCACATCTGGGTTATTTTGCTGATTGTGATTTCATATATATGTATTTGTATCATCCGCACATTGAAACACTGTTTATTTTACAATTGAATACTCAGTAGCTTTACAGGTTCACAGGTTATTCTGAGTTGGAAGGGACCCCCAAGATCATCTAGTCCAACTCCAGGTGATTCAATTTACTTTATATTCTTACAAGTAGTTTTTAATCAGAGATGCATACAGGTCTAACAAGGTCACAAAACTTGTGTGATTATGAGATTTTCTAAAACTAGTAGGAATTTCTTTAATTAATTGTCCTTTAATTCCTTACTGAATTTAAGTTGTATCGTCNGGAAGAGAAGGGAAGGGACATTCATTGTTCTTGACAGGTGCCTTCTAAACATGTGTAGGAACCCTTCTTCCCTAGATGTGGATGGACACCTCTGCTGATGGGAAGTAGAGATTAGTTCTTTTGCTTTGCTTCTACGCATGTTTATGCTTTGCTTTGTTTTGGCTTGTATTAAATTGGCAGATATTATAGAGAGATCCCAGCTAGACTAGAAAGAAAGGCAGACTACAATCAAAGACAGGTATTAAGAATAATTTTTGTAAGCATTTTGTGTTTGTCTGCAGCCACATCTGGGTTATTTTGCTGATTGTGATTTCATATATATGTATTTGTATCATCCGCACATTGAAACACTGTTTATTTTACAATTGAATACTCAGTAGCTTTACAGGTTCACAGGTTATTCTGAGTTGGAAGGGACCCCCAAGATCATCTAGTCCAACTCCAGGTGATTCAATTTACTTTATATTCTTACAAGTAGTTTTTAATCAGAGATGCATACAGGTCTAACAAGGTCACAAAACTTGTGTGATTATGAGATTTTCTAAAACTAGTAGGAATTTCTTTAATTAATTGTCCTTTAATTCCTTACTGAATTTAAGTTGTATCGTCAGTTTCGTGATTTTGATAAAGTTCCATATCAATCTATCCATGTGATTTGAGGATTTAGAAATCCAATCCCTTCTCACATACCCAGCAGTCCTTTTCCAATTCACATCTGGCTCTTTTCCCTTCTTTTCAGTTCCACAAGGCCTGTACAGGTGTTGAGTGATATGACCTAGATGTGGATGCTATAGGTTGGACTAGATGATCTTCAAGGTCCTTTCCAGCCTTATCTATACTGTGATACTGTGTACAAGCAGGACCACTGGAAACAAAGCTTTGCTCTTAGAAAAGCACATCTAGTTTTCTAGGCAGTTGTATTGGGTCTGTCTGAGCCCATAGCAGCCCTCTCAATGCTGTGCTTTAGAAGGGTGTTGGTAACTCCTGAGTATTTTGACTACAGCTGGGCACACATGGTCACTAATATCCCTTCCCCTCAACTGAGGATAAGATTCTGGGAGGTGACACAAGCAGGCCAGCAGACCCAGGCTGACCAAAGGGATATTCTATACCATATGACGTCAGCTCAGATATAAAAGCTGAGGAACGGAGCAGGAAGAGAAGGGAAGGGACATTCATTGTTCTTGACAGGTGCCTTCTAAACATGTGTAGGAACCCTTCTTCCCTAGATGTGGATGGACACCTCTGCTGATGGGAAGTAGAGATTAGTTCTTTTGCTTTGCTTCTACGCATGTTTATGCTTTGCTTTGTTTTGGCTTGTATTAAATTGCCTTATTCCAACCCACCTTTCTTATATCATCTTATTGTTTGGGACTGAGTGACCATTCAGACCCCTGGTATCCAGCCAGGGTAAAACCTGTTGGAGCAGTATGTCTGCAAAGCCCTCTGTGTAACACTTCCACGACTCCTCATATTCTGTGTCCCCAAAGGTGGCATGGCTCTCCTGACCCATGCTTAGTCATAAAGTGCAATACCTGAACACAAACATAATTGGGAAATACTAATAACAATGTCTTTAAATTGAAATAGACGTAGAAATTTAGAAGAATTAGTAGGTGTTAAAGGCCTAAAGCTTACAGCTCAATACTAAAGGCAAATTTGCTCATTTCTCAGCACAAAACTGTAAACAGAATGGAGTTTTAGTCACAACGTAGAGCAAAGGAATGCAGAACATCAGAATAGATTGGTCAAGGGCTTAGGGCAAAGTGTAAATTCATGACATAATGCTGAAGGGATACATATTCATGAGGAAATCTGCATATGTATTAGACAGGTGTATGAAGATAGGTGGCAAACTTGGGGCGGGGCCTTTTGGCGCTCTGGAGGACAAGTGGATGCTTTGCTGGTCAAAGTCATTTTTTCCTCATTCCTAAGGCCTAAAATAAATCTTTTCTGTAGCATGCATGCAATCCTTGAGTCCCAGACTGGTTTCTGATTTTCTTTAAATCACGTGCTCCACTATAGTCTACTTTCACTTTAAAAATTATTTTTAAGAGAAAAATGAAACTCATTTATTGTATGCCAATTTATGCAAGTTCTTGTAAAGTACAGAAAAATAATAGCTGTGGTCAGCATGTTTAGAAATCAGACACATACAAGCAACACAGAACAAAAATTTTCTTGGTTTTTCCGAAGTTGTGAATGTACTTCATGTGTAATGTTCTGTATGGGCTGTGTACAAATAAGCTGTGTTCCCTACTCCTGTCAGTGAGACAGAGCTGTCTAGGCCACAGTAATGTGTGCTGCATATATTTCCCTTGGAAAAGTCAGTTGTTTGTGTAAATCATGAATAAATCCGCACAGCGTGTGTTAAGTTGGAAATAAGCAGCATTTCTGTAGGACACAATATTGCAGTTCCTCTGGTGCTTGGAACTCTACTTTAGTTCTCCATTCAAGCACAGCAAGCAGGCTCCTGATCCAGCAGCGCTCTCGGGAGGAAGCTGGCAATACAGCAGAATCTGAATAAGTCAAAAACTAGAAAAATATTACTGGAAGTGCATCTGTCATTCTGGGGGATGCAGGAGAAAATGAGGTGGTGACAGGTTCGGCAGAAAGAGAAATAGCATAATATGAAGTGAGTTAATGATGCCAGCAATTTTTAGCAGTTGAGATGGTAAGGGCTGCATAGGAAAGGTGGCACCCTATGATTTATGTGTAAGAGGTAGGCAAGGTGATATTTTTTGAAGTGTATGTTTTAAGCTGCTGGCTCAATTCAGATATTCAGTTTCACTGGTGTCCAGGATAAAATTACTTTTCTTTATTCTGTGCACAGAGAAGACAGTTTTCCTAATGAGCATCTGTCGATAAGTTCGTGATCACATCTACACTAATCTTAGAAGAGCAAGCTATAGAAGTAAAATAGGTGAGCCTGTCATAGGAATTATTATGCCAAGCCAAATAAATAGTTTATTTATTACTTTAAAGGAACTGAAAGTGGCCAGCATCAGGTACTCCTACAGAACTGAAAACAATTGCACAGTGGTGCATTTAAAAAAAATATCAAAGGAAAAAATTTTCAGTTAGGCTGAGGCTGAAACTACCTTTTCGCATTGTTTGATATCTCTTTGCAAGTGTCAGTGCTAGAATACTCAGACTTTAAGAACTTTTAACACATTGATAAATTTTTGTTGTTGTTGTTGACTTTGACATCACTACAGCCAGGTCTCCTGTATCGCGGACCCACGGTGTTAATCGGGCTCCGCAAAGCCTACTTACGCGTTGAATGGCAGCTCATTAATATGCAGCTTTGCCCCACGCCCTCAGATGAACCCCTGCGCTGTTTCAGCACTCTGTTGCTGTGTATCGGTTGCCATAGTGGCCGTGCCAGGGGGGTGGTGAAGCTGTGAAGCCTGGGGGGTGGCGGCAAAGTGGAGCCACCGCCACCACCAGCGGATCGGCACGGCCGCCTGTGTTGCCGCCGCCCGTGCTGCCATGGCGGCAGGTCATGCATGCACAGTTGCGAAAAGGAGTCGCCTTCATTGCTTAAAAATCATGCCGCTACGATCTGAAGCCACAATATGGGGGGCGCAAAGTGCAAGAGGGCCGACTGTATATACCTTTAGGACATTTTAAGATAATCTCAAGTTTTCTCCTGAAACGTCACTGAGAAAGGAGATACTTTACAGTGCAGCCTGTAAAACATAACCCTCTTGACTGGGGGTGCTTGGGCTGTGCTAGTCTGCTGAATGAGGGCTAGGCACACATACATACACACTTCACCTTCTTTAAAAGGGACGGCACATTTTCTTCAGACTAAAGGAAAATGTTCATGTGCATATGCTAGTGAACAAAGTGTTTAGCTGTTCTATTTCTGTTTTATCCAATTTGTGCAATTTTTGAAGAAATTACTTTTTTTGGTGTTAAGAACAATTGTCTTATTTATTAATTATTTACAAATCATCACCAGACAAATATACACAGCAGAACTGACTGGGAAAAGAGCAAGATGTACACATTTTTCTTAGAAAAGAAATAGGGTTGAAGGAAGGGGGAGATCTTGACTAATAGATATGTAATAAAAATTCAGGTCTTCAGTATTTGGGTTGTGAGTCACAGCCTGTTTTGTGTAACACTGACATTTGAATAAAGAGATACAGTTCACAGGTTATTCTGAGTTGGAGGGCACCCTCAGGATCATCTAGTCCAACTCCCCACCAACTAGACCATGTCACTGAGCTCCTCATCGAGTCTTCTCTTAAACACCTCCAGGGATGGGGACTCCACCACCTGTTGCTTCAATTTCCTTCCTTTTTTTGCTTTGTCAAAGTATCTGATCCATCTAGCAATGCTCCTAATTGCTTTACATCTATTAAAATGTATTTTAATATTCTGTCTAGTGTAAAAACATTCATTAAATGTATGCTTTTTCTGTCTGATGCTATCACATTTTTCTTATCTTGTTGTGAGGAGTTTAACACATTAATCATGTGCTTTATAGTAATGTTCTTTTTTAACTTCAAGCCTATTTTCTTGAATGGACCCTTACTCTTACATTAGAAAGAGGATAAATATATATTCACAGTTACCTCGTCAGATTCAACTTAATCTCACTGCTTTTCAGAAATGATGAGCACTAGAAAATAATTTAATCTAGAACTTAAACATTTCAGACAAATGAATTTAAAATACGTACGTAATATTTGCTTGTTTGTGGGTTCTCTGCAGCTTATCATACTTCAGGAGCACATGTTGACCTCCAATTTACCTGACTATATGTATCTCTGATATTTCCTCTTCTTTTTGTCTCTGCTTTCTACTGGTCACCATCCTCCATTTCTCTTTTGTGTGTGTTTTGTTAGTTTGTTTGGTTTTGCAGGTTTTTGTTATTTTTGTTTATACATTTGATTTGAACAAAGGACTAGGTACTGTATGGAATATCATCATCTTTATTTGTATACTGTGTTATCTCTAATAGTCCGTTTCTTTAGAATTGATCTGGTTTTTGCTTCTCTCAAAACAAACCTGTATTGAACATATTCAGCATCTTAATATATACAAAAAAGCTCAGTACAGAGTGCCCGTTTTATTTTGTTAATAACGGTACTAAAATCAGTATTCCTAGGTTAGTGAATAGTTTCTTCACATCTAACATGTAAGGTTTTGTTGCTCCTGGAAGTAAAGTACAATTGCATGGTCATTGAGGCATGCAACATTGAGGCGTGCAACAGACTTGGCAAAAAAAAAAGACCTGGTTGCCTTTGTGTGGATATGCTTGTGTTCTTATAGGCAGGAAGATCACTTAGCTAAGCACTCACACTTTTTCTGTGGTGCGAGATGTACAAGTGGAAAAGGATTGGTGCTAGCGTGAGAATTCACAAAATATTCTGAGTTGGAAGGGATCCACGAGGATCATCTAGTCCAACTCTTAAACAGTACCACTGCCTCCCTGGCGGGAATTGATGAAGAATTGGTTCCAAATCTGAGTTAAAAACCTCAGGTAGATAAAGGGACTGATGAAGCTGTAGAAATTATCAATGTTATAAAAATGATAAAAAGAAAAAACAGAAAAAAAGAAAAAATGCAGACAGTATTTTTACAGTCATCTGACTCTCATTCATTACTATCAGAGAGAGGATGAAACACTTTTTCTTCAAGGCAATACCTAAGCCCTTTACATCTAACTCCAAGGACCTGGCTCACTTCAGAGAGAGAAGCTACTCATCTGTCAGTCAGCAGCTTGAAACTGGCAGTTCCCAAGCACTATTTGCCAAGTACAATTACACCAGTTTGCACAAGACATTAGACTCCCTGCTAAACCATCACAGAACTAAGTTCCCAAGTTTTAAGAGTTAATACTTTGAATTCCTTTAAATGCTAAGGTTAATATTGCAGAAAGATTGATAGTGCAGGATATAATAACAAGGTGGTTGTAATGGTTGCAGTCTTCTGGAATTCATCAAAATCCATAGCAGAAGAACTTCCTTAAGACAATTATTACTTTTCCAGGTTGAATTTAAATTGTGCCATACATTCATCAGTGGATTCCCGGGTCATGTAGAGATGCATTGAGACATAAAATACTAAAACCAAAACAAAACAAAAGCAGGAATGCTTTTCTAGCTAGACAAGTTAGAAAAACAACAAGAAATGAGGATTTTACTGAATCACATTTTGCTATGCATTAGAGCAAACCAGAAATGCAGTTTTTGGGCAGTTACCACATCTCTGTATCTCAAGTGAGGTGTAGTAAACAGTTGAGAAGTAGCTGTCTCCAGCTGAGCTCTATCGGAATATTCACAGATTATTACCTTTTTTGAAACCATTATGAGAAAGGAGAATTGTTTATAATATTTAACAGTACCTCACCTGTTTAGAAAAAATGCTTGCGTTTGTTGTCCAGAGTACTTAATGCAGTATACTTAGACTCTTAAAATTCACTCAGAAAATGAAAAAAGGGATCAAATGCATTGTTTGCAATAAATAGATCCCAAATATACCTCCACTGACTTTACTAGTCATACTCTAGGGATGAACTTGGCTCACTCTTTCTGAGGTTAATACTTCCAGTTGCTGATGCCATTATTAAGTTAATTGTTTGGATCATCAATCTGTGTCAACAAAGCTTTCAGAGTGCTCGATAAGATATCAAGCATCAAGCTGCGATGCATTAAAAAATGATGAATTTACACCCAGGTAAAACAATGCCCTTCAGCTATAATAATGAATCACTACTTTGTTTACAAACGGGTATTCATCATGAGACATGGCTTGCATAGACAGTTTTGAAGGGGAAATGCATTAGCACAGTAAATGATCTTTACAAACAATGCTGAATACTTAGCAAAGTGAAAAAGGAGGGCATGTCAAAGTATCTTTTCAGAAAGGAGCTATGAATGCACATTCACACTGGTGTTGCCTGACCCACATTTAAATATTAACAAAAGATACAATTCAGTATTAAGATGTCCTTTTCCAGTAGAGAGAAAGCCACACAATAGACTTCTTCCAAAAGTTTTGTTGTTGAATACAATTTCTCAGTATACTCTTTTAAATCCTGGAGTAAATTCTCAATCTTTTACTCAAAATTAAAAGCCTCTTTCTCTAACAGGCAGCAGGTGCCACTGGTCTACCTCCCGCCATTCTGGCAGCCAAGGAAGATTCAGCTGTGTTGGCTGTCCCTCCCCGTGCTGCTTCTGCCATTGGGTGGGAAGATTGATATAATTTTTTAAGGCTGTCAGCCCAAATAATTGTGTGATTACATCACAGGTAAATTTAGTGTAATTAGTCTAACACAGGCAGGAAAGATACCACTGCATAAGTTCAAGCAGCCAGAAAACGTGCACTGAATTGCTAAAGCTCTGATACTATGATTGCCAGCAAATTACAAAGAGTGGACAGATTATAGTTAGCAGAAGCATGCCTGCCTGTCTTGTAATCATACCCAAATCATGGGCAAATTACATATGTATTTGAAAATTAATTTATTGGTATTACAAGTCCAGAGTGGTTAGTAACATCTAGAGAAGTACCTTCCATGCCATAAAGTTTGAATTCTTAGGACACATTTCTAGTTCTCCGGAAAACCCACTACATTGATATTTTACAGTGTTATTGAGATGAACAGTTATTGAACCAATATCCATCGATGGACACATGAAGCTAGAGTATAAGCTGGAGACACATTAATACCCCAGCAATAAACTTTTGCAGTGAAGATCCGAATGTTTCTTAATTTTAGAAGCAACAAGCCTGTTACAGTATTTGGGAGAAGAATATGCTGTACAAAATGCAACCATGGCAGAAGTTTCTAGTAGAATTATTCAGACTGGTTACTGGCATTCTTTTGAATGAATGTTAAGACTCCTGAAGCAGCCTTCTTAGATTGGCCCGTGTCTGAAAGTTCTTAGAATCACACACAGAATATTATGAGTTGGAAGGGACCCACAAGGATCATCTAGTCCAACTCACCATCTAACAACCGAACAGAGACCGAAAGCACATCCCAGAGCGTAACACCAACCTAGATGCCTCACAGCCTAGCAGGCCACTTCGAGCCGGAAGGGGCCCAGGGTCATCCAGCCCTACATCCCCCAGCTAGACCATGTCACTAAGCTCCTCGTCCAGTCTTCTCTTAAACACCTCCAGGGATGGTGACTCCACCACCTCCCTGGGCAGCCCATTCCAATATGCAATTACTCTCTCTGTGAAAAACCGCTTCCTAACGTTAAGATTAAACCTCCCCTGGCGTAGCTTGAGGCCATGCCCTCTCGTTCTGGTGTCATCAACCTGGAGAATGGTCTTGACGACATCTTTATTGATGATATGGACAAGGGAATTGAGTCCATCATTAGCAAGTTTGCAGATGATACCAAGCTGGGGGAAAATGATGAACTGCCAGAGGGTAGGAGGGCTTGACAGGCTAGAGAGATGGGCAGACTCCAATAATATGAGATTTAACAAGTCCATTTGTTGGGTTCTTCACTTTGGACATAACAACCCCATGCTTTGCTGTCGGCTGGGGGAGAAATGGCTGGAGAGTGGTGAAATGGAGAGGAATTTAGGAGTAAGGATTGACAGGAAACTTAATATGAGCCAGCAGTGTGCCCAGGTGGCTAAGAAGGCCAATGGCATCCTGGCCTGTGTTAGGAACAGTGTGGTCAGTCGGACTAGGGAAGTTATCCTTCCCCTGTACTCGGTGCTGGTCAGACAACATCTTGAGTACTGTGTGCAGTTCTGGGCTCCCCAGTTTAAGAAGGATGTTGAGCTGCTTGAGAGGGTCCAGAGAAGGGCGACAAGGATGGTGAAAGGACTGGTGGACAAGCCCTATGGCGAGCGTCTACGGGAACTGGGGTTGTTCAGCCTGGAGAAGAGGGGACTCAGAGGTGACCTCATTGCTGTTTAAAATTACCTGAGTGGAGGTTGCAGTCAGGTGGGTGTGAATCTCTTCTCTCAGGCTGACGACACCGGAACAAAAGGATATGGCCTTAAGCTACACCAGGGCAGGTTTAGACTGAATGTTAGGAAGAGGTTTTTCCAGAGAGAGTGATCTCTCATTGGAATGGTCTGCCCAGGGAGGTGGTGGAATCACCATCCCTGGAGGTGTTTAAGAGAAGACTCTATGAGGTGCTCTGTGACATGGTCTGGATGTTGGGAGGCCTGGATGGATGGAGAGTGGTGCCCATGGTTTCACACTTGTGGGCCTGATCCCTGGGTGGGCATTCACTTCGGATTTGGACTCGATGATCCTGTGAGTCCCTTCCAACTCAGAATAACCTGTGAACCTCTTCAGTAACTAGGTTGCAAGTGTCTCAACAGCACAGTTTGACAGGAAAATGGGGCTCTGGTCAAAGTGACACATTCTGATAGAAGTTTTCCCAGACCCGCAATACATATTTCTGTTAAAGAGCTAGTAATGCTGAAGTTAAGGAAAAATTGTTCTTTTCTTGTGGAAAGGAATGAATTTGTGAAGTCAGTATGCTACCAGTACTTGTTGTACTCCTTTCTCCTTGTGAACACTTGTCAGCCTAGCCACTGAGGAGAAGGGAAGGAAACCTCAAAACGAACAGTAAATTCCATGCTGTTAGCATTTTAGTTACCTTTAACATTAATCACATCGATTCCAGAGCTTATTAATTAAATAGAATTGACACAAACTTCAGAGTAGACAATGATTTTCCAACCTGAATTTGAAATAGGCTCACAAATTTTTTGTTTCTTAAAGGAAAATATGGGTTGGGGATGACTTTTCTTATTATAGAAAGTCCAATGAAATATGGAATCATTTTATACATGTTCAAGGCAGTAAGTAATACGTAACTACAGTGACTGTAGATAAACAGTGCTCACTATGATCATGCATTATTGATTCTTTTTCATGAAGAAAGGCATTTTTTTTCTTTCCCCTTGGTTACAGAGTTTTCTGCCAAAATTCTGTAAAAAATTACAAATAGCTCTAGGAATTGTTTGCATAAGGCAGAAGAATGCTTGCAAAGATAGGCTGGAAATGTCATAACAGTTCCCATTTCTACAATATATCACTAAAGAATCACCTTTGTGTGCAGAATTTTGCTTTAGAAACACAGATGATTGCAGTTCATTTGGCTGAAGCAATTACTGTTTGTTTACTTGGCATTCATTCTCTTGGAGACGATTGCTTCTGTAGCAGAAGCACCACACATTAAAAAGGTCTGAACATCTGAGGGTTACTACACATTATAGTAAGCACCATCACTATAATTTCTTATAGTGATCTGTGTGAGATAGTGAACCATTTGTGGCGGTTCAGGAGCTGTCCTGCTGTGGGAGCAGAAGCTTTCAACAGAGAGGTAGGGAAGACAGCCAAAAATGGTAAATTCTATGTCGTCTGACTGTAGCAATAATAATAAGCCTCCTCAGATGTTTTTTATTAGTCTGGTTTAACTTACTTTCAATTAGAAGTATTTGTGAGTTCATCTAGTCTTGTTCCTTCAATGGGCCTTTACTAACAACTCATTTAGTATAAGGATTTTGCATGTTTTAGCCTGTAATTGTTGTATATAATTTTGCTGGTAAAAGAAATTCCGTTTGTAGCTCAAAACTAATTTTTTTGAATAATTTTTTCAATTTGTAATACACATCATTCACATTCACGATAAGACTTGTAACTCAGTACAACAACGTAATGCAGCTGAAGTAACATAGAGGGAGCTCTTGCTTTGTTTTTCCAGTGCAGTAGTGCAATATATTTCTGGGCAAAGACTTGTATTTGTTGTAGTTTAAAGCAATAGCCCCCAACGACATCGTGGCGTTTGCTGCCTTTCTCATTTATCTGATCTAGAATACTTAATTTTCTTTAAAATGCAGATGTTTTCAGCTGCTGTTTGATTCATAGAAAGAAGCTGAAAGAACAGACTCTGTGTGACATTGAAGTATCATGATCCCCCATTTCTCAAAGAAGAAATTACCCATTCTTGGTTGTATACAATATGAACAGTAACCCCACAGAATTATATGTAGAGGAATTAATACTTGTAATGAACTTTGTATAGTTCCTCCCTTTATCTTGGATTTGTAACCATGTATTTGGTTCCCATCATTGTTAACCTGTTATTTAATCTGCAGTTGCAGTTCAAAACCTTTCATCTGTGCAGTGTTCTTGTTGTGTTTCGATTTTCCTTTTCCTGGAGTTGTTTGCTTTTCAGGGAATGTTTGAAGTACAGCTGCTAAACAAACACTAGAAAGAATAAGGTTTCCTTCCCTGTAACTTTACAATTAATTTTCATCACAGATATGTGAAGGGTTTTTCTTTCTTTTTTTTATATTGTTTTAATAGAGAATCAGAGAGGACATGTTTCATATACTCTTAGGGTGGCAGACAGAGCTTTGTGCAAGGAAAAGAGAAACCTGGACCAGAATCATAGACTGTGTGTACTAACAAAACACTCCTGTGGATGTGATTTTCTAAAAGTGGCTGACTTCTGTACCAAATTTTTACACAAGATTGCATTCTTGTAGTTGTTTCCAGTTTACAAGATGAAAATAAGTATTTTTAAAAGCTATTAGTTACACAGCAGTATTTTAAGAAAATAACACCTGCCAAATACAGCATAAATTGTGAAATGACCTTGTATAATATCTAGAAGCTTTGGCATTCTTTACAATTCAGTGAGCTGGATTTTTTGTTCAATAACTTAGAATGATTGTATGAACTGGCTGTCCATCCTGGAAGGCTAAATAAGGTGGCTGCTCAGCCAGGATGCTGTAGTAAGTTATGCTAGCTGTGTTTTGAGGTCCAGGTTCATAGCATTCTCTCACATCACCATTCTCCTTTCTGAGTTATTCCAGTAAATCTGTAGATCATGAAAAATGTAACACACATCTAGAGTAAAATGGGATAAGTTCAGTAAGGTCAATGAAGCTTTGAAGCTTTTATTTATAGAGAGGAAAGTCGGTTGCAAAATATTTTTAAATACTTTAGAAAGCAGAATTTTTTGTTACATTAATGATTTTAAATCATTATTTTAAATAATAAAGGCATGTGTATTGGCATCTTTAAAATATGGGTCTGGCATTTTCCTTCAGGTCATTCACCAATTAGCAGGGACACGCCTCCCTCCAGGAAGCTTCTGAGCCTTCTGGCTTGTGGGTTGGCTGAGAGCACGTGGGAGCTTAGGGGTGGGCTTCAGCCATCCAGGCACTTCCTGGTTGCCGCTATTTAAAATTATTACACTCCTAGGAGCGCGGTGAACCGCAGCGTGGCAAACAGGACAAGGCAAACAGGGTCGTTGAGTGATAACGAGGCAGTTAGCACGGCAGTTTGCGCGGGCAGGGTGCGCAGGGCTGTGGAAGCTGTCTTGGTATCCAGTATCTCTGATTTGAATTCTATTTTTTCCCTCTCCCTCACCCAGCCAAAAATGCCTGTGAAAAGATCT
>WEKX01010961.1:0-13360 GCA_013390025.1 Pitta sordida
AAAGAGAGAGAGTGACTTTTTACATGGCAGGTAGGATAGTGATAGGAAAAGACAGAAAAAATTTAAACCAAAGTAAGAGAGATTTTGAACAGATATTGGGAAGAAATTCTTTACAGAATTCTTTCCACCACAAAGGATGGTGAAGCACTGGACCAGGTCACCCAGGGAAGTCGTGGATGACCTATCTCTGGAAGTGTTCAGGGTCAGGTTGGATAGAGCCCTCAGCAACCTGGTCTAGTAGGTGCCATCCCTGCCTACAGTGAGGGATTTGGAACAAGATGATCTTTCAAGTCCCTTCCAACTCAAGCTATTCTATGATTCTATGATATCATGCTAAATATTAACATCTCCAATCCTCCCTCCTTGTGACGGTAACTCCAAGTGCTTGTCTGGTGGATTGAAATTGATGTAGCTGCAGAGAATTTTTTTCCAGTAAATTTACATCAATGAAGATATTAGAAAGTGATTAGAAGTTAGCTGTTCTCCCTAACCATGTCCTAATAACCTCTGTAATCAGCAAGGAGAGTGTGAGAGAAAAGAGGCACTTTTCCTTTGCAAGAACCTAGACACAGTACAAACGAAACACCAAAGAAGTGATGCTTATAAAAAATCTGTCCACAGTGGGTTTTAGGATTTTCTTTAAGAAAAGATGCATTCCTGACTGTTATGAGTCTAAAAAGACACAGGATCGAGGAATAAATTCTGGTCTCCTAGCAAAATAATGCATTTGGCACAGCATATCCATTGTACCCACCTAATTTTGACCAGCAGTTTCAGTTGCAAAGTCCATGTTTGTATTTATCCTACATGTACCTATAGTGTTCCAGAAGTGACTGCATTTTTGAAGTGAAATCCATGTGGTTGCATACATAGCTAGATTGAGCACTTTCACAGGTTCACAGGTTATTCTGAGTTGGAAGGGTCCCACAAAGATCATCCAGTCCAACTCCCAAGAGACTTCCACACAACAATCGCTCCCCCAACCCCTGAGCCATGGACACCACACTCTGTCCATCTGAGCCTCCCATTATCTAGACCATGTCACTGAGTTCCTCATCCAGTCTTTTCTTTAACACCTCCAGGGATGGCGACTCCACCACCTCCCTGGGCAGACCACTGAGGGATTGAGTTAACATAAGGCGGATGAATGTGGAAGAGGGCAAGGGATCAAATAAACTGACCAAAATAAACTGCTTCAATTCATCCTTCATCTTGTGTGTAGCAGTTCTAAGGATGAGGAGAGACAAGAGTTTGGGATTCTGGTCAGACTCAACACAGACATGAGAAAAGCACCTTGATGGCTTTCTCATATTGCACCTGGAGCCTGGTGTTTCTCTGCTGGTTTAGAATCCAACTCCTGTTTTGTAAGTCTGTTCAAGCCTTCAAAGAAAAAAAAAATAGCTTAGATCTCTACGTGTTATTTGCTACTTGTTGGTAGTACAGAGAAAAAGCATCTGCCAGCTCTGCTCTTTGCTTTTCTGCTCATTAATTTGTCCACTGTCAGCTTGTGTCAAGGATCTTAAATGACCTAACCTTTCAGGAGAGACTGTTGGACTTCATTTGACACTGATAGCTGGTCTAATTGCCTTCTAGCCCTGGCCATGGGGAAAGGAGCTTAGGACAAGGACCAAGGGCTTAAAGAGCCAAAAATATTGATGATAATCACATTGGTGTTGAAAACTGGAACTCCTGGATGATGCTAGATTTCCCAGACAGCCTTCCTTAACTATGATGCAGTTGTCTTTATCTGGAAAAAGAATCTTTTCTCCATATGACAAAACAACATCCACTTCAACAATTCTTATTAAGGACACAGCTTCTAGCCCAGGAAGACATGCCTTTGTGAAGAGAAGTTGTCATGGTGCTGATTGCAGTGTCTAGTAATCAGAATTGCTGAGGATCCATTGCAGCTAAAAGGGATGAAAATTCGCATGCTCCCTCATCACTTCTTGTTGCCATCAGGCTGAGGTTGCAGTTTGAAGGAGCAGAAACTTCAGACTTTGAAGTCTAGAGCTGCTAATGATAAATTTCAATCTGTCTTGTGATTCTTGTATAAGACGAACAGTTGCGGCACCATAAATCAGAGAAACGTTAGAAAAACTGTAGATGCTTGGGTCTTGCAGTGGTTTGGGCTTGTGACAAGTCACACCACCACCACTACAGGCATCAAATCACATCATGACAGTGTCTCCTGTGCCACTGGGATTTGTTGAAGAAGGTACAGCCAGCACCTGCAGTAAAAAGGATTGTCAACCAATCTCTCTCTCCATCTGGTCTGGAGGCAGTGGCTGGGAAAAGGTTTATACTCCCATAGTGGGGAGGCACATGCTTACAGATATTCAGATGGGCTCCAGGATGCTCAGGTGCCATGAGATCACGGTGGGGTCATATAACAATACACCAGATATGCCACGAGTGTTCAAGTGCTGCTACCAGAAATATCTGGGGCACTGAACAGGGACCCCTCTAACCTGAGAGAAGAGTAACAGGATATCTCCAGGGAATGAAAAATGTGGATGTTGTCTCAACAGTTTTTAAAAGCTGACACTGGAAATTGGAAAAAAATTAGTCATCATTATCACCAAAAACATTTTATTATAGTAGAGAGATTTGGTTATTTTTATTTATTATCTATATTTTTAATCTTAGTTTTCAAGTAGTCTATGGTTCTCGTTTTATTGTGAAGATAAGAACAATTCAACATAGGGCAAAAAAGTAGGACTTTTAAGTAGAATTAACTGAGAAACTTCCCAATTTGCTGACATAAATGTTGGATGAGGCTTCAGTGAAACAATGTTGTTCAAAATTCCTCATGGGAGCTTCAATCTGGTCACAAGACTTCCCCTTCTTGATACAGAAAGCAGTGAAACAGCTTTCTGCCTGCTAGTCTGCTAGATGTGAAGTTTCTTCCTCCAGTCTTTAGGGCTAGAGTAGGTCAGCCTTCTTTTCCTACAAGCAGGCTATGAGGGACGAGACAAAGAACTGGACAGTGGAAGAAATGGGGAATAAAGGTCCTGGAAGACTGAAAAGTCCATTCTACTTTTACCCTCTGTGTGAGAAAAAGAAAATCCACTTTTGCTGTCTTATTTTGTAAAATTCTAATCTATGAAAAATGTGTACTTATTTGCTTGGCTTGGGAGTTTCTTGTGGGTGGTTTTTTTTGGTTGTTTTTTTTTTTTTTTTTTTTTTTTTTTTGTTGTTTTTTTTTTTTTTTTTTTTTTTAGCTATTTGTTTTTGGTTTTGTTTTTGTTTTGCTTTCCATTCCAATTCCTGAGGCTTCAGCTTGAATTATAGATTACCTTAGCCTAATGATTGATAAGGATGGTGTGTGAGAGGTGAATACTATTGCTTTGGATGACTCGTGTTTAAGAAGTCTGATGCCATTTAATGTGTGAATAAGTGCCCGAAGTGTTTAAAGCTTTCTGTAAGTGCATTTTTGTATCTATTTTGCATGACTGGAGTTCAAGAAAGCAGAGTAATCCCTTACTATGCGGTTCACCATTCATATGTTCAATACATCGTGGTGGAGATTTTTTCTGGGTCTTTACTGTCTTCACCATCTTTACTATCTTTACCGCTACTTCACAAATTTCGCTTATCATGGAATCTTTCTGGAAATGACCCCCCATGATATTAGAAGGATTACTGTAGTAGTGTTTTCCTTTCTACATTTTCTGAGGATAAATAGTTCTTATGTTTAAAAAAGAGCTGAAGTTTGTGATTATCCAAGGGGAATAATCTTTAAAATCCATTATAGAATTCTTTATGTTGGAAGGGACTTCTACAGATCATCTAGTCCATCCCTCCTGCCATGGGCAGGTACATCTTTCTTTAGAACAAGTTGCTCAAGGACTCGTTCAACCTGACCCTGAATACTTCCTTTAAGGGTTAGATTGCTTTAATTTTTATGACAGTAACTGTGACCCCTATATCTACTTGTTCTCAAACCCTGATATTGGCAAACCAGAGAAGTCAGAACCTTGGTTGTATATTCAGTTTAGGATTGATAATAATTCTGTATGAATTGTAATACCTTCTGAACAGTGAGTTTTCCTCATAGGAAAAATGCTTCTAAGATGTTGGATTGACTCCTTGTGAAGTAATTATTAATTCCAATTATACAGATGAAAAACATTCCCGGCCAGGAGAAAAGGGTAATTGTGTGGTTAAAGGGTAAGAGGAACATTTGAGTCCAGACCTGACACCTTAGGTATCTGTTAGCGCACGAAAGCAAGTTCAAAATTTGCATTGGTAGTGTGGAGGAAAATAAAGTAAAAGAAACAACCTACGATTGTATCACAGGATTATTGTTCAGGAAATTTTACTCCTTTTTACAAGCTAGCAGCAAATGTGCAATTTAAGTATATGCAAATAATTTCCCCTGGTACTAATATCAAGAGTAAGACTTCAGTGAGGTCCTGAGAGCCTTAAGAAATTGCTTTTTTATAAAGAATATCAGTGCCATGAATGGGAGTCTCACTTTATGATATAAAGATGTGATAACTGGAATTAAAGTAGCGACCTAGAACAGAAATTTTTTTTGTACTTATAATCAAATTTAGCCATGGTACAGAGAGAATGAGTATTAAGCATTAAGAAAAAGTGCTGAGCATTAGTCACAGCACATTTTTATGAATTCTCCCTTGATTCCAGTATGAAGAATAACAATTCCTGAGATAGAATTGAATGTTTCAGCATGTAATTATTTACTAATTTATTTATAATAGGCCAACCAGTCCAATGTGCCCATGATTCCTCTCACTTATAAAGAGCCTTAGAGTTCCTGTTGACCCAAGAGATCTCTTCAACACTCCTCAGTGCAGTGAAATCGTATCAATGAAGTAATGAGTAAGTTAACACTGCCCATTTCTAATGCAGAAGACAAACAGTCATGCAGATTTCTTCCCAGATAGATTATCCATCCTAATTAAACACTTCCTCTCCTGGGCCTTTGCTCTGTAGTAACTGAGAAAGGTAATTAACTTCATAGGTACTATTGTTGGAACATAAAAGTTGTATATTATGTCCCCTGAATTTTAAGCATATCATACAACTAAGATTTGTCTGTCTAATATCCCAAATGTCTATGAAGTTTAAACAAACAATGCATTCTTTACTCTGGTTGTTGTGCCTTACCTCGGAAAGGTAGTTGCTAGTTAAAATTATGTCTTTCTTTCTGTGTTTTCCTTTTGAATTTAGGCTTGTGATCTAATCTAAACTTATAAGGGTGTTTTGGGCAAATTGCATAAAATTTCTTGGCTTTAATTTCTTGTCTGAGAATAAAACTGAGCAAATGTTTTCTTGTGTGTTTGGGTTTTCACTTTTTCCTTAGAGGAAAAGGCAATATGAATGTAGGGAAAAAGTTTAATCAAATATGTTTCGGTTGAAAATCTTGACCCTTTGGTGTATAATCAGAAATACCAATTTCAGGAAAATAGTCAAAGGCATTTGGCTAAACCCTTAAATTTTTAATTATAAGCTTTGGGATTAAAATTGAAAGACTGATTATATCTGTAATATTTACCAAGCACTGTGTACTTTCTGTTATTTTTTGAAATAAACTAGTGTTTGAAATCCGTATGTCATGGTGCTGCAATATTCCTTCTTAACAAGACAGAGATCTTTGACTGTGGAATTCATTAGATGTGTTGCACAGGTGGGGAGTCTGATATATAAAAGTACTGAGCTTGAAGAGAAAAATCTGAGACTGTTCTCCTTGCTCAAATCTAATTGTCCCATCCTTCGAAAATGTTGCTTTCAACATCTATCATTACCCAGAGCTGACTGAAAATATTTCCTTTCTCCTGCTCATTGTGTGGCTTTTCTACTCAGATTGCAGAATGTACCATGCTCTTGATCTCTGGCCTCTGTGCCTCATTGCCAGGTAAAAAACAATTACAAGTGCAGTAACTGATCTCCAGAATGCAGCATCAGGAATGATGTATTTCTGGGGGGATGCTTTGATTTGTGCATTTGGTTCATTTCCTGGGGAGTAGAGCTTCCATGAGGGTTCCTGTGTATGTAATGTATTGCTTTATATAAATGAGTGAGAGAATAAGGTAAAATTAGTCACTTTAAGAAATCCCACTCTGAATTTCAGAACTGACTTATGAAATAGGACCATTGATCTGATCATGTGATTTGCTAAGCTTAGGAAGTGCGTATCAGGATGATAGAGGACACTCCATTACTTTCAGACTCTCTCTGCTTCTTTTCTATTAGATCTTTTTTGCTGTTAGTTTAAGATTAATGGCTAGCACTGGAAACCTCCATGGACAAATATAACACATCAGCTATTTTAAATTTTTAGAAATTTAGACGTTTTATTTTAGAAATTGTTAATTTTTTCCCCATGTGCCTATACAATGAACATGAATAATTTTTCTGGATATATGTATATGTGTACTTAAACTAATAGCAGTAAAAAGGTAAATCAGGTTGTTAAATGATTGTTACACAGCATGCTTTTTATTTCTAAGCCATCTGGGGTCTTGCTGCCTTTCCTTGAACTCTTCCAGTTTCTTTCCCTGAATGCAAAGCATGATAAAACTAAATTAACATCTTTTTACTTCCAAGTCTTCTCACAGCAGAGAATGTAGGCCCAGGAGACTCTCTCTAGTTCTTGTTATTTATCAAGTTCATAACATGCCTACAATATACTCTAAACAGAGGGAATGTATGTTCCGTCTCTGTGTCCCACTCTCCATGTGATACATATGTTTATTTTCATCTCTGTCTTAAACTCATTTCTATGTTAATAAAATCCAAATTTATGTAGAAATTCATTCTTTCCCTGTTATTCCTCAGAAAACAGCCATTCTGGTAACCTCTAGTGGGTCTGAAGATTTTGAAATATACTTCTCTAAAATTATACTTCTCATAAATTCTGACACTTCATCACAAGCTAAACTCATTCAGAGCATCTGAGGAGAGTAAACTAATTATCCCTTCCCTTCTCTTGTTAACATAAAAAGATTAAATTAATCACATTCTGTTACAGCTGGCATTAAACATATAGATGTTCTTTTTAAGGAGAGAGAGAGCAGTGACTTCTATTAAATGGTTTTTTCCTTTATGTCAAAATGTTATTTTGAAAATGAAAAGTGTTAAATTAGTAGTTTTGCTTGGTTTCTATTAATTTTAATGTTTCCATATTTTTCATCAGAAAATTGACTTATCTTGTGGTCTTGTTTTTATAACCCACTTTAAAATTAGTATTTCTGTGTCCTGTGAAATTATTTTTTAAAAATTTTTTTTAGTATGAGAGTCTTTGAGCTGTGCAGTGGAAAGACTTTGACTTGGCAACAGATCTTTTCTTGTAAAATAAACACAAATCAAAGACATCTATGAAAGTGTTAGTGTCTGTGATCAGAAGGTAATCTCTCTAGAAACCTTTGAGCTAACTAACCATAACTCAAAGGAACTTGTGTCAGATCATCACGTAGTCACAGATGGGAGACCTCAGACACAGGAGGAAATGGGACCACCTCCTACCAAAAAGATTAATGGATTCCTGAAATTGCTTGACAATTAATTTTTTGTTTGTTTGCTTGCTCTGATTTTAGACAGAATTGGCAAATAAATATACTGTCTTCTCCAAAGAATTTGAATCTTAAGATCTGATATACACTCATATACAAATGTAGTATTTTCTTCTATTGAGAAGCCTTGTTGTTCTACTGTACTCTTCCTTATGCTAAGTTTTGATAGTGTTTAGTAAATATCATCTGTGCTTGTTTGTGATATGAATATCTTATTCACACTGGAATGGGGCTGAACCGAATTTTTCAGAAGCAAATGACACAGGAATGATCAAGAAACATCAGCTCTTCCATCTGGATTCAAATGTACAACTCACGAATATAAGGACCTTAACCTTCAGATTCCTGCAAAATTTAACTCAGGGTTATTTTTAATGAAACAAGACATGATTGAAATTCAGCATCAGAACTTACTTAATTGTAAATTTTGCTTCAAAATGTCATGCAAAAAGCTCTGTCCTCATGCTGCAGTTTTAATCGAGTTTTAATTAGTACTAGTTCTCATGGTAGACTGTTAATTCAGATTATTCTTCCCCCTTTCTTATGGCACCTTTCAGTGGTCTTGTAACCCTTCAAAATTAGATCTGAAGAGATCACTGCTGGAAGTGGGGCTCCAGAATGATGGTGGAAAAACCATCGTATACCACATACTTCATGCAAATTGACAAATTGGCTAATTCTTGATATCCATCCAGGAAACTTTTCCCAAAGCCAGTAAATATTTGTACCTGGGAAACCTTTGGTGTCTTGCAGCCATTGACGTGCTGTGTGTATTTTGCAGCAAATTACATCTGATTTACAAACAGCTTGAGCGGAGACCAGGTGATTCACCCTCAGGGACAACTTCTGTGGCGTGGAGCCAGTGTATAGTGGCAGGAGAGAAGAGCAACCTTTCTTCTGGAGCCCCTGGTGCCTACAGTGTGAGTGATGCCTTCTCCAACGATCCATTATGACTCAGATAAAGGAACGCTGACAGAGGCATAGATAAACCATCTATCATAGTTCCAAAAGTATGACCTTGGCTTCTGAGTAAAAGATGTGATCAAATATACAGTTTGGAACTGCTAGTGCTCCACTGGATACTGTAGATTACAGCTCTGTGATGTAGTAATTTGAAGTATAATTATTATCTATTCAAGATCATGGTGCTTCTAATTCCTTAAATTTTATGATGACATGTCTGATATTTGAAGTTTACCTTAAAACTACAGACACGGACGATTGGAGAAAAATTTCTATTAAAATGGAGGCAGGAGGAGAACTAGCTACCTCAAAAATTGAAAATATCCCAAGATCCTCAGGAAGAATTAGTTATTCTGAGTTGGAAGGGACCCTCAGGGTCATCTAGTCCAACTCCCAAGTGAGCGCCCACCCAGGGATCAGGCCCACAAGCATGGAACCATGGGCACCATGCTCCATCCATCCAAGCCTCCCACCAACTAGACCATGTCACTGAGCTCATCATCGAGTCTTCTCTTAAACACCTCCAGGGATGGTGACTCCACTATTTAGAACCCATAAATAAAAAACTCCTATTTATAAGCTATCGTCACAACCTGATTTTCAATGAAGATTGATGAATATTAAATAAATTGATTGTGGTGGAGTGCTCCATACTACGGAAAACTGAGAAACAAGGGAAGTCCAGTTCCAAAGATTTAGTAGTTTTATAAAGCTCAAGAATGAATTAAAAGTCTGGGAAGTTTGTTGTTTGATTGCTTTTACGGCAAAGCAGTTTATTGTGTTATGTTCTTACTAATTTATATTCAATGAGAAGTAAAAAACACTAAAGGCTTTTTAAGTGACAGTATGACCACAGTGACTAACTTTGACACTCAAAAATGGCAGCTCCCAACCAACTGAAGAACTAGGCTTTTTCCCTGTTTAAAGACATTTCAAAGATAATAGAAAAATAATGTTTTCTTTTAGGCTTTCAATTTCACAGTTATATCTTGTGAAAGGCCAAGGATGTGAATAAGCAACCAAATTTCAGAGGTTTCTCTAGTTCTTTTGATGTGAATATTCAATTGCAGTTATCTCCTGAGATACTTTTTTCTTCAGGTGTTAGCCCAGCTGGAAATGTTCTAAGACCTGTTTACTTTATAGCAATTTTACAGCTAGAGCCACAAAATTTAGAGACAAAAGGAAAATTAAAGGCAAGAGCTTGGGGAGCATATTCAAGGTTCAATCCATAGAGTTTCACAGTTAAAACTTACTTTGTTGATATTGCCTCATACACTTGCACACTCCTTTTGAAATCCTACCAGTATTACCCTGAATTTCTTGTACACAATTTCAAAATGTATTCTTAATGGATTGTATATTATATCAGTCCCTTCCATTAATACAGTTTTCATGCAGAATTGCAGCTGCAGGTGAATCAGCACCTTGAAACAATTTCCTGTATCCATCACAGGCTTTCTAGCCTGAGGAGAGCTTGAGTTCAGGGGATCAGGGGACATTGCAGGGAACATGATTAAAGGGGATGGATTATTTTGCCAAACAAAGACATGACAGTCTTGCCAGGATGTGGAGGCAAAGGAAACACATAGTTCTTTTCCTGAAGTGGCTATATGGGCCTTGATCAGGCAGGAAGTAGGGTCTTCACTCCTTTGGAATAATTGTATGTAGTTATCTTCATGTTTGGAACAATATAATTTCACATTGAAAAAGAAAAGCTGTGAATAACAGAGATAGCATGTAAATGGCCAGCAGTTTTTTGAGAGACAGTTTGGAAAGGCATATTAGAAGTGCCATAAATAAGAGAATTTCCAAGTAAAACCAGGTATCTTGTAAAAACACTGTCTGACTGATTGCCTCTCAAATGTGACAGTCTTGTTTCCCTCATAAAAGAAATGTATGCGTTTCTAATATGAACATGTCTGGTATTTCTGCTGTGAAGATGACGGTGGTGTGTGATCGACAAGATCCCTTGGGCCTTTGGTCGACTTGTGGGCGGTGTACCTACATGTTTAAGCACTAGTTATTCTCCTGCCCCTGTAACATCTAGATCTTCATAGAATAATAGAATGGCCTGGGTGGGAAGGGACCTTAAATACCATCTTATTCCAACCCCTCTGGCATAGACAGGGACACCTTCTGCTAGAACCAGTTCCTCAAAGCCCTAGCCAACTTGGCCTTCAACACTGCAAGGAATGGGGCATCCACAACTTTCCCAAGTAACATGTTCCAGTGTGTCACCACCCTTGCATTAAAGATTTTCTGCCTAATATCTAATGTAAACCTACTCTCTTTGAGTTTGGACATGTTTTCTTGTCATACTCAGGCCTTGCAAATTACTCTTTCATATATGACTACGAAGTGTTGTATAATCTCAGAGCTACCAGTACTAATTATTCTTTTGATTATATCACATCTATGTGAGTAAAGGACTAAAGTTTAGGAATCTAGTTATTAATAATTTCTAAATACTTTGGCCAAGTTAAGAGTAAGCCTTACCATGAAAAAATGGACTAAAAATCCTTCAACAATATAGTCACCCAACACAGTTTTTAAACATGGTCTTACCTAAGTAAGCATGCGGGATTTATACTGAAATGTTGTCAGAAAGCATGACCTTTTTATTTTTTCCCCCATTTCATTTAGCATAAAAGATGAAAGATTACTTTCAGTTTTGTTTATAGTAGATTTTATTTTCTGGTTATTATAAATTTTCCAAATGTAGCAAAGTTATTTTCCAGGGAAGAAAAATGTTGCTGTTTAAAGAATATATGACTTCCACCAAAATTTTGCAACACATTTCATGTCTTTTCCATTGATCTTAGATGTTGAAATAGCTATTTCAGCTTTTAGTAACATAGAATCATTGCATTAAAGTTACTTGACTGTATTGATAAATCAGAAAGAGAAGGCAGAATTTTTCCTTAGACTATAAGTCTTTTAAAATTCTATGTGGTCTGTGTATGTATCTGTGCCAATATATCTGCATTACATAAATTTATTTAGATTATTTCGTAGTCTTGAAAATACTTGATATTACTTTTGAGTTGCAAAAACTGAGTGTGATTAACTCTTCTTTGTGGAGTTGAATGCATTACAAATCTCCAGTCTAGAAGGAGGATAAAAATCCTACGTTTTTTAGGGTCCCTTGAATCACATTAGCTTCAGCTGCCTTTTGTGGATCATTTCCCTTCTGTGGCATTTTGTGGTAGTCTCTGGTAAAGATTCTGATATACGTAATTTCTGCATCAGTAAGAGTCATGTGATGCAACAGACCTTATGGCTTTATGTCATACCAATTTCCAGACATGTGGCCTAGATTACCCCTTCCTCTACTATGCTTTCATTAGGACAGCAATCAGATAGAATTTCTGATTACTCGGAGGACAGAAGGTCAGCAAGCCAACCCATGATTTATTTCTCATGCATTCTCTCTATGATCTGTTTTTTCACTGGACAACTTGACATTTATTTTAACAGCAGTAAAGTTTAATTAAGTGAAACTGCTATTTGATGTTTTTAACAACGTAAAATTTTCATCCACTCAAATGTTTTTCTTCTCTGTTTACGACCCACTTATCACCAGAGGGGTGTTTGACAGGGTTAGTTCCAAAGATCCTTGTAGAAATCCTGTATAATCTGTTTCTTTTTGTCATCTGACACTATCTTTCTGAAATGCAATACAATAATCCCAAAGGACTAGAATGCTTCCAGCAAGAGAACATCTCAACATTTCAATTTTCAATATAGCATCTGACTGCAACTTTGGTAAAGTAAATAACATCCTTTTCACATTTGAGGCACTAAATGCTCACATCTTTTTCAATAGAAGGGCATTTTCTTGGCCTTTAAGATTTTCTACTGTGCTTTTCTATGATGATAATCTAGGGTGTGCTTTCGATCTCTGTACGGGTGTTAGATGGTGAGCTG
The DNA here is from genome assembly GCA_013390025.1 of Pitta sordida. Taxonomy (NCBI): domain Eukaryota; kingdom Metazoa; phylum Chordata; class Aves; order Passeriformes; family Pittidae; genus Pitta; species Pitta sordida. The sequence goes on from WEKX01010961.1 coordinate 12,432, forward strand.
GACTAGATGATCCTTGTGGGTCCCTTCCAACTCATAGGATTCTGTGATTCTGTGATAAAATCCTTTTAGTGACCCTCTTTATGGTAAAAGTATCGTTGCTGTGTTACTCTGGTCACCAAATACATATCTTCCTTCTGATTTTTATAATAAAAGAGGTTAAAGTGAGATGGTCAACCTAGAAATCAGGCACTGGAAAGAAAGGGAGTTTTCTTCAGAAAGCAAACCCTCTGACTGCAGTACGAGAAGGGCATCAGTCACCACCTCCACGACAGGTCTGTGAGGTTAAAAATTACATGAGCCAGCAGTGTGCCCATGTGGGCAAGAAGACCAATACCTTCCTGGCCTCTATCAAGAGCAGTGTGGCCAGCAGGACCAGGAAAGTGACTCTTCCCCTGTATTCAGAATTGGTGAGGCCGTACCTTGAGTACTGCGTCCAGTTCTGGGCCTTTCAGTTTAGGAAGGACGTTGAGGTACTGCAGTCTTTCCAAAGAAGTGCAACAAGGATTGTATAAGGACTGGAGCACAAGTCCTCTGAGGAGCAGTTGAGGGAGCTGGGGTTGTTTAGCCTGGAGAAAAGGAGACTCGGGATGACCTCATCACTCTCTAAAACTGCCTGAAAGGAGGTTATATATCTCTTCTCCCAGGCAACCAGCAGTAGGATGAGATGTTGTCCTACATAAGAGACAGTCTTAAGCTGCACCAGAAGAGGTTAGGTTGGACATTAGAAAGAGGTTCTTTACAGAGAGAGTGGTTAAGCACTGGAATTGGCTGCCCAGGGAGGGAGGTGGTGGAGTCACTATCTTTGGAGGTGTTTAAGAAGAGATTGGATGTAGCACTGAGTATCTTGGACTAGTTGACAGGGTATATAAGATCAAATTCCCTCTAAAGAAAGCCTNCTTGACAGGGTAGTGTAAGGTCAAAGGTTGGAC
>WEKX01010962.1:1601-22939 GCA_013390025.1 Pitta sordida
TACTCCACTGGTTTGCCTACCCTGAACCTTATTCCCCTGCCCCTGGAGTCCTGAAGGTGTTTTTCCCTTGAACTAGGCACCCTCCCTTGTGCTTGTTTATTTTTCCACTTGTTTACAGTTTTCATTGTTCCAGTGGGGGGGAGGGGGGGGGTTAATACTGTTATTGTTGTTGTTCAAACAACAATAGTTGTTTAATTGTTTTCCTTTCTTACAGTAAAGTTCTTATTTCTCTCCATATATATATTATTCAAGTATTTCTAAATTTAATTCATACTTCATCTTAATTGACCCGGGACAGCCTGCATGACATCATTCTCAGATTGTGTGCTTTAAATGGCAAAATAGTATTTAGCTTAGACATCAATTGGAAAGACAGGATGCCCACCATCAGGTTTGCAAAGTGGTGTTTGAGAACACAGGAAGTAACAAAACTTCCCAAGTCACCTTTGCTTCCATGGTGTCAATTTTCATTGAAGTGCAACTGAGCAGGATGCTGAAATTCTTTAGGGATAAGGCACACTGCATGAAAAGCAAGGAAGACACAGCATGTCTGTTGGTTATGCCTGCAGAGGTTTACAAAACTGACCTCCTCATAAGGGAAAACTAGCACCCATTGGTGTAAATTCATTCTCTTCCTCCTTTGCTTTGCTTTGATTTGGATTGCTGCAGGTGGTGTTTTTTAAATTGTAATACATTATTTGAGTGAAAGCAGAGATGGATCAGGGCTGCAGCTCTTTCTACTCCCACTTCATACATTGTCTTAAGGATTTTTGCATTGATTGATGTTGGTAAAATTGTGCATGGTTCTTGTGCAGATGTTAAGGCTGCAGTTACTTTATTTTGGAACTAAAACAAGCTGCAATATAGTTATAGCCAGCATGCATGTTATTGTATTATCCACCCGCAGAAAAACAGTAGGAACTGTCCTCAGAAAACTTTTATTCTGAAGAACAGTACCACATAGAGATTACTGAACAGCCAGGGTCCACTGTTTATGAGACATTATTTGATTATTTTAATCTGATTTCTTCTATTTCAAGCAGAAATCTGTGAACAAGAAATCAAAGAAAATTTTATTTCAGAAGCACCTGAATACAATATATTTGAAGCAAAATATTTCCCTCGCTTGGCAGCTGCTCCAGGGAACCATAATACTATTCCTGTTGCCACAAGGTTTGTGAAGCAGTAAGCGACCCCAGAGTGTGTCTGTCCCCTGAAGATCCCTGCTGTACAAGTCACTTCATAGCAGCCCAAAACTTCCAGCTCCTCAATCCCATGGGAGCTCTCTCATGGGAGCATTGGCATTTCTAAGACCCCTGTGTCCTGTTCTTTCAGGATGTTACTCTAGAGCCTGGAGCAGAGTGTGATCAGGTTGTGAACCTTCAATTCATTAACCAGATACCCAGAAAACCAGAAAAATATTCAAGAAATCAAAATCTCAAAGTAACCGGACAACATGAAGTGTCAGACGTACATTATGCATTATTTTTGTAGGCTTTCTGTACACAGCATTTTAAATTATTTTGCTTGGAATAGAATATGGGTGCCACAAACAGGGAATGCAGTCTTAGATATGTCAGGCATAGCTTTTTATTTGCAGTAAGATGCTGACTCCTCTGAATAGTTCCAACTCATGCCTAGTAGGGTTGACTTTGATTGAAAAGGTAATTTTGAGGAAAGATTTAATTTGGGTTTTCCTTTCTATAGCTAGGCTGCAGGTGTCTGATGAAAATAATCCTGAGGCAAATGTTACAACTCACAGTGCCTGTATTGTCACTGCAAATTATTTACCTTTGTGTATTGTAGAGGGTGGTTAAAAAACATTGGAAATGATACTAACAGTTTTCTTATAATAGCATTGCATATCTAATTTCTCTCTTCCTGGTAACATTCTCAGATGTATAAAGCGACTGGATCTTTTCCACATGATTCCATACAGCTTAGAGATATCCTCCCAGCAACTCATTACTGAGTTACGATAAGCACGATAGACTGATTAGACTAATAGTTGGCCTGGGTTATAACTTATGGGCTTTCCTAGTTTAATGTAGATGCATACAATATGGAGTGTAACAGTCACATAATTACACAGATTCTGTCTTAGAAATTGCCCAGCAGGGATGGATGATGACCATTTATTTTTTATGTTGGAAATTACAAATATATCAGAACTTCAGTTTTAGTTCCTTTTATTTTTGCCTCACCATAGCTGGGGAATATGTCTGTAACACTCAGGATACATTCATGTGTCTCCGAACTTACTTTTTTTGTGTGCATTAAGAATTTGACTATAGACTTTAGTTGAGTTTACACTACAAAATAAGACTCAGAGATATAACAGTAATCTCTACCAATGTCAAGAAAAGTCTTGCAAATACCACAGGACTGAATTCTGAATAGGGACATTCAGTATGGGACATTCATATAGTTTCAGAAATTTCAAGATAAAATCACAGTCTTAAGGGTAAAAACTTTACTGACTCCATGCTGTAAAACTGATGGATATTCTCTTTCTTCGGATGATGACCCTTGAAAATACCCCCTAATTTGCAAGGAATGGGTCAGGCCACAGGCCTCATGAAACGCTAAACTCGCAAAGAAGTGCAGGTCATTAATATGCATGCAGGCCACGCCCATTGTTCCACCCCGGAGCACTGCGAACAATTTTCCACTCCTTCCCATGGTCTGTCTTGGCACAGGCGAGCAAAGGGAACCATTTCTGAGGGGCTGCTGCAACCGTGTGTGCTTGCAGCCCAAACCCCACGTCTCTGTTCCCCCCCAGCCCCTCGGCCCGGCCCGACCCCGGTGCTCGCGCCGGCCCCAGCGGCCCCGTGCCGCCCTGCATGTGCTCGCCCTGCCTCCGTGGCAGGGAAGGGGTGTCCCTGAGCTCTGGTCAGCAGTCTTGNGCACTGCCCCTCGGCAGAGCAGAGCGACTGCACATGTGTTAGCCAGCTAAACTTGCAGACAGCTGAATCATAATTGCGAAAAATTTGCTTCACAAATGGGCAGGGTCGTAATGGAGAGGTCGCAATGCAGTGGGGATTCACTGTATATGTTTTCTTTTTCAGACTAGAATGCTTGTAAGCCAGCTGGCAAACCTGTTTCAGACTGATTTAAACTGCAACCTGCAGCAACATCTTTCACATATTTGTTATTTCATAGCTCAGGTTCAGGACATCTTTTTATCTTCATCTTCTGGTAGTTTTCATTTTCATTCTAGGCACACAAATGAAGAAACAGTCTTCTAGCAGTAAATATGATGAACCTGATATAATCTACGAAGGAACTTGAACATTTAGTCCTAATTTACCTGCATGTTTTCACATGTATGTACTTTCCCAGATAAGCTTGGCTTATACTTCTAAGTTGTCAATGCAGAACAGACATTGCCAAGAAACTAGTCAATAATCTACTGGGGGATAGCACCCACTCCCATCTTTTTTGTTTTGTTATATACAGTCTGTCATTTCAGTGATGTGTCCTTCTTTAACATTGAACACATTGTATTTAGTTTTATCTTGGCAACAATATGACTAAGCTAGTATATACCCAGATTTTGGTTTTAACCCCAGTTGCTCTTAAAAGAATGACAGATAATTCAATTGTAGGTAAAAAGAAAAAGTCAGAAGACAGGTCTGAACTCTTTGAGGTGAGTTCTCCTTTTGTTTAGGCATATGAAACTCGTTTCTTTAAGGTAACAAAAACTTGGATAGTGCATTAGGCAATGAAATGCCCATTTCTAAGTCAGAAACTAATTGATTTAAAGATGTACACTGGGGATTACAACTTGAGGAGGTAAAATGTTGCTGCAATCTGTGTTTTCATGCTGCATGATGGCATCTACAGCGTTCAGGAGCTGGACGTTCCTACTGCTGTCCCAGGTGCTGACATGGATAGACTTCACAGCAAGTTCAGACATTCAGTGAGCCCCTGGGTATCGCAGGTCCACGAATACAGGAAAAGGGTGTGAAGGCTTCAATTCAGAAAGAAGGTGAACTCATTAATATGCAATTAAGCCCCACCCATCATCCTGCCCCCCTCAGGGACAGGACGTCATCGCGACCGGGCCGGGCCGCACCTCTTGCGGCTCCCTTCCGGGCTCCTTCCCTTCCCCAACGTGGGATGGGATGGGATGGGATGGGACCGGGACACCTCAACTATTAAACTGACATTTTTCTCTTTTTTTTTTCCCCCTTTTTTCTTTTTCACCTGGTCTTGGTGTCTGGGCTCATGACTGAGAACAACAAGAACTCAAGTGGCCTGTGGTGCGGCATGGGCAGACACCCACCTGCCCCAGTTTGCCACAACACAGGCACCCGCCTACCCACCCACCCACGCCAGGGGGAGGGGGGAAAGGTCCCTCTCACTTCCACTGTCATACACAGGAACAGGTAGTGGCAGCCCCATCCTGCAGCCCAGTGGAGAACAATACCACCCATGCCAAAACACACATTTACATTAAACACACTCTAGAAGGGCCAGGCCAGGCTAGGCTGGGCCATACAGTGCGCAGCTCCTGGCTCCCTCCCCTCACTGCCCCCAGTGGCTCCAGGGCAGTGCTCATTTACATATTCATGAGATGATTTGCATATCCATTGGCTTCATGGTGCTTTCTGTGCCTGTGTGTGGCATTGCTTTTCACTGAAACATGAATAGCAAAGTTCTGAAACCACGGAGATGCGGCCCACAGATGAGCGAGGGTCCTCTGTATTACTGAATTCTTGTGGTTGCTTTCATATTGATCTAGACAACAGCTTGTGCTAGGTTTTAAGTAGAGCTGTAATTGGGAATGCAGCCCTGTTTCTACATCTGGCAGATAATGGGTTTGTTTCCCTCCTTCTCTCTTCCTCTTCAGTCAAATCTAAAATCTCAACATTTAATGTGATGCTCTCTGCTCATTCTTCTGTTAACTCTGTAAGATTTCAAGGTAGGTACAAGTTTCCCATCATGGCAGCTTCTGGATTTAATGAATACTGCCAACACAGACTGAGGCATTGTGAAGGGAAACCCAGACACACACTAAAAATATAAATTCTCTGTCATGCAAATGTTAATGTTCCTTCTCCGGGTGGCATCCTTTTCTTTCCCCATGCAGATTTCAAACTCCCACTCCACAGTGGCTTCCTTTGTGCATGATTAATCACTGCTTCTCCCTGGCAAAATAAACCTACCTTCTTGTTACCATGACTGACAGTGCACTGAAACTCTCTCACTTTCTTTGTTCGAGCAGTTCATCCCTTCTTATTTCTTTCCTTCTTTCCCTCTTCATTGCCATTAGAAAATACATACTGCAGGGTGTGAGAGGCCAGGAGAGGTCTGCAAATGTTGAATATTCCCTTTCATTAACTGCTTACTAAAGGTAGGTAAAACTTCTGCAGAGCTGTGCTCAATATTAAATGATTTTGGGGTAGCTTTAGAAATTGTGTATCTTTTATGATTTTTGGTTTTCAGAGCTATATCCAGCAAAACTGAGATGACTAATGAAAACAGTTCATATGAGACTCTCAAATTTCGCCAGTCATGTGGTTTTGAAGGCAATTTACGATTGTGAAAGTACCATGGAGCTATGCTGCATTATAAACTGCAAGGAAAGAAAAAAAAAGGCCCATATTTAAGTTGGATAATAGTTTCTTTTAAATAGTATGAAAATTTGTTCTCAGCTCCCCCCAAAGAAATAGCTTTGAGTGTTCAAACTGAATTGCAAATCATTGCTGGGACATAAGTAGGTAGAAAGGATGGACACTAATAATAACACCATTACAGTAGTCTCAGTGATGTACTCCAGAAAATTAATTGTATCTTCAGAAGATCAAGGTGGAGTCTGCACTAACATTTTAGAATTCACACATCTTTTTCTCAAAGAGGCTGATAGCTCTTGCAGAGCTTTGCCAACTTAGGGAATATGATCTGAGGTAACTGACACTTTTTTCACATACAGTGAAAGTCTCGTTATGGTGAGCAAAGAGTGTCCCAAGACACAATCTAAGCAGCTCTTCTGAGAGCACCAGAGATTTCTGATTGTTGCAAGTTACTCCACGATGACTACATGTAACAGCAGTTTTGCTTCAAAGGATTTCTTAGGCATAAATGTAATTGCTATTACATCTCAGCTGGCCCAAAGGGCTACAGGGAATCATACAATATGTTGAGTTGGAAGGGATCCACAAGGAACATTGAATCCAGCTCCTGGCCCTGCCCAGGACCATTCCCAAGAATCACACCATATGCCTGAGACTTGCCCAAATACTTCTTGAACTCTGACAGAGTTGGTTCTGTGAGCACTTCCCTGGGAAGCCTGTTCCATTGCCCAACCACCCTTTGATTGAAGAACCTTTTCCTGACACCCAGCCTCGACCTACCCTGACACAGCATCATGGTTTGACCCTGGCTGGATGCCAGAGATTCACCAACAACCTCTCCTGGAGGAGAAAAACTGGAAAATAAAACTGGTCACAGGCAAAAAAGCAAGGCAAACTACAAGTAAAGAATATAAAGGATTTATTTACTAACTAACAAGATCAGAACTGTGAAGGAAGCATCATTTAGAAGGCAACCTTTTCCCCCCACCCCTCCTTCTCTTACAACAGATCTAATATTCCCTTTTTTCACCAGGAGACAAAGGGTAACATAGGGTAGGGGTAAATCAGGCAAGTTGGTATTTCTGACCAGATCCAGGGTAAGAACCATCTCTCTGCCCTTCCATAAAGTTCTCTCTCTCTCTCTCATGAGAGGAAAAGTCTTTCATGACCCTTTCTCAAGTGAGATCTCGACCTGGGGAAGACAGTTCTTCCAAAATTCTCTGTTGTGTGAGAGTCACAGCCAGGGTGCAACTTTTAAGTACTGGTTTTTTTCTGCATCATAATGAGCCCATCCCAAAGTACATCGTTCAGATCCAACCACAATGCACAAAATGTCTGTCCAAAGGATCTCTGCCGAGCTCTCAGCTCCAGGCTCGTGCTTCTGGGCTTCAAAAAACATCTGCAGCTTTTTTCCAGCTTGATCTCCATCTTCAGTCGTGGCTTAGATGGATTCTGCATCACTGTTCCTCTCTCTCTATTCCATAGGCTTACACCATGGTCCTTCCAATTTCACGAGCAGCAGCGGGATGCCTGGAAGAATATTTCTACCCCTTCTCCAGTAGGCCTGGGCGGTCTTCAGGCTTTCAGCCTCTCCACGCATGTTCTGAACCAGCACTCTACATCTTGCTACTGAGTTTTTTTAATTCTCTCCCAAATATGATTATTCACAGAGGCATCCCTATCTCTATAACCTTGAATGCCATGGCAGCGACGGAGGCCCAGGCAAGAGCTGAGCTGTTAACCCCCTCACTGCCAGAGCAGCAAAAAACCCAAACCAGGACACACAGCTTTGTGCTGTTCCCTCTAGTTCTACCACTGGTGACCAGAGAGAAAAGATCAGCGCTTGCCCCTCCACAGCTCCTTGCAAAGAAGCTCTACAGAGTCAGTAAATATTCACAGGTTCACAGGTTATTCTGAGGTGCAAGGGATCCACAGGATCATCTAGTCCAACTCCCAAGGGAATGCCCACCCAGGGATCAGGCCCACAAGTGTGGAACCATGGGCACCATGCTTCATCCATCTGAGTCTCCCATCATCTAGGCCATGTCACTGAGCTCCTCATCGAGTCTTCTCTTAAACACCTCCAGGGATGGCGTCTCCACCACCTCCCTGGGCAGACCATTCCACTGAGAGATCACTCTCTCTGTGAAAAAACTCTTCCTAACATCCGGTCTAAACCTCCCCTGGCGTCGTTTAAGGCTATGTCCTCTTGCTCTGACTGGGTGAGTGCAGGAAAAAGTGGTGTATTTAGTAATGATTTTGTCTGGTTATGTTTTAGAAATAAATGGGGAAATAAAGCAAGAGGAAAGTGTCAGGAATAAATCTTGTACCTGTCTGAATAGGATCTGTGAGCTATCACAGTGGTAAGTAGAGATTTACCCACTGAATAGAGCTGTGGGGAGATGGGGGAGCTAAAAGTAGGAAACTACCTGACATGATCCAGTATTTAACCATCAAAGGCTCTCAGAGGAGAGCAGTGCCAAACCCAGGTAGGCAGGTCAATGCAAAATAACAATTATATTAAGGTATTAGAGAGCGTTCAAAGGAGAGCAGCAACGAATGAGGAGTGGCTAAGGTCAATTGGTCTGTGCAGCCTGGAGGAGACATCGGGGAACTCATTGCAGTTACAACTTCCTCGTGACGTGACAAGTTGGGGCAGGCACTGATCTCTTCTTTTGTGGTGACCAGAGACAGAGCCCGAGGGAAAGGCCTGAAATTGTGTCAGGGCAGGTTTAGGTTGGATGCTAGAAAAAGGTTCTTCCACCAGAGGATGATCAGACACTGGAACAGGCTCCCAAGGGAAGTGGTCACAGCACCAACCCAGACAGAGTTCAAGAAGCATTTGGACAATGCACACGGTGTGACTCAGCCCATGGTGCTCTCAGGCACACGAGGTGACTTTTGGGGATGATACTGTGCAGGGCTAAGGGTTGGACTTGATGATTCTTAGGTCGCTTCCAACTCAGCATATTCTGTGATTCTCTGTGGTTCTAATATGTCACTGCCCGGAGCTCTCGGTTTCACTGACCGTGTATCGCCACCTGGTGACTAACCAGGGACAGGAGCCCTTAAACCTCGGCTTCGCAGTCTTGGTCACTGCCAGGCAGCACCATCCGCTCTGGTGTGACCCTCAGCCCACAGCAAGCCGCTCTACAGGCTTAGCAGCCGGGCCCGCTGTGCCAGGGCTGCAGTCGTGGGGGCGAGAGCTGGAGGGAAATGCCGCTAAAATGCTGATGGTAATTTTCCAAGGAGGATTTAAAGTATTAGTTCTGGCCTAAGGGATGATGATCTTGGGCTCAAAACTGGTTCTGTGTTGCCTGACCTGATCTCCCATTTTTTTTCCCTGTCAGCTTTGAAGATGTTCTTCTCCACATTCATTCCGTGTCATGAAATCTAGGGTTTTTCCCACAAAAATGAAAAGTGGAGCTGGTGAGTTGACGTATATAAACAAATATTCATTTAAACACATGGTAAAGCCTTGCTTAATGTTGGGACAAATAGTTCCCTTACTTTCACTTATCTAGTCTTTTCATTTGTATAAAAAGGTGTAAATAACATTAAAAACTAAGTAGAATTAAGAAAAAATTATGTCATTCTGCTCATGCATCACAGATGATGGCATAATACGTCAAGAGAGAGAGAAAGATCCCAAGTGAATCAAGATAATCTGGCTGCAAGATGCTCAGTCTAACAAGGGTAGGTGACTCATTTTGACTACAAAAAGACTCAGAATTGTCGTAGTAAGGTGGGCAAAAGCAACACACACACACACACACACTTGATACTGGTTAAAATGCCTCTATTGTTTTTTTACACACATACAGTTAAAGAATGAGAAGGCTGTTCTAATTGGCTGCACACGTGTTTACACTCTGTTCATTGGTAGACCTTCACAGTTCTGTCTTCTGCTCCAACGTGGGGTTTCTCACAGTGAGAAAGTTCTGCAACAGTTGTTTATTTCCATGCTTTATCTTATGTCTCTGCCAAGCTCTCTTCTCAAGCGTACACCCAGATGCTATCAATGTCTACTTCTTCTGTGTTGATAAGGGGTAAATTGTAAGCAGTCCAGCTGTTATCCTCAACACAGAATATTTTTTCTTTGTTCATAAATAAGGAGACAAACAAACAATAAAAATCAGCCCAGGAATTTAGCATGTTGAAATAAATTAGTCAAGCTTTGGAATGGTATAAAGGTATTACTAGAACCAGAAAACACTCCTGAGATTGTGGATAAATGGAAAAGAGAATTACGATATTAAATTCAGTAACTGAATGAACGGATTATTTTCGCAAAAGATATCTAATCTTAAGAATTCAGGAAAGACTCTTGAAGGGGTAAAGTTTTGTGTGTTAGAAGCACAACTGCAGGTGTGAAATGTATTTATACATTGACTAATGATTTTTTTATAGATAAAGAGTAGTATGAAAACTCCTGGTGTTAATTGCACTTCAATATGAGAATATTAATTACACTAATTAGAAAATCAGCATGGTAAGTCTTATTAACAAATAGCCACATATTTATAAATTATAGTAATATTTTTATATTAGATTCATATTACTATGTATTATATTTAATAAATTATATTTTTTTAATTGATCTGAGCCCTAGAAGAGCTGACATATGATAAAGTTAGGCATGACTACAGATATTTAGCTAGAAAGATTTCCTAATGTTTTAACACTGGCAAATCTTCTCTCTTTTAACCTATCTGAAGGTCCTGTAAACACCTGTCAGTACAATGCTCAGTGCGCCCAGTGTGAAACAAGCTTAGAATAATAGGTCAGTGCTTCATACACCCTTTGGGAAATCAGAACAAAGAAAAGCCATTTGGACTAGCTGTATAAGCGCAAGGCTGCAACAGAAGGCACTTGTATTGTGAAGAAATAAACGGGAAAGAAACACACTTGGAAAGAGATTAGTTCTACACTTGAACGAACTAAGAAAAAAACATTATCTGTAAACAATACTATTGGTTGAAAGAGAGATGCATTTGTTCATTGCCTAGAGGCACAACTAAGTCATATTGGTGATTAAAAATCTGTAAGTAAATAAGTAAAAATGATCATAGAGGGAGCAGTGAGGGCAGAGCCATGGCTTTTCATGAAATCGACATAGTACTATAATTCCTACATATAATGTTTGATTTTGAAAGTCCAATATTTTAATGGCAGTTAGTGAATTTCATATATAAAAGTAACAAAAATCAAAATTATTTTTAATTCCATAACATACACATCTTAGAGGCTTTACTGGAAAGCATTCCCTATATACCAGACACTGATCAGGAATCAGGGTATTAAATTTCAGAGAAGTATAACTACGAAATAGCCTCTGTTGAAAGAAAAAAACAAAACACAACAAACTCAAACTTTAAATATTTGCAGCTACACTGACCTGTATTTCTGTTTACAATCCTGTTTTTTATAACCATATAATTGAAGATTACTTTTTTTTCTCCATACAGAAGAAGAAAAATGGCATCTGTAAGATACCTTGATGATTAACGGTGAATGGGATGAACCCTGTCCACGATGAAGAGTGCATATGCTAAGTGAATGGGTGATCAGAGGTTCAGGGAGGCTCCAGAGAACTTAATTCATTTAAACTGTTGAGCACTAGCTGGGAAAACAATATTGCCTCCTCTTACTTTAGCTTAAGTTCATAAGGTTGGAGTTACATTCCTTAGACACTCTGTACTATTCAGTACCACCTTGTATTTGCATTAAGACAGCATCTAGGTCAGGTCCCTAAAATGTAAGAATTGGTCATCCAGTCTGAAACTATCTGCTGGAGCCCCTATCCCATTTGTTGGTTTTACTGACACTCAAGATATGATTGAAGCATCCATGCACATTTAAATCCTACCTCCTCCAAGAGAAGAGATAGGGATTGCACACAGAATGCCTTCTCTGCTCTTAGGGATAACTACAGCTTGTCATTTTCAGGTGGTTCTGGCTGCTCAATTGCCCAGTCAAGTCAAGTGTCAGAGGATTCGTGTTCCTTGGGTGGAGTCAGAGGTGCTCTACCAAACCACTTGCTGTTCTTTGTATTGCCTTCTTAGCACTTTTCATTTCATGTAATTTAGGTGTAGTTGAGTTTTGCTCTCTTGCTGCTGGAACACCAAGGAATGGAAAAGACATAGCAATACAAGGACAAAATAGCTGTTCAGGAATTAGACTAGAATGTTCCTTTTCTCTTTCTTTATTTTTTTCCAGTTGTCTCGTAACAGTGGCTCCTACTAGGTGTAGTTTCATGAGCAAAACCACCAGCCTGCACAAAAAACAATTAGGGCTACTCTGTGAAAATACATGCATCTTAAAAATCTCATTTTAATTGGTGGAAAAACTGTTATTCAAGCTGTTCATAGGCCAATGACTCTCGCTATTTTGCTGTTGTCAGATTATTTACTCAAAGTATATAGTTTTGTTTTGCAAAGACCATATGTACACTATTGCATGATTGCGCCATGGCATGGGACAGGGCTTGGAACTAGGGTCTGCAAAGCTCACTTGGAAAAGCAGTATTGCTGACAAAAAAACAACTGATGGATCAACTGGCTTTAAAAAAGTCTGTGCAAGTTACCACAGCTAGGAAGACTATAATTTCTCTGGCCTCAGATCTGCCTCACCTTTGGACTAACAAAAGTACTTGTGCAGCCAGGTGACAGATAAGATCCTGGCAGCTGAAAAATAGCCTTGCCAAAACCAATAAAGAGATTTATTTTTCAGCCTGCTCAGTCTTACAAGATATTCACAGAAAAGCTTCTGCTACCACAAGGAGGGCATGTGGAAACAAACAACTGGGGAGAAGGGCAGGACTGCCTCTTTCAATGGCTGTGCTTGCTTAGGTAAGCTGAAAGTGTCCTTTGAAGTACAGCCAAAAGCTAGTGTATCTGGTTTGCTGTGGCTGGGTTTTTTGGTAGCAGGGGGGCCTATGCGGGAGGCTTTTCTTTGAGAAGTTGCTGAAAGCCTCCCCCATAGCTGGCAGACCTAATGTCAGCCAGCTCCTGGCTGGACCTGCCACTGGCCAAGGCCAGGCCAATCAGAAGAGATAGAGACACCTCTGTGATAAGATATTTAAGAAGGGGGGAAAAAAGTAACAGGAAGAAGAAGACATGGCTGCCAGAGATGAGCCGTGAAAAGTTGTAACAGCAAATACAGGCACCAAGGGCAGGGCCAAAGGAGGGGGAGGAGGTGTTCCAGGCATCTCCCTGCAGCTCAGGGTGATGATCATGGTGAAGCAGGCTGTCTCCCTGCAGCCCATGGAATGGAGAGATAGGAAACTCAATATGAGCCAGCAGTGTGATGTGGAGACGGAAACCCACGCTGGAGCAGGTGGATGCTGGAGGGAGGCTGCAGCCCATTGGAGCCCACATTGGAGCCGAGTCCCAGGAGAGAAGTGTGGTCCATGGAGAAGAGAATCCACGCTGGAGGCAGAACGCTACCTGGTAGGATTTGTGTGCTTTAGGATGGGACCACGCTGGAGCAGCCAGTGCTCAAGGACTGAGCCCTGTGGGTGACCCACAGGCAGCAGCGTGACCTGATATGGTCCAAGACAGGCTGTAGACATTTCAAATTAATTAGTCTGGGATAAAGAGATAAAGAAGACTTTGTAAAATCAGAACAAACTGTTCAAAGGAAAGCAGTACCTGCAAGGAATGTAATCCTAGCAGAAAAAAATCAAGATCATTCTAATATTGCAGCAAAACAGTTATTGTTTCAAGAAAGACAGCAAAATCCTTTGTGTGTGAAGCATGTCAGAAAGGTTTTGAAAAAAGTGTGAAAGGAAAAGTCTGTTTAACTTGAGCCAGTGAATAGGGACAGGGCTTATGAGATCGGTATTCGTTAGCTACCATTATCAAGGGTAAAGTATCATCAGAAGTGACAGAGTTACACAATTTATCATCACTCACCAGCCGAACTGTGGTTAACTCATGTGAAAGCTGATAGGTGTCATGACCAATGGAAAATCAAGCACAAATAAAAACAGTAACACAATTGATGGAAGTAAGTGTACCCTTATTAAACTTAGCTTGAGCTGTCGCCTCAGGTACCAACTAACCAAGACTGATGTTTAATATTCTAGTCCAATAGTGATGACTTTTCTGTTACCTTGAGAACTTATGATTTGTTTCTCTCAATATATAAAAGTATGCAAAGCCTGAATATATAAAATCCAAAGATAAGGTATGATTTAAACTCAGGACTTCTCCTGAAACATATGTTCTCTGTAGAAAGCAAAAATTCAAATGAAATTTATGTTTCAGGGCCTTATTTGATCCTTGACTCTTCCAGCATGTTCCTGGCATCAATCAAAATGCATGACCTTTCATTGTCTTCAAAACAATCTATTTAGGAGTTCTACAGAATTCCAAAGGTAACATAATTTTAATGAAAAATGAAACATGTGCTCAGCTGCTGCTGGATTTAATGGTGAAGTACTGAGACCTGAACAACAGGCCATGAGCTAGTGCTGAAGTCTGAACAGCAAACCCTGAGCCAGAGTTGATCTCTAGATGAAACTTCCAACCTAATGTTATATTTAGCCAGGTATCTACTTATTAGCCAACATTCTACATAATATGACTACCCCTGTGTAAACACGTCCACTTGTTAGTAAGGTATATTGGTATTACTTATTAGTGAAGATTTGTATCTGTTAATTAATGAGATTTGAATGTATCTATTTTTGTGTTTTTCAAGGCCATGGAAGTAGATGGCTGGCCTTGTTTGATAGAAAATGATCCAAATTGACTCTCTTGATTTTCCTCTGAGCCCTAGTCAGTCTTTGGGTGAAACCTAAGAAGAGAAGAAAGCCAGATATTTTTTCGCACTAAGTAATGATGTAAGCTTGTTGGTTTAACAATATGAAGGCTGGATACTTTCACAGCGAAAATGGAAACCTCACCTACAAATGGATGCCCTGCTAGAATTTCCTGGATACCAGGAGTGATTCTCCAGCCCTTTGCTGCAGCCAGGGCTCTCCAGCTGATGTGCCGGTCTGCATGATGCTAATGTATTAAAGGGTAACTGGTGATGTATCTTTCCTGATCACTGTAGACACTCTTGTAGTAAGGATTAGGTGCATTGCTAAGCTTATCCTTTTGTAATCCTTTGCTTCTTTTGTAATTCTTTCCTAGTTTTGCACTGCAGTAAATTTAGATACTTGTTCCTTACAGCAAGTGTCTGTGTTTCTTGTGCTTACCCTGGTTCCCTGGCAAAACAAATGAGTGGTTGTGAAGAGAGAAAAGGATTCTTTCTTTCTTCTGACCATCTTGCAGGAGGGTGTATTTTCACAGACAGGGACTTTTCAAGAGCCTTCTTTTTAACATATATGTATGACATCTAAGAAGACAGAAAAATGCTGGACTGGCTGATGTAGAACAAAAAAGAAATATTCAGCAGATGAGATACATGCATAGCTCTGAGCTCACACCTCATCTATTTCTTCTGCTGGGGTAGTCACCACTACGTACAGCACCAGTTACCTCACACACATTCAGTCACACCCCTACTGTGTCCTCAGAGCACTTCACAATTTTAGACTGTTCTTGCCTTAGTCTGAAGTTCATTGAAAATGTATTAGAAAAGGTGTTTTTGTTTGTCTGTGTACCTGGAGAAATATAGCTCTAGCAAGAGTAACCCTGACACAAAGAACAGCATAACAGGATGTGTCTAAGACACAGACTGCAGAAGAGCATCAGAAGGGAGCATCTCACCTCACCAACGCTTCCCTTGATAGAAGCAAAGGGTTAGACAAAATTGTTCATTCATTACAGAAAGAATCAGAGCAGGCTAAGCTGGGGAAATTATAACATGAAATGATATAAAATTGAGCGTGATAGGTGTAAATATTAATGAGGAGTTAATTATCATCTGTTAATAACTCACAGGTGTTCTGAGCCTCACAAAACAGGACAGAAATTTGTAAGGTAAGGACAATGGCGTTTTCACTCCAATGCAAAACGTGTTTCAGTCTGTTGCAGTTTAGTCAAATGGTTTAACTCATTCCCTCCATTTCTAAGAAGAAAGACCTAGACAAAGCAGCATGTTACTATACCGAAGGGGTACTACCAGTTCCACTTTGCAACTTATGTAACTGGTGGTCACCTACCCTTAGACTGCGTGTGGTCAGTCTAAGATTAAGCAGAGAAATGCAAGTGTGGAGGCTTTTATTTGTATTTTCTGTTTGAATGCATGTGTTCTCATGTAAAATCAGAAGAAATTCCAGCACGGGAAGAGAGGCTGGGTGACTGGCAATGTGAGTTTACAGATCTGTTTACAGATGCAGTCGCTTGATGTTACAACTGCCCAGGATAAAACGTATTTACTATAGTGGTAGTAAAGCTATTTTTAATACCACTGTGGTGGGCTATCCTCATGCTTCTGTCATAAGACTATTCCGGGATTTCAAACCCAGCACTGAGCCCTCAAAATATCCAGATGAACTTAATTTTTAACAGGTTCGTACCTGTTTGATTTGTTGCCAGTATAGTCCAGTAGTTAAAGCAGCACTCTGCATTTGCAGTATGTCCCATTCCATAGTGTTTGTGACGGAAAATCCTACTTTTCTAGCTTTCGTTTTGTTAGGTAAATAAGCTATGCTCCTTCAGTTTTTTCCTCATCGGTTGCCTGCAGGCAATTTGTGGATCTATAAACCATTCTTCATACACTTGATGGATGCAGAATTGGAAAGATTATTTTCTTTTCATCTTTGAAGGAGTGATCTGCTACTTCTCAGCCATTTTGAGTAAAATATATTTCCAAATACTTGCTCAGAACACTACAGTGAAATAAAAAATCATAGGTATAACTAGAAATCACTGCTGTCTGTGATTTCAAACTTGTGATAGCAGAACCCATTGGAGTTGATGATGTCTATTCTGATGTGATACTTGATTAATTTTTCATCCACAGAAAAACAGAAGTTCTGTTTCCATTATTCTGAAGAAAGAAACAACATAGCAAGCTCATTTAGTACCACTGCTAATTGCCCTCTCCATATTTGTGCTATGACAGACTACTCCACAGCAAGTTGCTCAAACATTCTGGAGACACAATTTTGTCTAAGTGCACGAACTCGTGCATTTGGGCTACCAAGTCTGACAATGATAAGTGGCAAAACACTGTATGACTCAAATTAAAAGCAGACAGACTGAGATATGGACTCAGATCTTCCTTGGTTTCCTGCATTTCATGCTTCCACAATTTTTGATATGGTCTTGTACTCAAGCTGTGACCTATCATCACTGCATTGGAGTTGGATCAATGGGAGTGTGTTACCTGTGGTTTTTTTCATTGCTTGAAAAACAGAAGAGAATGCAGGAAAACTTAGGCATTTTCCTTTTTTAATGTATTTTGATTAAGGTTATTAAGGTACTTCTAACCTTAAAATAAATAGATGGGGGGAAATACATTTAAAAAATTGAGAAGATTCTTTAAATAAATTTTAGGTAGAGACTATATACCTAAAATGCTTGACCAAGTGAAAAATAGGGAAATAAGTCCAGCTTTGAAAGTAAATACTATGTATATGTATCATGTAAATAGATCCGTTTAACTAAGAGACTTAAATTTCTGTTTTTAACACAGAAGTTAACTACCTCTTAAAAAATTATATTCCCAGGCCAAAGTATGTCACAACTGTAAAACTAACAAAGTAGAATTTACATTTTGAAGTGATAACATGAAAGAAAAATTACATTTCAATGGTTTATTCGACCTTTGTCAGATCTTTTGTAGCTCTGCATCAATGTAACACCACTATCTCCCATAAATGTGCTACTTTCTTCTGAAGTTATTATGCAGAGTTCACCAGAAAACAACAAAATTGTTTGAATATGCCTCTTGCAGGAGGTGTTTTATTCCACCATGAAGCTGCTCTCTTGGTGAAGAAGGAAAAGTGTAAGCTTCTGTAATTTTCCAGAAAACACAGCGACTCCCTCTGTTTAATATACACTTAATGAATGTCAAGCAAAGCAAAGTAAGCCATTCCAAACTTTTTGCTTTGAGGAACAACTAAAAACAATTTGACCATCTATATATGGGGAGAGAATTTCTAACCTGAACTCTTGGTTGGAAGGAGGTAGGCAAAAACAGAGAAAACCAGGCTGATGCCAGAAAGAATTTCACACTGATCTGCTTGAAAAGAGTTCTGACATTTTATTTCAATTATATTTGTCTGCTTATTCTCTTTGTATATTAAAATTTAGTAATAATATTATGATTGCTATTTATTTTAGAAAAAAGAATAATAAAGCAGGCAGCAGGGCAATATTAGAAAGGCTATTACGAGATTACAGAATAATGATAAAGTAAATATTGTTGCTGTTTGGGCAGATATTGATCATGCAAAGGAAATTAGAATGAAGTCTTCTGGATTATAAAAAAAGGAAAGAAATGTGACAATGATATAGAGAGAAGAGGATTAAGTTCAGCATGGTTTGCATTAGTTTTCAATGAAGATTGTAGCAGAGGCTGCTCTGGCCTGTAGAAATTAATAATTGAGCAGTGAAAAGAAGGTAAAAAAAGACTGTTCTACAAGCCAAAAAAGACAGGGGGAAAGAGAATGTTCTCCATGCCACAGCTCTGACTCAACATGTCAAAAATTTAATTTTTTATTTTAAATAAACAGAAAATTGAGGTGCCATAGCTATCATGATGTATTGGGTCTGTCTAAGCCCATAGCAGTCCTCACAGTTCTGTGCTTTAGAACGGTGTTGATAACACACAAGTGTTTTGACTACAGCTGGGCACACTGTCCCTTCCCACCAACTGCGGACAAGCAGGCCAGCTGACCCAGACTGACCAAAGGGATGTTCCATGCCATATTACGTCAGCTTAGATATAAAAGCTGAGGAGGGGAGCATTCATTGTTCTTGATGGCTGCCTTCTAAGATGCGTAGCAACCCTACTTCCCTGGATGTGGATGGACACCTCTGCTGATGGGAAGTAGAGATTAGTTCTTTTGCTTCTTTGTGCATGCTTTTGCTTTGCTTTATTTTTTGCTTATATTAAACTGCCTATTCCAACCCACCCTTTGTATATTACCTTATTATTTGGGACTGAATGACTGTTCGGGTCTCTGGCATCTAGCCAGGGTAAACTCATTACACATGACCATTGAATAGCAAATGAATAGCATTTTTTAGTGAGAAAGATTAAAAAATTAGTTGCATAAACATTGCATCCTGTTATCCTCAAAATGCACACAATTCTGAAACCTGACAGGGAAAAACAGAAACGTGGGGCAGTGGTATATGGCAGATTGAAGTGTATTAACCTCTAGATCTATGAAATAGATAGATAGATAGATAGATAGATAGATAGATAGATAGATAGATAGATAGATAGATAGATAGATATTTAGAAAGGGCAATAGTTTTCATCTGTTTACACTTAAGCACAGTATTTGATTTCACACTACCAGGAAAAAATAAAACAGCACTATTTAAACTGAGGGAGACAAGATTTAATAAAAATACAAAGCAGACAAAAAGCTGCTCAAAGGGTACATGACACTGACCAGTCAGGAAACAGCTGGCTAGGGGAGAGAACAAGCAGCATTTATGGCATCTACAATACCAATGCCATGACTGGCCACATGCTCTTTAAGGAAAACACACATCTCACTTGGACCTGCTGAGTCCAGAGCAAATGACATGCTAAACAGATGATCTCTTAAGCTCAGGGCTACTTTTTCAGTTCCATGGAGAAGCTGAGCAAGGTGAATAGTGTCTGTTTCAAGACAGGTAAGACAGAGGCAACTCTGAAACAAAGCAGGCCACCACTGTCACCAGAAGGCCTCATTGCAGGGTACACACTCAGCATTTGAAGAAGGTTTTGCCTGAGCTGCTCAGTTATTAGCATCTTTGTATGACTGCTGCCTGGCCCTTAGCAAAATAAGACGTATCTCCCCAATAAGACGTATCTCCCCTGATGTTGTCACTTTTTTGCACATTACATCAAAGCGTGAGATTTCTGCTAATCCTTTCACTTGGCTGAGCAAGACTATTCTAGTAAATGGCAAATACATAAACAGAAAGAACATAACAAAACCAGGATTTGGTAAAGCTATTACCACTAAGCTTGAATTATAAGAAATGTAAAAATGAGAAAAGGCAGACTATTAATTCCATCTAAATGACTGGCCTGATTTATATTCTAAAAATCTTTTTTAACTCCATGTAATCACAATATTGCGTTGATTAGCTCACTGGAATGTAATCTTATTAGTGGTTCACAAGGTTGCATTTAATCTAGCTGATTATGCTAGTGCATCACTGAGCAGTTAGTTCTGTATCGTTGTGGCTCCTAATGATCTGACTGTGCATTAACATTCACCAAATAAAAGTTACCACTTAGCTTATTCTTATTCATTCTAGCATTCTGCACATACTTGTCACTTATCCTTTATTTGAAGTATTAAGTAAACTTTGTATTGCTAACAAGTCAACACCTTGTAGCATATGCTTTCTGTATGTTAGTATCTATTTGCAGTCTTCATAATTAACAACAAATGCATTTTCCTCCCATGGATACTTGTGTAGCTTGTTCCTGCACTCTCATTCTGTTGATTTCCTGCTTGGTGAAGAGTACCCGACTTAGTCAGTAGCTTCACAGCTCTATGTGCTGAAACAAATTACAGCTACAAGACAGGCTCTGCAGTGATTTCATTTTCTTTCTATACTGGATTAGTTCTTATATTAATCCCTATTAAGACAAGTAATTGTTTAGAGAGAGTAGCTTTAATAGCAATGCTAAGGTTTTCACTCTGCCTTTGCCTGCGTATTGAAAGTCACTCATCTGTGGAAGATTACATTTCCATCTGGGGACTTGTGCCAAGAGAAAAGGAAGGTCATCCCTTGCAAAAGGACAACAAAAGCACTTCATGCAGCAATTGCTGGTTCGCTACAAGAGTTAAAAGCCAGGACAATAGTGCTATGACTGGTTAGGAAAAAAGGAAACATGGAACAAAAGAATAATTTTAGCCCGGTTATACGAGGTTGCAACTTCACTGAGGCCACTGTAATTATGCCAGAGTTGAATTGGGCCATGCTGTCTTCAAAGAAAGAAGCTGTATCTAGGAAGAATAAAAGGTATAAGTATTTGTTACAGCCTTTTGAAAGTGCAATAGCTGAACAGTGTGATCTTTTGCCATCCCTCTCTCCAGTCCCTAATACCACACAAAGCTTGGAGAGTGCAATGTGTCCATCTTTCTGCTGCCCTCCTCACTACTTGTCTGTATTAATTTCCTGTATCAGGGAAAGAAACACTTGCCTCTACCCTGTACAGAAGAGGCTCAGCCTTTCAGAACTCTGTGAGAGGGTAATACAGTGATCCCCTGCATATTCACGGCTCACATATCTGCATATTCAATTAATCATGGTTGGATTTTCAGTGAGCTGTGAGATGGCGCTCATGTGCAGAATGTCCTGGACCCCGGATTTTGCTGCCAGGAAGAACCAAAGGGCATTTTCTCCGCTTAATGAGGGGCTACAGAATCACAGAATCACAGAATATTATGANAGGGAGGTCACTGCAATGTAAACCTAGAGCTGTGCAATATAAATCAAGGATACTTGTACACATTTTCTAAGTGTTTATTGCCTGTGTGTTTTAGGCTGCATTTGCTGTGGCACTTCCTACAGCTGGGGGAAAGGGAAAGGGAAAGGGAAAGGGAAAGGGAAAGGGAAAGGGAAAGGGGAAGGGGAAGGGAAAGGGGAAGGGGAAGGGAAGGGGGAGGGGAAGGGGAAG
>WEKX01010963.1:0-40609 GCA_013390025.1 Pitta sordida
TTTGGCCGCTGGTTTTGAAGGATTTTTCTTGTGTGTCCTCCTGCCTTGCACCCCCTAAAGTGAAAATGAGCAGCTAAAATCAAACAGATGATGTTCTGCAGTCTTTCTGAAGGTGGGAGTGGGTCTGGGCAGAGATTTTCTCCAGGTCCCAAGAGCTCTAATGGCTCACAGGGATGCCGGACCTGGAGCTGCGCCTGGGGCTGAGCTCAGAGCCACTGACTTCAGAGCAGGGCTGGGGATTTGTTCCTGTCCCACAGAAATGAATCTCCATGCACAGAGGGGCTGTGTGTGAGCACAGAGGGGTTCAGGGTGAGGATTCTCTGATCTGGCTGAAAAGACTGAAAGAAGAAATTTCTGGGTTCTACTGCAACATGGCTTCAGAATTCCTTGTTTCCTGCCACTTCCCATTTGCCCTTCAGAGAGCGTTAATCTCCTGTTGCCTGCTCTCCACGTTTGTAACTGTGTGTGTTTGTAAACTGCCCTGACCAAAAAAAGGGATTTAAAAGTAATTCCTTGCTGGGCTGGAGTTGACCAAGTCTCTGAGAGACCAAAGGCTGGTTTGGCAAAAAGGAGTAAAAAAGTTCCAGGAGCCCAGTGGATTCTGCCCGGAGTACGGAATGGGGGAAAACCCGGACTGGATTTTTCCCGGAGTACGGAATGGAGGAAAACCCGGACTGGATTTTTCCCGGAGTACGGAATGGGGGAAAACCCGGACTGGATTTTCCCGGAGTACGGAATGGGGGAAAACCCGGACTGGATTTTCCCGGAGTACGGAATGGGGGAAAACCCGGACTGGATTTCGCCCAGAGTCTGGAATGGGGGAAAACCCGGACCGGATTTTTCCTGGAGTATGGAATGGGGGAAAACCCGGACTGGATTTTTCCCGGAGTACGGAATGGGGGAAAACCCGGACCGGATTTTTCTCGGAGTACAGAATTGGGGAAAACCCGGACTGGAGTTTTTTGGTTGTACGGAATGGGGGAAAACCCGGACTGGATTCTTCCCGGAGTATGGAATGGGGGAAAACCCGGACTGGAGTTTTTGGTTGAACGGAATGGGGGGAAAGCCAGACTGGATTTTTCCCGGTGTACGGAACGGATTTTTTTATTTTTCGGATTTCTTTTTAATTTTTCCCTGATTGCTGAATGGATTTTTTTTTTTATTTTTCTGATTTATTTTTTTTAATTTTTCCTGGAATATGGAATGGACCTTGTCCTATCCTGGTCCTTAGCACAACAGACTCATTCATCTGCTCTTAATATACCCCAAGGAGGGCAAGCAGGTAATTTGTGGCACAATTCAAGATGCCTACAAGAGGGTGTGATAATCTATGCCCTGGAACTGCCTCTCCAACAACTCTGCAGGTGACCCAGCTATCTGGATGGCAAATTCCAGTGCAAGGTGAAATTACTGCTACCCATGGTCTCTGCAGATATTTTCTCATCCCTGATAGCATCAATAATTTAGGTTTCATTGTGCATCAATTTAAATTACTATAACTAAGGGTGTGTTAAGAGACAATTTAAATAAGGGATGGAAAATATAGATGGCCTGAAATCATTCTATAACATCTCTCATTTCCTTGTCTCTTTCAAGTACAGAGGATTGTTCACACCAATATCATTTTTAGCTTCGTGCAAGCTTGTATATTTTCCCTCATTTAGCACCTCTGTCAAAGCCTCCTAAATTCAATGAGAGTCTTTTCACTGACTTAATTAGATTTTGGATCCATGCAAAGCCTTCAGTTCATGACCTGTAATGACTCCAGTAGGCTCCAGTGGAGCAGCACACTGAGAACCACACTCATACACAGATGGACGTGTTCACCTCCCAGTGCATTTCCCAGAAATTATTTGCTATTTTTGTAAAACATGGTAAATTTCCCACTCCAGTCAGAGTAAGGAAAGTGAAGAGTCTGAAGGTAAGTTAACGCTGAATTGCTGTGATTTTCCTCCCATTCACAGGGAGTTCCCACCAGCAGCTTAAGCAAGACATTTGTTTTATTTGTATTTGAAGAAAAGGAGAGCAGGTGAGACACATTTTCCTTCCTTGGGATAAAAAGGACATTCTGAGGGACCTCATGAGGTTGTTGAATGGATGTATCTATCCAAGTAACATTGAAAAGGAACTCCTCCTCTAGGTCCAGGAGATGTCCATACCCCTGCTTGAGGCCCAGGACCTGCCATGGGTCACCTCTGCTCAATACCGCCTGTCATGCCGAAAGCACTGCATGGATTCTGTGTGATTCTGTGACAGAACGCAAAAGCAATTTTTTGCTCTAGTTGCCTGTTGGAGACAGGACATGACCTCTGGAAAAGATAATGGAGAATATTTACAGAAAAGTAATGTCTAAACATGTCTTAAGAGGACTATCCATCACACAGAACACAGAGCAAAGAGGGAAAATCTCACTCTGAGCACAAACACAGCCAAGTTACCACGTTACCTCAGCAGAATCACAGCAGGTCGGAGAAGGTTTGGAAGCTTGGTCAATGTAAGGAGACTGAGCAAGCTGCAGTGGGCAGAGCTATTATAGAGATGTGGAAAAGAATAGGAGAGGAGAAGAGGACTTGTACAGGCAAGCAGGGAAGACTTAGCCCAGCTGATCCTTGAGCTCCTCAGAAGGGAAGGGGAAAGCAAGGAGAAGGAGAAGCTTTGGCCCTGGACTGGGAGCAGGAAGGCGATGGAGTGAGGTGGTTAATAGACTGCACTCAGCTGCCTCACCAGGAATGGCAGTGACACCTGACTGGGAACTTGGGGAAAGAGTTGGCGGCTTATTAAAGCAGCCGGACCCCGGCTGAACCCCACGACTACACGCTAGGATTGCTGTGTGCCCCTTGATAACTCACAGCTGCTGATAAAGTCCACTGGTAATGGCTTTTTGCTAATGAGAAAAGTGCCGCTGATTATGACAAATAGCCTTGGACCAACAGGCTAAGCTGCTACATAGGCTCCCAATTGTCAGTCTGGGTGATTTTTGCATTTCATTATTTCTTTCCTGACGTCCTGGCTCCTTCTATCTTTAACGTACTCCCAGAGCCGTGTGTCACAATTTTAATAACACTTCTTTATCTCAATTTTTCCCCCCTCTCTCCATGGGAGCTGAAAACAAAAGGCTGTTACAGAAATAATGTTTAACCTCGCTCCTGTGCTGCAGGAAAAGAAACCCCACAGCTATTGTTCAAGAATTAAAAAGGCGTAAATAGGGCACACAGAGCCCACTGAACCCTTGAAGACAGACTTTAAAAACTACCTGTTATTACTATTATTTAGAGCTCTTTGAGGCCTGCCATGTTCCCCTTCTCTTATCCTGTGATAAAGGTATAGCACATATCTAAGCACCAAGACTGAAACCCTGGTGGACAGTGACACTGTCTCCCTATTTTGAATGTGCTCTAATAATTAGCAACATTATTTTAAAGGGAAGAATGTAGGAAGGTGAAGCCACCAAGGATTCAGCATAAACCTGCTACCTTATTTGCACTTGATTAGAGATCATCTTGTCTTTTAAGAAAATGAAAGCTAAAGAGTGTGGAGTGGGTAAAGCTGTACAAAGGACAATGCCCGTCCTAAGACAAGATGTAAAAATGATGCTTTTCTGCAATCACTAGGATTTGTCACAGATCTCTGCTTGTGAGGATACATTGCTGCCTGTGGTCCCTGACTTGCCAAAAGGACTGGTGCCATGGGCAGATCCTTTCCCATCCATGCTGTTCCATGACCTGGTGTCCTGCAAGAGAGAAAAGGGTCATACCACAGCCTGCAGTAGTTGTGGCGAAAGCAAGGACACATGATGGAGGTTGTGATGGAGGCAATCCTTGCACAATTAAGGTTTCAGATCCCCATAGCCTCGGAGATCTTGTAAATGTAAAACCAAGGAGATAGAAGAATGCTCCTGAGAGCAGAATTAAAGACCAATTGCAGACAAAGTGGGAGCACAGATGCTCTTCCATCGCCTCTAACCAGTTAGGCAGTGAGGGATTTTAAAAGACTGAATGATTAGGGGAGTCTGTGAAAGAATAGGGAGCTAAATCAGAGTTCTGAGCATGGGATTTAACTGTATGACTTCATGTCTATCACTGGCATTTCTCTTTGTCTGTGATTGTATAAATGGCAGCAGTAGGATAATATTTGCTTAACAAGTGTTAGAGCTACATCACATCTCCGTGACATATAACATGTAACTAAAGAATCCCTGCTTTAGTTTTTAAGTACCTTGAGAAATGTTGGGCTTTTTAAGCTTTACCATCCCAAACTGAACTTGAGGAGAGATAAAATTATGTTCAACCTTCACTAATGGTTCCCTACACTCTTCTTGGAAAACTCATGAATCGTGAAAATAGTTAAAAATATAACAGAAAATTAAAGCACCTGTTCGGAGTTCATTTAGTTGAAATCTGCTTTGTCAACATCCTGTTCTTAGAGTTGTCTATAAAATCTAACTTGAAAAAAAAAAACCAAAATTGCTGTACCAAAACTATTTTAAGTATTTCATAGTTTTGTGCATTAGAAAATTAAATTACAGTACAGATAAATCACAGAACTCGCTCTCATACTGTACAGTTTGATTATTTAAATGTGGTTATTATAAAAAAAGTTTGCAAACTATTTTTTTTCACTTACCACAATTTCTGCTGCTCCACAAGAAGAATCTTTGCAGTATTAATTTCAATCACGAGAGGAAATTTTACTTGATAAAAATAACACTCAGTTTGCATAAGTCAAGCACTGGTGCAAGATCAGGGCCAGAAAATTAATGCTCAATCAATTACAAAACGTCTCTCAGTGGAACAGCCAGATACTAATCACTCCCTTAGAGAGGGAAACCCTCACAAAATCCCATTGTCCCGTCAAGACCCACTTTGGTTTCCTCCAGCTTATAACCTGCTGAAAGTCATCTCCCCTCCTCGGCAAAGCTTGAAGAATCATTCCTGGGCCATTTCAGGGATGGCACTTGCAGTACTCATGCACTTCTCCAGTTTTGAGTTTTACTGGATAATATTCCACCAATGCTGAATTTTCATATATTAAAGACAGAACCAGCAACCAGACTCTAATTGCAATCTTCTCCCTCACAGAGTACCACTGGTTTCAAGTCACTTACTCGAAGAGTGTTGCCATTACATTGAATCTAAAGGGCCTGTATTTGAAAAATCCCTGCTGTTCCCCTCCAGCCAGTCTCCAGCCTGCCATTCTCTCTCTAAAATATCTCCTTAAGTCATCCCTCTCAAACACCTGGAAAATGCCTAGAAGAGCACAGGCCCCATCGTAAGAGAAATAAATATACAAACTGCCTGATAGCTAAAGAGTTTTTAACATTTCAGTCAACATCTGGTTTATAATTTTGTTACTGTTAATCTGGAAAATTTCAATAATGTAAGAAAATCAGTGAAGTCCCACCAGCAGCTAGAAATTGCATTGCATGTTAACCTGAACACATCTAATCCTAACAGCAAAGACAGAAAAATAAACAGATTAGTTAAAGAAATGGGAATTACCAACTGTAATTTTCTGGGGTTTCTCTGCTTTTAAAAATACTTTAAAAAATATTTTACAGTCCATTTATTGTGGAGATTTTCTTGGCTTGCTGGATGTTTGTGTTTGGTGAGGTATTTATTCTTTCTCATCTAGAGAAGGCATTTCCCAAAATTGAGGTTTGGCTGTTGTAAATGTGAGGGGATTGTTTTAAGGAAATATTTGTATGTTTAGGTCTATTGACCATTTATACCATTATTTAAAGGGGTCACAGAAAAGGGCAGCGGTTATTAAAATGGAGAGAGCAAGCAAAAGCAGGAGAGAGACAGAGCGAGCGAGAGGTAAGAAACTCATAATGGGATTTTTCATGTGGAACGATCATTTTATCTAATACGTCTGAAAATGTAATCCATTACTACTAATTACCATGCTGGCATTGAAATACAGGATCACACTTACTCCAGATCCAGATAGAGGCCCAAATCTCTCCATTCATTGTTCTTTCCATCCCATCTCTCCTCCCTCCCTTTCTGCTTCTCCAAGAAGAAATTCAGCCTTTCGGACATTAGTGAAGAAGGGCCCGAGGTCTCCCTATCGTCCTAAAGCAGAAGCTAAACAATATTAGCCAATCATTTTTGATAGATGAAGCATGGAAATTAGTTCCAGAGTTTAACTGATAACTGAAACCACACAGTTACATTCCATTATGGCAGCCTTAATTGATGAGCTCATTAAGCCCATTATTAGAGAAATTGATTTCAAATAGGCACTTAAAACTGGCTGGCAAAAGAAAAAGGTGAAGAGATACCATACAATGTGAAGAAAGTAACTAAAATACATAATGAAGCAAGTAATTTTATAGGTTTGTTTAATGAAAGCCTCAAGAGCATATTAGTTGCTGTGTGGATTTTAAACACTCATTTTATGTACTAATAAAGCTCCCGTCCATTATGGGAGTTCTGAATGCCTCCAATCTTTAATGCAGCTCTGCTACTAATTAATTAATTAACCCCAGCTGAAGCAATCAATTAGTCATGCAGAATCGACACTTTAAAGGTCTGCCAGGTAGCACTGGGTACCAGCGCAGAACAGTGGAAGCAAAGTTTCTTTTTAATTATTTTTATATTGCTCTCAGCATAACAGGAAAAAAACAAACAGGGCTAAAATTTAAAAGCTGCATTAGCAGCATAGTAAAAATGAGTGATTAAGACTCTGACCTTACATTATTTCAGAGGATAAAGCAGTGGAACAACACAGGGAATTTCAGAGATGAGTTCAGATTGGAGATGCACAACCCAGACAGTTAATTTTTAATACATTCATCTCAAGCAGCTGCTGCTGCTCAGATTAAATGCAGACAGCTACAAGTTTCTGGGCAGTTCCTGGAAGTTCATTTTCACACCTGGACTCTGAGAAAGTAAGTACATGCAGTAAAGTCAATAATAATAAATCCATCTAGAAGAAAATCTTCATTTTATAGTATTTATCTGGCAAAACAGCAGCAGAAAAACAAGCCCCTTGATATTAACCCCTCTTGTGTCTTTTTATTTCCTCCGTTTACCTTCCCTTGAATGCTAAAATGTAGAGCCTTTATCCAAAGGGCGCTATATAAATGGCCTTTCATTAAACAAAGCTCATCAGCCATGACCGATTAACCTCAGTTGTAAAGTGAGATTGCTGTCTACGTGAGCGTAAACGTGGATGAGCTGCTTTGCTGGAAGACTGAACTCAAGATCTTTCCAATGGGGTGAGTTTGGAGGAAAAGCACAGGAGTTAAAAAAGGGAGCAAATCAGATTGCATTTCTTCTTTCAAGAATCTATTACTATTGTGTATTAAGATTGTTATTAGTAACAGTATTAATTCAGCATGGGTCCTTTTGAGACTGAATTTTAAGATGCCTATGCTCTCCCCATAAAAAATTTGCTGCTGACACAAAGTTGGAAAAACTATTCAAATGGAGAAAGTCTGGAATAGCATATAGAGACCTGCCTGAAGCCATTTGGAATGAAATGTGATCCAGAATTTCTGCTACAAAGAGGAAGATCCTCTGATAGAATCAAGGCAGTAGGAGTAAGAGCCTGAAGAAAAATTAGTCCAAAGGCGAGTGTCCATGCCAGATCTTATTTGATTTGCTGATCAAAGTAAATTGGATTCTAGAGTGCATCAGACAACATGTTTTTAAGCAGAACTAAGAAAATATTGGATGTGTGTTCTACCTTAAAGTAAGGAATGTTATTCCTAAAATCATATCCAGGAAAGATGAGCTTACACCGAACTGAGGCAGAGAAAAGTTATGAATGTGTCTTGAGAAATGGAGGCCTTTCTTTTTAAGAGAGCTTTGCTTAGCCTAGCAAAATAAAGGCAGATATGTGATATAGTTCTCCCAATAAATACATCAAAGGAGCATCTTCTCCAGCACATATAAAATCTATTTAGGCTAAAGGGTAAAGACAGCACAACAGCAAATGCATATGAATAAATAATATTAAAATAATAAATTCAAATTGGCTATAAATTTGGACTGAAAATTAGAAGAAATTTACCATCAGAGGGCTGAGATTTGGGAATAGCTCTCAAGTGGGAAAAGTCAGAGAAGGGAATCTGAAGGATTTCAGAAGGCACAGTTATTTATGACAGTTTATGATAAAGACTATATGACCTAGTTGACTTCCATATGCCTCAGAGATGATTCCCCTTCCTTGCCTTTGGAGACAAAGGCAAGAGGAGACAAAGCTTGCTATACACAACATCTGGGTGGGGTTTGGCATGTATATGCTCAGGTATTGAAAACTATAAGCCAAAAGGGTCTATTTCTGTTGTTTAGAGCGTTATCAATTATTTATATGACAGCAACCAGAGGTGCATGCCTCTTTTTTGCTCCTACTGCCCTTAGATCTTCTCCAGTCCAATCCAGTGCAAAATCAGTGTCATTCCCTTGATGAATTTATGGCAATGAGTGATGCTGAACTTATCCTCTGTGGCTGTATGAAAAAGGCAAGATGTCCCAGTTCCACTTTTGAATGACAGGCAACTTGAGATGTGCAGCATATATTTTTATGTTAAGCAATGCAAGAAATACATCTGACATAAAATATGGATCCACTTGTGACCACTCACATTCATACAAGTCTACCAGGGAGAGAACAGGTTTCATCATGAGGTCCATGCTACCCCCTGTTAGCATGGCAGGGCCAGTGAAGATGCAGAACATCAAGCTGAATTCTGACATCTCACTTCTCTCATCAGCAAAACAGCCAGTGATCAGACTGTATCATTTCCCTTCCTGTGATTTGAGCGTGAACAAGAGCTAAAAACGTGGATTTGAGTTCCATAGTGGAGCAAAGAGCTTTGAATAGAGAAGTCACATTTTGATTTTTATATTCTACACATTTGGCCTGAAGATCATGGAGGCCACCTAAATTTTGAACGATTTTCTTTACAAAACAGAATTACACATAGTACAAGAAAACACTCTGGGTTCTTGTTTTTTCTGTATTTGTTTGGTAGACTAGGATATTATTGTCTTATTTGCTGTTGGTGCCTTTTTGTCCTCATTTCTCTTGCTGTGGGTTCAAACCTGGTGACTCCCCAGAGTATGAGTTGCATTGGGGCCAGGAATGAAAGTATGGACAACACAAAAGGAGTAAGGAATTTCAGCAACTGTGTAGCTTCCATCCCGAGACTGAATGGGACATAGTTGGGTATAGGGCATACAATGCTTTGGTCACAAAAACACTCACAGTTTGAATGACAGCAGAGATCTGGTTACTGCAATGACACAATCAAATTGATAAATGCATCAACTCAAACAGATTCAATTCCATGGCATCTGGATGATTTGAATAGTAAATTCACACAGTTTAAATATCCCTTAGTACATATAAAAATGAATGCATTAACAGAAAACTTCACAAATCAGCCATATGCCAACAGAAGAGCATCTTCAAAGCAGGGCCAGAAGACCCTTCCCACACTACCCCAAAGCAGTCTCCTATGTGTTAACAGCCCAAGGAAACACTTTCAAGATGTGCAAAGGAAAACAGAAATTTGTGGTCTCAGTAATGAACCAGTTCACTCCAGATTAGGTCTGTGCAGACAGTTGCCCACACAATAACTGTATGGACTTTATCCTGCACTACTGTGAAATGGGAGCTACACTATAATTCCCAACTACAATTCCCAACTTTGTTTTCCAGAACTCAAAGTATCATGGTTTTAGCCCTTTATCTCATTTTACACTTGACAAAATAATTACTTTTATTTGGGAGCAATTTGTTTTCCACTCCGTTAGTGCAAAAACTATTGTTTTGCTAAGGCAGAGTCTATTTTAACCTAGAAATTTTGTATATGACCAAACACTAAGAAAATAAAGTGTTCAAAATTTAGACAGGTTGAGACTAGAATGAACATAAAGTGGCACGTTAGGAAGGGGATAATGAAGGGCAAATGAGTATTACAGCCATAAGGACACCAGTTGAATGAAGGTGGCCTGTGAGGACTCACTTTGCACTGAAATACTGTAGGAGCACTTGCATTACGAGTGAAAACTTCTTGGAGCAGAGGGAGAACTGATCAACTGAAGGACAGTTGATTTGAAGCCACTACATCAGAAATTAGTGTGTGCCTATGTACCAAGATTAAATGAATCTAAATAACTATTAATGCAACTCTTGATGTCACTAAGGGAGAAACAGAAGATAAAACAAAGGCTGTAAATTAAATTTTAAAATAGAGATGAGTATGAAAACACATATTACAAACAAAAAGGAGGCATAATGATAAACATTGGGAAAACATCACCAAATCTTATCAGGGGCTGATTCATTCAAATTCTTCATCTGTGAGAAACCACCAGGGATATGAATCCAAGTAGATTACAATCAGTTGAACATTAACTTGAATACAACAGCATAAAACCTCTAAACATCACTCTGGTAAACAGGGTTTATATACCAGGGCTGATTGCAAGCTGCCTGCTCATATGGCGCAGAGAATGAAGCCTAAGACAATCGTGTTTCTGATTTCACGCAGGTTTTAGGCTTGTGTAATTCCAATGGCTGATGGAGAGTACACAGGCAGAATTAATTGTGGTTTGAAAAAGAACTTCCCCTGGTGCAACCTGAGGCCATTTCCTGTAATCCCATCACTTTTACTTGGGAGGAGAGACTGATCCCCATCTTATAAAACCTCCTTTCAGGCACTAGGTCCCCCCATGCCTCCTTTTCTCCTGACTTAACAAACACAGCTCCCTCAGCTCCTCCTCAGCAGACTTGCACTCCAGACTTGTCACCAGCTCTGTTGCCCTTCTCTGGACATGCCCAGCACTTCAATGCTCTTCACTTCTTGAGGGGCCTGAAGCTGAACAAAGGATCTGAGGTGTGACTTCCCCAGTGCCCAGTACAGGGGGACAATCACTGCCCTGTTCCTGCTGGCCACACTATTGCTCATCCAAGCCAGGATGCCCCTGGCCTTCTTGGCCAGCAGGACACACTCTGGCTCATGTTCAGCCACTGTCAAAGAGCACTTGCAGGTCCTTTGCTGCTGGATGGCTTTCCAGTGTTCCCATCCTGCGGCACTGCAGGGGTTTGTTGTGACCCAAGGGCAGGACTCAGCACTTGGCCTTGCTGAACCTCATACCATGTGCCTCAGCCCATCAATCCAGCCTGCCCAGATCCCTCCGCAGAGCCCTCCTACCCTCCAGCAGAACAAAACTCCTTCCCAACTTAGAGTCGTCTGAGAACTTGCTGAGGATGCCCTCGACCCATTTTGTCCAGGTCATCAGTAAAGATACTAAACAGGACTGGTCCCAACACTACTGTCACCTGGGGGGTGACACTACTGGTCACCAGCCACCAGCTGGATGTACTTCCATTCCCTACCACCCTCTAGGCCTGGCCATCCAGATGGTTTTTTGCCCAGTGAACAGTGCACCCATCCAAGCCATGAGGAGCCAGCTTCTCCAGGAGAATGCTATGGCAAACGATACCAAAGGCTTTACTGAAGCCCAGACAAACAAAATCCACAGCCTTTCTCTCATTCACTAAGCGGGTCACCCTGTCAGGGGAGGAGATCAAGTTGGTCAGGCAGGATCAGTCTTTCATAAACTGATGCTTGCTGGGCCTGATCCCCTGGTTGTATGTAATGGCACTCATGGCAGTTTGCTCCATCACCTTTCCTGGCACTGAGGTCAGACTGAGAGTCCTGTAATTCCATATGTTCTCTTTCTGGCTGTCAGGTAGATGGGTGTGACAGTGATCAATCTCCTGTCATCTGGGACCTCCCCACTGAGCCAGGACTGTTGGTACAAGATGGGGATTGGCTCAGCGTGCAATTCCACCAGCTCCCTCAGTGTCCCACCTGGTCTCACAGACTTCTTGTCCAGGTTGCTGACCATTTCCCTTCGGATTATGGGGATTATTTCTGATCTGGAGCCCTTTCTCCCTGGAGCTTTTGAGAGCAATTTCTCGCCATGAGGCGTAATAAACCAGCCCTGTCCCTGCTTTGTGAAAATCATAAAAACAGGCACTCTCGGTCTGAATTTCTCTTGCCCCTTATCTATGTTTGTCCTCAAGCTTACAGCTGCACATGATAGAAGGGTAAAGCAGGGAGTTCATAAGCTTAATAACCACTTGACTTTCACAAATACTTTCTACTACAAGATGCTGAACAATTTTAAAATGTTCCAGTATTTATATTGCATCCTAGATTAAATAACTGTTGTCATTTTCTGCCTTCATTGTTCTCATAGTCAATTCAATTGAAAATAGGCCCATTAAAAGTATTCATTTGTAAAATATTGCACTATAGCTATTTTTTTTTATTTAGCAGTTCTGAAAACACCTACCAAGTGATTGCCATTTAAAACCCACTTAAAGGCCAATTTACACAACATTTGTGCTTGTGTAAATAAGGTTTGCTGTTATGCTAATGTCCAATTGCACCACTTGTGCTGTTTTGAAGGATAATTCACAATTTTAAATTGTGCTGTATGACAGAAGAATTCAAGGATGTTTTAATCACAGCTTTTGTTAGCATTAATCAGATGTAAAAGCACATACTGTTCTGTCTGCTGCTGAGAAGCAGGCAGTGCAGAGACAAATGACTGAAAGGAGATTTACAGTTTTTCTATCTCAGATTTCCAATTAAACCTTGGGTATTTAGTTAATACTCTCAACTGGGAGTCTCACGATAGAGACAATACACAGGAAGATCTATAGCACTCTTACCACCCACCACCCCCCAAAAAAACCCCAGAAGCCAAACTAAAAAACAACCTCTGCAAATTTGCTAACAATAGTGTTTTTATTTCAAATAACTGTAATTTTTCCTTTGGGCATTCCTGCAGATTATGCATTTTCCTTCATGTTTTTTTAATGAAGGACTAATTTACCTATTGTCCAAGTGCATTATAGACTGTAAGTATGATTATTTAATTCAGCACAAAATCCAGCATGTCAAGATTAATTCATATTTACTAAATGTTTATAAATTAGGTATCTAAATCTTCATGGATGAATGCCAACTTGTACTAAGACTTATTTCTTTTCTTCACAGACATTTCTGCAAGCGCTTATAGCCACAGTGAAGGACTAGAAAAAACAGATAGCAACAATATACGTATTTACAAATCATCTGCTGAGACCTTATAAACACCATAAAGCAGGATTTTTTTTAATTATAGGCTTATAGAGTGGCTGGCAAAATAGGAACCTAGTGCATGACAGCAGTGCTACTGCAATACAAATAAATACTAATAATGTGTGTACATTAGTGTACAATCATATAAAGGTTGGAATAAATAGTAACCTTCCTCTACTTCCACACAAGAGCCAATCTGCATAATGCTTTCCCTTCAGAAACACTTCCAGAATATGCTTAACCCAACCTCTGCATTGGACTGAGTTTTAAAATGCCTTTTAAGGGCTTCTGGTCATCCAGTCCCATCCGACCCTGTTCAGAGACTCCTATGAGCCCAGCGAACTTTTACGTATTTACATTCATATTTCATTCCCTGGTACATCACCCTACAATCCCCTTGTATTTAACCATTTAAATATAATGCACATATAACAGACTACTACTTACTATCACTCCTCCAAAAATCCTTCAGTAAACCCTCTTTATTTTGTTGCTAGTGCTTTCTTTGGCAGTCGCAAATCTGACTCAAGCAGCAATTCGCCAACTGTCCTCGTTCCTCCAGCCAGGACCCCAGACACTGACATTCATACCAGGGAAGCTCTTTTGGGCTTGAAAGGCATCAGTCTATGCAGCTTTAAAACATTCAATGCACTATTCGTGTATTAAATCCTAAAGAACACTTTACTAACAAATACTTATCTCCTGGCCAAGATCTTACCTATACCACCATAAAAATGTATAGAATATTAGAATCGTAGAATTACTGAGGTTGGAAAAGACCTCTAAGACCATCAAGTCCAACCATTAACCCAGCACTGTCAAGCCCACCACTAAATCCACATGTCTAAATGTGACACCTACATGTTTTCTGAGCGCTTCCAGAAAGAGTGATTCCATCGCTTTCCCTGGACAGCCTGTTCCACTGCTTGACCACTCTTTCTGTGAAGAAATTATTCCTAATACCTAAACGAAACCTCCTCTGGTGCAACTTCAGGCCATTTCCTTTTGTTTTATCATTTGTTACCCAGGAGAAGAGACCAACCTCCACCTTGCTACAGGCTCTTTTCAGGCATGGCCAGCAACATCAGTATTTTTGCCATCAAACACAGTGCAGGGTCCATACATCCTGCACCGGATGCTTTTGGAGAGTCATTCAATGAGTAGGAAGCAGCTGGAGCCACACACCAGACCTCACCCACAACGTAGCACTGTGATTTTCAGGAGCTGCATTATCGTATGCCCCATGCATACAATGCTGCAACTTATCCCTACAGAAGGTTTAGGCAAGCTGACTTTTATTGCTGACAAATTGAGGCTCAAGAACATGTTCCAGTGCAGTGGATGGCATGGAGCTGGTCATCTGTCAGACAGGATCTCAGCTCGGACTTATTAATATTCATTGTTGGAAGGCTTCCTTGAATGTATATACCACTTCAAAACATTCATTCCAGCTCAGTATCAAGACTTGAAACAGTGAATTTTAGCAGTGTGACTATAAAATAAATTCCCATGCAACCCTTCCTTGCAACAATGAAGTGCATGTTCCTTAACACAGCTCCTTGCTGATAATAAATTTAATTACCCACCACTCACGGAAAACCAGGGAGAGTGCAGGCATAAATTGTTATTGTTCTGAAGGGAGGAGGTAGTTCTCAGTGCTGCTAAAAGCTGTCCTCAGCACTGAAGAATATCTCCTGGTTTTCCCTGCAATGCTATTTCCACGTTTGCTGTTGTCTTCCCCCCATCTTTACCTAAGGTACCCCAAGGCAGACAGGCAGAGCTGTCATGTCATGCACACAGAAGGCACGAGGCAGTGTGGTCAATGCAGGATGTGCATGGAAGATGTGGAAAATCTCTTCAATCCCTTGGAGCTGGAACCACTAAGTCCTCAGCACATTCAGAGCTGTTTGGGTGGCACTTCTACATCCTAAACTTTGATGCCTCTGAGAAAGGACCCCATGAGAGTGGTAAAAGGCTCAGCCAGCCCTCTGAAGTGTCTCAGACGCTATAGGGTTGAAACACTTTAAAAACCACCCTTGACAATATATTAAACTATTTCTGTCAATGCCTCTACAGCTCATCTGATAGATACTAATGGCTTCAAGCAACAGTCCTATTTAGCATGATTATTGTTTTCATTTTTTAAAATGCACTCCATGCTCAGTTAGTGCTAGACACACCTTCATTACTCCTATCTGTTTGGAGAATCACAGCCTCCAGACTGACATATGAGACATCTCAGGATGGCTGAAAAGCAGTTCATTACGTGAATACATCACATATCCTGGTAACATCAATTGCAGTAACAATTCTTAATGCAGCTAATAAGGTATTAAAAGTCTCTACAGTTTTTTTGGTAATCTGACTTGTTTAAGATACCAAGCTGGGTTTTCATCACTTCTCAATTGGAAGGTTTAGCAGATTTAGTTTTAGTTAAACACATATATTCTCTAGGTATGCGTTTTTTTCAGAGATTCCTCTACCCTTATAAAGCAAAGTGAAGAGTGCTGGGGAATTACTGAGTACAAAATGATGTGCCAGTTGTAGTGAATACAGATTGCCAGGCACTTTCTTGAACATTGACAGCTGCAGATGTTTATGTTACAATCCAACAAACAAAGAAAAATCTCGACTACTTTCTTCTCGATGTCAAGATTGGTTTAAAGGAGTACCCATTTGTTACATGAGGTGGAGGCAACAGAATAAATCTAGCACTAAAGAATAACCATTCCAACATCCTAAAGTACTTTTACCCAATAACACCCCTTCTGGAAGGCAGGACTCAAGCACTGTCTATCACTTTCTATAGAGCTCAGCACACAGAATTTAGGTCCAAAGTGCCAGACACTGGAGAGGAATAAATTCTAGTTTAAATTATATCAGATATTAATCTAAAACAACACCCTTCCATCCCATGCACAGCAGATTTTCAATACACAAAGATTAAAGGAAAGGTCTCCTCACAACACAACTACATTTAGCCCATAAGAGCTCAGCAGTTTGTTGGGCCCTGTTCTGACCCAGTCTGTGACTTGTCTGCTCAAACACACCTTTTGATAACTGACTTCAGACCCTGAAATCAAGTAACAAAGTTCCATATGCATACATTACCAAATTTTAACTCACGAAGTTCCTTCCCAACGGATCGGTCCAATGTTAACAATGTTTCCCTCCTCCTCCTACCTCTGCTTTACGTTTCTCATGAGACTTTATGAGATGAGAAATTAAAAAAAAAAAGTACAGATAGTTAGAGAAATATATTTTAGAAATAACAGAAATCCATTTAACACCACTCCTGTAAGAATCAGAATTACAGTGAACTTGCATATTAACTAACCACGACTGTGAGACACTGACTTATGACCTCAGTCCAGCTGCTTTTTAGTCAAGCAATTTGTATATGGAGTTCTGATCTTCAGTTCCTCATCATCAATCCCACATTCTAACAAAGACATAAGTTTCAGCTGATTTAAAGTCACAGGTTCACAGGTTATTCCGAGTTGGAAGGGACCCTCAGGATCATCTAGTCCAACTCCCCACCAACTAGACCATGTCACTGAGCTCCTCATCGAGTCTTCTCTTAAACACCTCCGGGGATGGCGACTCCACCACCTCCCTGGGCAGACCATTCTAATGAGTGATCACTCTCTCTGTGAAAAACCTCTCCCTAACATTCAGTCTAAACCTCCCCAGATTGTCTGAGTACCTTCCTGCTTTCCCTTGCCCTAGGTCTCTCCAGACTCTGCTGTCTCCCTGGCCAAATTACAAACTATGGAGAACAGTT
Organism: Pitta sordida; assembly: GCA_013390025.1. Lineage (NCBI taxonomy): Eukaryota > Metazoa > Chordata > Aves > Passeriformes > Pittidae > Pitta > Pitta sordida. The sequence continues at coordinate 16,899 of WEKX01010963.1, forward strand.
CACTTTTTCAGATGTGGAGCTGCTGGGTCCTTCTTGTGTTGCATCACAACAGGTGGATCATCACTGCAGGATACAGCAGATTTGTGTCTTCCTATGTACAAGACACCTGGAAATGCTACTTTTTGGAGTTATACCAGTAGATGAGGCAAGCTAAGTTTACCAATTCATTAGATCTTCTCTCCTTTTCTATCCCTATTTCTACTGATGATAAAGCTTCATGAATATAGTATTTAACTGTGGATCCAAGCCCAACCTATTTTGTTCATTCTCAACTACATAATGGGAGAGAAACCACGTGGCTGTACAGTCACACTGTCTATATCATGGCTATATCCACACCAGGTTGATGTTGGCTGTGTCAAGGAACAGGGAATAGATTCAATGTCCCACAGTGGAAGTGGCAGATGTGGAGCATTCGAAGCTGAGTTTCACTGTACTGGGCAGTCTGCAGATACATCATATTGTCCCAGTTAGTCTCCAGTTTTGTACCTGAAGTACTTACATACCTCATTTTCAGAACTCTTGGTCCCTAGAAGTCAGCAGGCACTGGGGCACAGAACAGCACATGGACTGATCCAACTATCGCTTTTGAGTGATCTGAAGAGAAAGCAGCTCAGCCTTGTGAAAGACAACTGCTCTTTTTCTCCTTCCTGTGATCAAGAATAATGATTTTGCTTAAACATGAGGTTTATGGTGCCACTCTGCATTATGACAAAAATGGCACAATTTTTGTCACAATGCAGAAAACCTAACACAAAAGCTAACATTCATGTTGATGACCTGAGCTGAATAACTTGCTAGTCTTGATCTATTTTATCCCTACTTCATTTTTCCCCAAGAAAAATCACCAGGAAGATATCAATGACCAAACAAAAAAGCCTGAAGAATCAGATATTGAAAGACCTGCTGATGGCAAGAATCAGGATGCCACTGGGTAAACAGGGGTCCACTTTCCCTACATCTCTCATTGTATCTGTTCTGACAGCAAAGAAGAGACTTACAGTTTCCAGACTGTATATACAACACATTACACAAACATTACATTCCCTTTAAAAATAAAAATCTCAATGGCTGAGTTATAAACCCCTCAATGATAATTGTAATGGAAACATTTCTGGGTCCCTACAGCCATAATGGGATTCCTGCAATAATCCTACACTGTTTGTGGTGATGATATTTTAAATAATACGTTCCATATCTTTTACGTTTCCCCTTTTTTTCATGGTGCTGTACACACTTGGCATCCTTTCAATAACAAACACTGAGCAAAGTGCACCAATAAATTATTTCCTCTTTGAATCCTTTTACTAAAGGAAAAAAATCTATGTGCACACACAGCAGCTTGAGTCCAGCTAGTTAATCAGGTGCATTATTATTACCACCCACCTCCTCCCTTTTAAAAGCCAGATTTTTCTACCATTTGTGCTGCTTTTAATCCATAGGAAGTCAATTTTCCACTCATATATTAGTTTATTTTATATTTTCAAATTGATTCTGCTATACATTGATTTCCTGTTGTGTGTATTGTATCCTGAGCTAGGATTATACATTTAGTAGAAGTGGATATTCCTGCCACATAAAGGTTGCTGCAGCTCTATAGGACCCTTATCTTGAAAAGGGAGAGTCCAATTTTATTGAAACAGCTAAAATCCCACTTAATTGAATTTTTTTTTTCTAAGATGTACAAGCTTAGAGACTTTTGGTTTCCAATTCAACTTCAGCTTCGCGGTGTTTAAATTTCCAAACCCATAAAGACCTTTATGAAAAAGAACTCACGAATATTGTATTTCTGATATGGTGAATTACTGGAGAAGCTCAAGGTAAGAAGCAGTGAAATATCAATACTTTGTAGAACATCTTTTGATCATGCTGGCTTTTCATGGCCTGTTTAACACATTCCTATGGAAAAACATCATGTTTGAAGCCACATTTTGCAATGTTAGAGTCCTGAAATGCTGCAGAGCAGAATTAGGGCTGTGCACTGGAACAGAAAAAAAATACACTACCTGAAACCATTTGATGCAAGAAGATGAGGCACCAAGAAATCCTGGTCCTGGAGTTAAATTTTTGGCTCAGCTCACAGTTACAGGGGTTTTGCCCTCAATTCTAAGGAGTTTTAGCTCCAAGCGCAACATAATTTTTTCCTGATTAAACTGCTGCTTAGATTTAAATTTTAGAAATCACATCCTTGACTTTCCTTTGTTCTTAAGTAAAAACTAAACCCCAGAGAGTTTTTTGTTTGTTTGTTTTAAAGCAAAGTTACACCTCAGAGAAAGCTGCTCATCTCCTTAATCTGACTCCCGAACTCAGTTCTGTGCTGTTCTTTGACCACCTCAGACACGGCCACATTTTCCACCTCAGATACCAAGCTTATTGTATTTGTTCTTACCACATTTGCACCATTACCCCAAATTTCAGCCAGACCTCTGTGCAACAGGTCTGCAGCAGGATCAGAACCTTCACCATGATTTCCTGTGACCTGTGCATGTCTGCAACTTCCTCCTATGCAGCACGGAGCACATCAATCACCCCATACACCGATGACAAACACAGCATGACCAGAGGTCTGCTTAGGAGCAGAACTGAATAAGAGAAGTGTCCTGCTGCAGCACCGCTGCCCACAGGGTATGCAAGCAGGCAGCTGGACATGTGGCTGTGCCCACACTGCAAAAACCTTTAAGGATGGGATACACATAGTTTATATGTTGAATACCAAGGCTGGCTGGAAGCAGGCGTAAAGAGACAGAACTAACAAAAGTAATACTTAGGTTTGAATCAAATTATTTTTGCAAATCCAGGAGGTTGATTGAACTATTCAGTATTTCAATCATTCTGTGACAGCGGGGAATTAGACCCCAAAATCACAGGTCCGTGGAGCCCGGACAGCCAGGTCCCAAAGTGACTGAGATGCCAACTAAATCTCAGGGTTAAGCTTTGCTTGTGAGTTTGCTTCATTTAAAGCCATGCAAAGCTGAGTGAAGCCATCCCACTCTGAATTCAGCATCATTTTGCAACCATGTCACACCATTGACTGTGTACAGCATACAAGAGCAAAGGATGTGGTCCAAGTGGCTCAGACTCCAAGAGAGGGAAGTGAGGATCCCTCTTCCCTGACAAACGGATGAGGGACAGTTGATGTCTGGTTCCAACTGAAAAAGAGTCAACTGAAAAATTTGGTCAACACTGCTGGGCAAGCAGCAGTGACCAGCTCTGAGGAAGAGTCACTGGATGGATTAATTACCCTCTTCTTTTCTGGCAGCAACAAGGGAAGATTTACTCTGCCATTTCTTAGAAATAACTACATTTTTCCACCAAAGGAGCAGTGGCGCATGGATTTCTCTCTGGGGAGACTGCCCGTTCCCGGGGGTTGGAGCTGTTGTGTGCCGGCGACAATGAAAAACAAACTTGCCAAGGAAATGCAGAAGGAACGTGGCAGAGGAAAGCACACTTGTATTCTACAGGCAGATTTCAGGCAGGTCTGGGTCTCCTGCATGCTGTACACCCATTTCTGCTTCACTCTTCAACCCAGGCTCTTTGCACTTTTACCATCATAGAATTCAGACCCAGGCTCTCTGCCCCTCACATTCTCCATGTAAAACCTTTTCTTCTCTGTCACCTCATTTCAACCCCATCCTACCCCTTTTTTTGTACATTATTAAAATATTCAGAGTGTAAGTATCAGAGACATGGTGGAGAAGACACATGTAGTCTCCTGGCTCTTTGCCCCCTCCCCTCTCCCCAAGGCCCCAGAGTGCCTTCGAAGGGTTTTGTTCACTTGCAGAGATTCTCATTATTTAAACCACAAGCTCTTTGGGAGCAAAACCTGCGATCCTTGTGTGTCCAGTAATTAGCACCTAATTAATTGTAACAGTAATATGAAAGTGTCTCTTTTTATTTTCTTCATGCTTTATAAGTGCTAAAGGAAGAATCTTATTTCTCAACAGAAATTACTTGGTCTAGGTGTATGTCTCTGCAAAGGTAGATTTTTTTTTTAGTCACTTTTACACTTTTCCCATTGAAATATACTCACAGCTTCCCCTCCACCAGCCCCCTAAGCGCTGTGTAAATAAAAAACCCTAAATCTGCCCCAGTGTGGAATGTCTCTTTTAAAATGTCACAGTGTTCATTTTCAGAATCCTCTTCTGCATGGTTATCTCACTGCTCTTTACATTTGCTACCTTGTTAAGCCCCCACTGTGGTAAATAAAACATGAAGAGAAATAGAGAAAAATGTAAGGCTTTTATTTACTCTCATTTTTTGGATATATTTCTCTAGATGAATGCTTCTCCCTTTAATGAAACCCTTGACTGCTCCAGTGGTGAATGTGATTTAAGTACAGTGGAGACAGCTATGATTCACAAACCCTGTTCTACTCCAGCACTGACCGTTATCTGATGCCTCTTCATGCACAGTTGCCCAAATGACAGTTTAATGGCTCACTGTAAAGGCTAGTTATTTTGTATCTCTATCCAGTGAAAATGGCTAATGGTGATAAGGAAAGGAAAAAACAAAGCAATTGTTCAGATCTTCAGACTCAACTGAGCTACTTAGCACGTGCTGAGAGCCTTCAATTAATTATTTCTTCAGTCCACTGAAGCACTCCAAGATGATTTTAAAACTCACCAGCTGCACTAAGAGCCTATGTTAACAGGGTGCAAGGAGCTAAAATTGCACATAAGCAGAGCTAACGAGTTTATTAGGGATATGCTGATTATACCCGTCTTCACAGAAATAAACACCAAAAATCTCCAAGCTGATTTAACAGAAACAAAACCAATTAAAAAAAACCCTAAACTACAAAAAACCCAAAACAACCAAAAAAACCCCCAGCCCTCCCCTCCTCTTCACTCAGAGCAAAAAGACAAACATGTTGAGGAAAAATAGCAAAAAACTATTTGATATATCTGTCTCAAGAGACAAAGGGTTTACTGTCATCATTGTGCCACTCACCTGTAATTGCATGTGAGCACATTTGTGTGACTCAGTGCATGTTTCTTCCTATTTAAAAAACAAAACACAGAAGGGAAGAGGGGAACAGAGTAAAAGAAAACAAAAGAAAAATCTCTAGGGCCACAATTCAAAACATTAGTTATACACATTTTTGATTTTTAGTACTGGAGTCCTCTATATGTCTGTCATCCATAGTGCAACAAGGATCCAATCCCAGATAGTGAATAGTGTCTTTAAGAGCTGCCACAAGGGAAAAATTGCTGACTTTAATCATTGCCAGAATTGGCACAAGCCACACTCTGAAAGTTAACATACTAACTCAAATGTAAGATCAATTTGCTGATTTCACTTTTAGCAAAATCATACCCAAGTTACAGGTTTGGGTAACATTTGCACCAGGGGTGCAATTTAAACGTCACAAAGGTTAAAATAAGTAAGAGGCTTTGACAGAAGTACTACTTCATTGACATGTAAGTTTGTGAATGTTTCCAGGGAATACTTTTCAAAGAATTTTTTTTTTTTCTGGTCTAAACTGTACCACGTGTCAAGATTTAAAACACTGTCTGCCCGGCGATGTTAGGTCTTGGAGTTTAAGCACAACAAGAATCTCTCCGTATAATCAGAGCAGGTCAATAATAAGGCATCATTCATGAGGGTGGCATGGGGCAGCTTGCCTGAAAGATACAATGCTTTTGGAAAGTAAAATACAACTGTGATCATCCAAACCTATGCAGGGCAGTTGTCCAAGCAGATTGACCACTTCATGCCTCTTTATTATGACCTCTTCATTATCATTTAGTTGGTTTGGCTTTCTCTTTTCCCCTTCTTTTTTTGTTTGTTTGTTTGTTTTGTTTTGTTTTGTTTGTTGGGGGGGGGACTGACTCTATTTAATAGAAAATATTCTACTACAACAATAATTAAGAACTAACACTTACGGCTTTCAAAAACATCATCATTGGTGATAAGAATTTTCCCTTAAACCAAACCCCATATACAGTCATATCACAAATCATTTGTAACACACAGCTTTGGAAACCTCTTAAGATGAGCTAAAATTATCATCCCATTGGTATTAGAACCTGTGTCCTCACACAGAGTAAGCAGGAAAAGGGGTAAACCAGAGATCTGAGATTAGTCAGGTGCTGCCCAGGACCGACCCACACAAACTCAGACCTGAAATTTCTAATGAAAACTTCGATGCAATTTTACGGCTGGGTGTGCAGGTTTTGCACATCTTGCGTTTTAAAATGGTCCCTCTTTATGATATTTACATCATGACCACTATAAAAAAAAGATTAATTTTTTTCTGCTCTGTAGATGATCCCTTCAGTTGTCAACATTGGAAAGCCAGTTATCAGCTGTGCCTGAGGTCTCTCTTTCAGAGTATCTAACAACTAAGTAGGAGATGTGAAGAAGAAAAAGCTTGCTACACCTTTAGAAAATCACAAACCTATGCTGAATAACTTGTCTTCATGTTAAAGCCTAGACAATAATCTTTACCATCAATTGCCTGTAACTATCTACATTCATAGTCACCAAAATTTTTATTTTGTGCAGCTCAGTGCCAGTTTGGTAACCAGACTGGCATTAGTGTGCCTCAGACACACGTTCAAATATTTCACTTCAAGCTCCCTAGGTCTAAAAATTGACTCCCAGAATCAGTTTGGTTGCCCAGTGCCACATGGTTGAGGGTGCACACAAGCACAGCTAACCTGCCATTTCCCCCTCCAGCTGCCTTCAGCAGTACTTACACTGAGTTAAACTCAAATTTAGTAGGATAAAGGCATAGCAGCTTTTCCCAAGCATATGGAAAGCTGGCAGCTCATAACACACATACATCCTCCAAAGCAGTAAACGCTTATCGTGGCACTGTGCACGCCAATGTGTGCACAAGTGTGCAAATCCCAGTGTATTGGAAATGTAATGTATCTGTCTGGTTTAGTCCCTATATCCTTATCACTTGCCATCTCTTAGTATCACACACAAAGCTTGTTTCAGGTCTTTGTTTTGATCCTCAATCTATGGACCTCTTTTATTCAAAGATGCGATTTAACTTGAGAATTTCACATTTGCAGCAGCTATTTCCCCTTGTTCATTCCTGCCCTATGCAATGAATACGTGGTGTTAATTACCAGGAATTACAGCTCTTGAATTCATGGGATAATTGATAATACCTGCATGCAGAAAATCCCCATCATGATGTTTTAAAGATTCAGTTAATTAGTCCTGTGTCTGGGAGATCAGGCATTAACCATTTGCCTTAGGACTCCTCCTTCTGGCTTTTTCAGAAACCACTGTTATTTAGCTTTTAGGGGTGATTAGTACAGAGAAAGCCAAGGGAGGAAGGCAGTTTGTGAGACGTTGTCGCAAGGGAATAAGGAGCTCTTTGTCCTGTCAGGAACTATCCTAACAAAACATTCAAATAGGATTTAATCACCGCAGTGGCCTGCCCACACTGCTCTTAGGGTTAGATACCCCCATAAATCATGCATAGCTTGGAGACCAGGCTGCGTTAAAGTCGTTCACAGCTGATTCTCCACTGCACAGAGCAGATTGAGATCACTTACTGCTTTCCATATGAGTTTTTTGGTGCAGCCACTCTGGCTCCTGTCTTTCACTCCTGCAAACCTAGCAAACCACAGAAAACAGGTCAGGAGTGCTTGCCCTAGAAGATCTGGTTTGGGTGAAGTATACCAGCAGCTCAAAGCAGAATAAATTTGTTACTGATCTTATAGCTTATGTTTGATTACACGCTAGTAGGATGGAAAGAAATGATCATCATTTTTTTCTGTTACAAGGAATGAAAATCAATTTTCTTTCACATTTTTCTTTTGCAATAGATATTCTGCCTAAAGATGGGTTTAATCAATTTTTTAAACAAGCAGGACTGCTTCAGGTATAGTGATACCCAATGATTAGTTTGGAGCTTTTAATGATACAGTCATCTGTCACGAAATTCCCATCATCACACTCACGTGCTTCAGCCATGGTGTGGGGTGTAAGTCTAAGGAAATGAGAGGGTACTCAGGAGTTTTGAGTTTTGTTTCTTCTGTGATAGTTACAGAGGTGGTTTGTGGTGGAATATAGGTCGTAAACAACAGGTCAAGGAGATTATCAAATTTCTTTCCAGATTTACAATTACAAAACCACGATACAACAAAATGAGCAAGGCAGTAACCACTCATGGCTGCACTTGAGCTAATCCTTTCAAAGCATAAAGCTCAATACTGAGGCAACTGACTTGCCAGCCATGGAAAACTGACCATGACCCAGCACTCACGAAAGTCTTAATGTGTAAATTGTGAAATATTTTAAAAACTGCAAATCATTTCACAGGGACCACAAAATTCACCCTGAGCCCACTCTTACCTTTCAGAATGCTTATCTGGACAGAGTTCCTGCAGAGATTTTCTTTTCCTATTCAGATACTTATTAGTCAATAAGAGTAGAACAAAAAGAAAATGAAGTTTTTACACATAATCACTGGTAAAACCCAATGGTTTCATGTATGCAGGATTTCTACAAAAAGTTCCATATCTAAACATCTGAAAAGTAAAATTAAAACAATAAATAAACCCCAGAAACCTGTATTGTCTGAAAGATACAAGTCAAAGTAGGAACAGTAGTATTTAATCTAGAAGAAGCCATGGGTGATTTTTCTACACCTGACATGTAGCACTACAGCCTAGCAAAACAATTACTTAAATTGTTTTTTTGATGATGAATAATGTTGTGGTGTATTCTTCAGCATATTATGGAAATAGGACAACTTTACAGCTCTCCCAGACCATGGCATTCCCCAGCACAGGATTTCAGCATTGACCATTCCACCACATCATTGTATGCAGAACTATTGCATCCAAAAGGGATATTCCTGTAATCCTCATTGGCAAAGTTTGATTTGCAAATGTAGCAATTACACATGCAAAGTGGCTAAATATTCAAAAATTAATGAGAGCACAGTATTTTTAAATCACATGTATGCAGTGAGAAAAACAAAAACACTGCCAGATTGTAAAACCTGTACTTTATGCAGAGACATCAGTAAAACTAGAGCAGTGTACTCTAACTGACCTGTCCTATGAGCCACATAGACAAAACCAATCTCAAATGTAATTGAAATAATTTTGGAAGCAGCACCATTCATTTTCCAGTAGGTCTGAACTGCTCATGGGCCTTCCTTCATTTACAGCATCCTGAGACTCATCATCGACTGAAGTTACACTTCAGTAGTGGAACAATTTATGATTTAAAAGTCAGTAATTAGCCTTGGAGCATTTGCTAAAATACTAGTAGCATTGGCACACATTATAGCAACTGCAAAGACACAGAGTGGGAAAACTTCATCTGTAGGAATTTAAAATATTCAAATCAAGCTCAAGCTTTCCTCCAAAATATTTTCAGCTTCATCTTTGTTGACTTGATCAGAGTTGTTCTTTATGGACATGAGATAAGATGAATGGAGAAATGGGCCTTATAAATATGCTGCCAACCCACAAACCAATATTTATTCTACATCCTTTTTATCAGAATTCATAACTTGCATACAAGTCACTTGGAGGCAGAGGTACTGCTGGTGGGAACCAGTGCAGTTCCACTGGCTTGAGACAGACACTGAAACCGAGTTCCAAAGACAGGCACTTCTATACATTTGAAACTAAAGGGTTTTACTAGGAGCAGAAATTAATACTCACTTCTCTTCCCTCCCTCTCCCAAAATCAGCCTTTTCCAGGCAGTACCAAAATCCTGGCACTCTGTACCGTACACTCCTGCTTGTGTTATGAATGGCATGTCACATAATGCAAGGTTACACCTGCAAGGGCAGCAATGAAAGTTGATACAATCTACCCCAGCTTCTGCAATGTCAGGACACTTATCAATCTGTAAAATGCAAAGGGCAAGATTTAGGGTTTATTTAAAAAACAAGGAACAGGAAAAAAGTAGAATACTGTAGAATACCGAATGAAAATATATTTTTGCAGACTTGTCTGAAAGTTTATGAGGATAGCAAGAAGAGCATGACACTGTTACTGGGAACACACATAGCTATTGACATGCAGGGACCTCAGCTTATATTGTGGACACCAGTGAATTGCACTCCCCATTCCGCAAAAAGCTTTGCTGTTGTGATTTCTGTGAAGGTTCAGACCTACACCTTATAACCCTCTATGAAGCACTGAGAATGTAATATAAGGCTGTGCTCACTGATGGAGAAACTAGAGATTAAAGACACAAAGACCAAGGAACGTATTTTTGGTATCTTTTCTAACCTGGTCCAATGTCTTACTTGAGGAGTAAGACAGCTTAGAGACAGGCTACTACTTTTCAGCTTTTTCTTTTACCTTGAGTACAACAGTTTAAATTCAGAAAAGGGAGCCATGATATTTTATGGGAAATAACCTGAAAGTTCAACCAAAATGTTGAATTTTGACACAATCTGATCCTGACTATTCTTACTGGTTGTTGAGTCTACAACATTCTTTTTACTTTGGAGACGCGTGTGCCGGGTCGACAATTTGCTGCAATCACATACATGCAAACTAGCACATATAGTGCAGGGAAACCAACAGGAACACATCACCTCCTCCCAGAGACCTCTCCTGACTGAGTTCTTCAAGTTATCTTTAATGGAAGGATTTTCTATTAGACCTGGAAGACTCAGACAACATTGTCTAACTTTAAGAATGAAACTCCAATCAGAAAGTCCCATTTTCTCTTCCAGGCTTTTTTTCTGCCAAGCAGGGAAATCAATAAATACTAAAAATAGAAAGGATAGACACTAGAGAGTCTTCTGACTCCGGAAATGAAGGAGCACCAGAAAATTCCACACGCTCTCCACATTAGAGTTCCTCGTACCCCACACACTGTCATTGTGGCCAAGACTGTTAAAATTGACACCAAAGCATTACTGAGTAGATTCCAAACTCACTTGAGCTGGCCACAAAATCCTCCCACTTCTTTCTGCAAACTGTCTACCTGGGACATCCTCAAACCTCTCATGCACAGATCCGGCAGCTGGTACCCAACACTTCACCCAACCTTGCAACCACTTAAGGATGTCAGACTCATGCCCCACTCACAAGGTTGCCTTGACTGCAATTTGCACAAAAGGACAAACACATGTGGCTACTGCTCAGGGAAGATAAATAGTGCTTGCTAGCCTACAGCCTTCAAGGGTTTCTTCCTGAAAAATGACTAATGAATGAGAGGAAACACAATGATGTTCTCTTTCAAGCCATCTGGATTCTTTACAATATCTGCTATTGAGAACTCTGCTCCCCACGATGCTCTGTTTATCTATCTGAGCAGATAGAACATATATACTCTCCCAGGCAATGCACAGAGCCATTTTAATAACAGAATGTAATTCCTCAGCACTAGAAAAATGAAAGTGAAAGGTCTATGAATTATTGCAAACCTCTGGCTAGGCAGCAGTGCCCTGAACTGTAAAGGCTTTTTTCTTGTGTTTAAGTTACCATGGAAGATGAAATAGTCACACAGAGGTACTGGCCAGTAGAAATGGCTATTGCTAGTTATGTATCATTCATAAATACTTTTTAAAAAATCTGATTTATAACCTATCTCCACTTCATAAATTAAAAAAAAAACAACCAAACAACCCAATCCCCAAATTCAGAATTTTTTTCTGTTTTTAAGCAGAAACTTTCTCAGTTGACATTTCCTTTTTCCAAAATAATATCCAAGATGATAAAGTTATTTGTGAGAATGCATCATATTACACAGTGTACTGCTGTGTAAAAATAAGGCTCATTTCTGTTACAGTGAAGTTGTTTTCTGCTACATGAATATCTCTCAATGCATCTTGGCTCTAGCCCATATTGTTTTGCAGCCTGTAATCTTGTTGTTTTTCTCAAGGATTACTGTAAGCCTTGGTATGTAAACTAAATGTTGACTAAATCCCTCCTCTAAAAAGAATTTCATTTTATAAGCTCTGATGAACCAAAGTTTCCCTCTAAGAGGTTGATTTCCGCAGTTGACCATAGGACAATGCCTGCGAGTATCTCGGAAGGAAATGCTAAAGCAAAGAGAGAAGGAAAAGTCACTAAACTGAGTGCCAGAGTCCTTGAAGCTCTCAGGGGTATCTCAGGTGACACTGAAGGGCTACACCTAGGGTAGGACAGTACAGATAACATTCCCTATGGACCATGTAGACCTTAAATGTATCCAGGCAAAGAGAGTGAGGTTTTAAGCACTGCCACGCTTACCACTTCAGAATAAATATTGTGGGAAATGAATCCCACCACCAGGAGAAGGGCCATGTGCTCTCAGCAGATCAGGGCAGACACAGAGTTCTGCCCTGGGAAAGGAGCTGTAAGAAGCAGCCCTGAGGGCTTCTGGTGCACATGCCTTGCTAGGATACTTCCCAACCTATGCACCCAGGGGTTCAAAGGAGTATGTGAGCCTTCAAGGGCGTTTCCCAGATCTACAGAATGATTGAGATTGGAAGGAACCTCCAGAGACCATCCTGTCCAACTCCCCTGCACAACTGGTCAAGCAGTTGAAGAAGGGTGAGCAGCTCAAGCAGGATCACCTAGAACAAGTTTTCCAGAACCACATCCACATGTTTTTTGATTACCTATGAGAATGGAGATCTGTTTCTCCCCAGCTGTCCTTCTCACCTGTTGTTAGACATGTTCCAGATATAGTTACCAGGAACTATCAATCATCTAGTAAAACAACTGATTGCACAATTTCTTTTACAATATATAACAGGAGAGCACAAACGATGCAATGTATTACTAATAGTCTAAGATCTTACTACTAATTTGAAACTGTCAATAAAACCCTTACAGATCTCTGATAGCTTCAGCACCAGATTGCACAATCAGAACAAGCTGAAGGGCTAAGAAACGGTTTCCTGGCTCTCAGGACTCAAAAGAACCAACTACAGCTTCACTTTCCTACTAATAATAAAGCACACAAGGACATGATCACAAATATCTCAAACACACCAGAGAGCTCGTGTGATTGTTGTCCTTCCAGTGTGAAATAGTTGTTCACCACCCCAAGGAACTACATCAAATTAGCAGAACTTGTCTCATCTTCTCATTGGATACCAGAGGAGCAACAAAGTTTTAAATCCTGTGCAAAGTAACTCAAACCAGCAGCAGAGTCTGTCATGTCTGCTAAACTCCAAGTCAAATCCAGGCTAGAAAGGTACCCCTTTCATTGTCAGACTTCGCAGAGAGAAATGCATATGACAACTTCACCTTTTTTTGATTAAGACATTTGCATTCTAACTTGTTTGGGGTTAAAAAAGTATTAGGAACTTAATATTTCACATTGGTTTTGGTCTGTGAATTTTTGAATCATCTAGAGAATATGAGCTCCTTGATGAAAAGTACTATTTTGTGTTATGAACCAGAAAATAATGGCCTATCAGACTATAGAAAGTGGTCTAAAGCATCTATCTTTAATCTTCTTGTGTAAGTGTTCTAGACACTGTAATTTCCAATAACAATAATGGAATAAATACCTCATTAACCCCTTTAAAGCTTCCAACACCATGACAATATCTAAATGAACTGTCAGTGGAACAGGCATTGTTCAGTAAGACAGCAGACCAGAAAGTTAATATTGAGCTACATCCCAATGAAGTAACTGAAATGTATTCTCATCCTCAACAACCTGATCGTTTATATATTGTCACAAAATGCAGAAGGAAAATTTTCAAATAAGAAACTGCTAAGTTTATAAATCATCTGACATTTCAGATCAGCTTTGAAACAAGGGATAAAAAAGCACTAACTAAATTTTGGAAGGGAGTGTTTGCTTAGAATTTAATTCACATAAGAGCCACTGATTGAACTTCATATTTACACATCTCTGATCCATAAACCTTTTGATATTACACTATTCTCACCATAAGTTAGTGTTCTGACAGACTAATACCCATTGCTGTGCTGAATGTCATAGATATTTATTGAATAGGAAGTAAAAGTGTAATATCTAGTATGAGCAGAATATTCACATAACAATAAAAAGTATAGATTTGGCTGCAGGGAACAATTCACAGCGCCTGAATGCATCAGAAAGGAAAATAGAGAACTTGTGCAAAAAATATGAAGATTTTAATTATCAAGTATAGGCTTGTGGTAGAAGTGTCTACATCAAAATCAAAGCCCGTGGGTGAAAAAATTAGGAATGTATAATATAGGACACTGGACACTCTATTGATCTGAGCACCATGTTAATAGCCACTGAGGTAAATGCCCTGCAAAGGAAAATAGAGAACAGGGAAAATAAAGCAAGGAGGAAGAGTTCTGCTTTGCATGCAAGTGTGAAGAACATAATATCAGTGATGAATTCTACCACACAGCTCTTATAGTAGCATTTTACATGTAAAAGGATGATGAATAGATTTCCTTGAAGGAAATATCAAATAATTCTCAACAAAATTTAGGCTGAGATTTTTCAGAGCTACCTAAGAGAGTAAGAGACCCAATTTTCAATAAAATGTGTGCGTTCAACACACACAACTCTACGAGGCTTTATAAATTCTGCTTTAAATGAAATGGAATCAATTTTTTAAACAGCGGGTGCTGGTACATCATGATGCCCAATCTGTGGCACACTGAATTGAAGAAGCACTTTAGGTGATCATCTGAAGATCAAAAAAAACCCAACCAAACCAAACTCAAAAACCATGAATATCTTAAAAAGAGATGGATTTTTGTAGAACAGTGACCTGGCCTGAAAAAATAGTCTTTCTAAATGCAGGGGAAATTAGTCAAAAAAATGGAACAACACTTTCAAGTCAGAATTCTGCTGTGAAAACTGAGACTTTAGAAAAACAAGAAGGACAGTAAGCTACAGCAATAAAATTGTAAGAACCATGTAGCTAATTCTCCCAAGACCAAGAGCTCTCCCGAACTTTGAGATATTAGCATGAGCCCTTTCTGTTCAAATGCAAGAAGGAATTTCCTTTTTTGTTTACCTTTTTTGTTTGTTTGTTTGGCAAGCAAACCCAGCTTCTCAGGATCCCTAGCGATGAGATATCTTGGAAAGATCTGCAGCTGTGTGTCACAAGCTGTGACACTATGAAGAGTGACCTGGAATTGCACCTTCCCACCTCCTGCTCCTTAAGCAACACAGCAAGATGTGCAGTACAAACCATTTCGCCGATCTTTCAAAGCACTAAATGTGAGGGGCATTAATTTCCACTGCTTCAACATAATCACTAAGGCAATTGGTCACACATCTGGATTTACTCACACAAAGTTGTACATATTTCCTAGTCTCTTCCACTGTTTCCAGGGACCAGATTTTCCTAGTGCTCATCACACCCTGATGCAACCCTGTTAACTTCAGGAAAACAAGGAAGATGTTCAGCCTATAAAAATGAACTCATGTCAATCACATCTTGAAACGGATTTCAACTTTGGAACACATTTTTGAAATGATGGATTTTTAGGACTGCTTTACAGATAATGTGCCACTGGCTGCACTATAGATTCCAAAGGCTGGGTTTAAGTTACAAACTTCAGAACTCATTACATTGCTACAGAAAAAACAACCTAAGACCGAATAAACCAGCATTACACATCTCGCTTGATACCTTGATCTTGACCAGTGAATAAATCTTTTTGTGTCACTTTTGTTTTTAACCTTTTAGAATTAACTAAGTTAACTAGTTAGTTAACTAGTGTTAACTAACAACTATAGTGCCCACATGTAAGAAATGAGATAGTTATTGGAGGATTAATTAAAAGCACTTTTATGAAGGGATTTAATCCAGAACTGTTTGTTTTCCACTAGATACTTCTATTGTCAAAGTCTTTCAAATTGCTTTGAGAAGCAGCTCACATCAGAGTTATGAACAGCATGGCAACAGGTTTTGGTGCCTTTTTCTCATTTTCAGTGGTCAGGTACTGCTGCTCAATCCATTGCTGAGTATGACTAAAATGGATTGTTAGATAATCAGAAATCACATCATGTGCCCCCCCAGCCATAATGAAAAGCAGTACAAAGTGCAGAGCAGCTTTAGAAGCAATAGAATGAAAATTACAAAAGCAGCTCTCCCCTTCTATCGCCTCCCTGCAGGTTGGGTGGAATTCCTGACTCTGATGGAGTCAGAACCATCTCTGGACATTGCTCAAGTTTTCCTCAGACAGCTGACTCATTAAATCATCTCAAAACTCACCTTTTTACTTATGAAATGGACCAAGCTGTACCCAATGGCTGACGCTTTCATTAAAATGTCTTGCAGCACACAACCTCAGGATTGTGCCCTGCTCTCTTGTGTGTTCTCATCTCCTGTTGGAGAGCACCAGCAACCCAAGGGCACCAGGGGCAGAATAGGACCACGGCCTTTTCCCTGCCCTCCAAATACTGAGCCTGATTACCTCAGCACACGACACAGAGGTTGATGTTCATCATGATAAACCAATGCTATTTAGAAACCAAACATCTATCTACAATAGGAACGAAAATGGGTGTACGACCAGGACAGTTAATTTCCACCACAGTTCTCAAACCAGCAACACTGTCATGGAGTGTTTTTAGTTGTTTTGAACAGGGATTTCTAAGGGTATCTTTCTCCCCAGCCCTCCTGGCTGCCTGGGGACTTGAGCATGCAGATCCACTCGCACCCCTGCTACAACACACCTGCCAGGCCCCACCACCAGCACAACAGTGAGCAAAGCACATGTAGACACATGGCAGCACAGATAAACATGTTGGAAAGCCAGTGTTTAGAAAGGTTCAGTCTACTTTCTCTTATCCCTTTCACTCATCATCTTGCCTTTCACCCTCACTTTTGTCGCTTCTCCTCTTGGGGACAGTTTGGTTTTCTCAGTATTGGGATATAGCAGAGAGTAAAAACCTGTGAATTAGTTCATTGGCAGTACAGTTCCTAAAACCTTCTGATTCCCTTGAAATTTCCTGCTTTTTTCAGCCCCTTGGCACTGAGGTCTTAGTCAGGAACATAGGTGATATTTAATAAATCAAGATTCAGTTCAGCAGGAGGAACATGGATCCAGCTTCCTCAGCTGTCTGACTGCAAACCTCTTGCTAGATCTGTTCTCTCTTCTATAGGGCCATATTGAGCCTCAGGGAAACCTGATGCTGCACA
Organism: Pitta sordida; assembly: GCA_013390025.1. Lineage (NCBI taxonomy): Eukaryota > Metazoa > Chordata > Aves > Passeriformes > Pittidae > Pitta > Pitta sordida. The sequence continues at coordinate 33,943 of WEKX01010963.1, forward strand.
GAAGCTCAAGTCTGAATTTGCACAAACAGAATCACAGAATTAGTAAGGTTGGAAAAGACCATAGAGATCATCAAGTCCAACCTATCACCTGTTACCTAACCTAACCTGTTCCCACTGTGACCCATAACCTGGTGTGGGATACGAGCCTGGGCCACAGAATCTGTTTTCAGGGTTTGAACCACATTCTGCAGTGTTAAACGAGGTACAATGGTTTCCAGACTTAATTTTTCATATTAGATATACTTTTTGCCCAAATTCTGTGACCTGGTCAATAAGCAATTAGTATTTTATGACAAAGTGCAAGTGGCAGTGTTAATAGCAGTTGGTAGCTACACGCACATGAGAGTCAAGAATAATTTTTATTACTCCAGTAGAAGTGCATGTAACACAAACAGAAGTCAATTTTTATGGCCATAATGATTGTATGCTCTCAATGCCTGTAGAAAATAGCTTTACGCAAATCAGTTAATTAGTACCCAAGCACACTTGCTCACAGACTGTTCAGCTGTTCCAACCAATAGTTGGAGAAGCTTTCAAAAGAAAAGTTTAATATATTTCTCAAAAAAAAAATCAGTAGCTACTGAAAATCATAAATGTCTAGTAAAAATCATAAAAACCCTGTAAACTTCTAGTCTAAATTACACTTTAAAATAGTGTCTCGCAATTTTTAAGTCATTAATCCCAAAATTTATAGCACCAGACTTCTTTAAAACGAAGACGATAAAAATTTATTTGGTTATTGCAGTAACACCAAGTACTTCAGCTGAAAATTTCAAACCCTCCAGATTTTAGTATTAATATTTATTTTACCTCCATCCTGACCTTTCAGAATTGCACTCAAAACAAACGAGCTAACACTCCTTACAGCAATTTTATCATATTCTGCCCTTTATTATTTCTCTTGCTAAATATTTTCTTTCCCAAGACTCTCAAACTGATTTAGTACCCTTCCTACTTAGCCTCTACCTTATGCACAGAAGTACAAGTCTTTTGCATCAATTTAAAGCCAAAGTGATGAATGGAATTTAATGATCTTTTTTGTACAGTTCTGTATAACACTAAACAATGGCCAATGCATTCATTCATGATCAGTTTTTTGCCTTGTTTTTAATTAGCTTCCTATCTGGAGGGGTGGTGTGAAAAATTGCACCCTGGGCCTTACTACATCTTTCTTTTATAAAATGTATGTACAACAAATAAAAAGCACATTTTAACCTACCTGCTACCTATTACGTTAAATGTCATTACTACTAAAGACTGGCAGCTCCGCTAACAAACGCCCTCATTATTTTATTCCAGCTCTACTTTGGCTATAGTCAATCAAATCACGCTTGATTTATGTCAGATGCTAACAAAATACAGTATAAATAGAGCCATTGAGTACAATTCAGTGATTCTGTGTTTATTCAGCTCTAAGCTATGAAGCTAAAGTGGATACCATTTATAACCAAGACATGCATTCCTCATGGCCATAAGAGTTAGCAGGCCATAGCTAGAGCACTTTTAAGCCTGAGAGAATATAAAGTGTTCCTATGAGCAAACTCAATTTTTTTTTAAGTACATATACAAATTAATAACTTATATTAAGACAGAAAACACTACTATGATACATATAAATTCTTGTTGCTGTTGTTGCTTGGGAAAGTTGTTTAATGCATTTAAAATAACCTAATTTGCATTGTAGGCCTCATTATTAATGGTCAGTGATTTTAGTACTTTCCAAAGGTGACTTTCTACAAGGAATGGCTTTTAGGAGCATGTCTACATTACACTTTCAGTCACACGAGTTATTGCGAGGGGGTTTTGTGCTTTGTCTTGACAATTCTGTACATCCGGGCTATTGACCTGGGGAAGCCCAGTTTGGTTGTGGAAAATTACAGAAAGCCAGTTGTGTTCACTGAGTGATGGAAGAGCCAAGAGCAATATTTCCTGCATGTCAGCTGGAAGCCCTTCCCAGAGAGTTCAACACACCAATTCCTCTCCTCACTGCTCTCTACTTTCAACAATTGTTTCTACTCAAAAGCTATAAGCTGATATATATATTATACAGGCAAGACTGCAATTCTCAACACGGCTCCAATTTTCTTAGAAAGCTGATATTTAAAACTAGATTTTTCAGGTTTAAGATGGATGTCTCAAAACGCATGTTTTGCCAATGGCAGATATGCACTCCAGAGAAGAGTTAGACACACTCCAAATTGTGCCTTTGATTATATCCAGAAAAGTAGTTTATAGGAGGAAAGCGGGAAAAAAAGGAAATGGCAAAATTTTTATTACAAATCTCTTTTGAAGTATTTCTGATAAAAAAATCTATTATTATATCACACGTAGAAGGGACAAAATCCACATCTCACCTGTACTTGATAATGATTGTCCAGAATTATCATGAAAAAGTCAGTTAATGACAGCAGACAATGTCATTGTATCTCACCACTGTTTCAGAGCCTGAGACCACTCAAACCCCATGCTGACCGGATGGAGGTGTTTTCCATGAGTTCCTGACATCATGAGAGCACTGTGAGGTAGACAAAACTGGGTAGGTTCGCCAGCTGATTGGCTGTGTATCCTTACTGCATGGTCTAGAGAGCAAATTATTTGTAGCACATTTTTTGCAGGGAAACATATGGGGAAACCTTACTCATTTCATTGCCTCCTGCCACTGTAAACCAAATCTTTTCCCTTTGCTCAAGGTTGAGTCACCAATGCTGCATGGATTGATGCACATCTGGCATTTTGGAAAGGCACTATACATACCCAACAGCATTATGGAAAATGTCTTTTAAGCACATGTTGCCTAACTTGACAATCAAAGCTGCCGATCTTCCTAGTAAAGAAGCTGTGATAACAGCATTAAAGTTTCCATTGCACCATTTAAAAAAACCAAACATGGCTCTCATCAAGTGAAAAAAGCAACCAAAACCTGGACATGGTTTGTCAAAACAGTGCAGTAACAGAGGAAGGCATTGGAAACCAAACTCTTTCCCTTAGGCTTCCCTGGTAGGTGAAAATCCATAGCACTATGCAGCACCAGAGATGGGTATTTCCAGAAGAGATCAGACACAAAACGTGGTGCCAGAGTGAAAATAAAAAGAGGAAAAAAGTTAACTACATAGACTCCAGCCTGTGGCAGCAATCCCTATGGGGTACAAACACTACATACTAGCAAGCTTTAATTGGAAAATATCAGCCAGGAGAGGCAGGGAGAGGGAGGACTTTTCCAGCTCATCTGGAGCAAGGACAATAAGTTATTTCACTAAAGAATCACAGGGAATGAGCAGGTGCCAGAGATATAAGTTAGAAACAAAGATTATGAGGAGGAATATGGAGCTTTTGTTTTTGTTTCTTTATTTCACAAAGGGGTTGACCTGTTAAAATAATAGCAACAGAGCATTGAAATGATCCTAGGTCTCTGTCAGACAAATCATGGCTCAACACATTTTCTCTCAGTTACATCAGAAAGTATGAACTTGCAACCTTGGCCCCAGCTCGTTTAATGGCACACTGACAGGGCAAGAATAATTCACAGGTTGAGCTAATCAAAGGTGAAAAGGGAGAATCAGTAAATGTCGTATCCTTTTGCCACTTTCATCAATCCGACTAACTGAATTTGAGCTAAAGCTTGGCAAATTTTCTGCAAAGGGAAATTAATATGTAACACATCTGAGGCATGGTGCTGGCCAGCAAAATTGGAAAGCCGGCGTTATATCAGAGGGCGATTATTGAGGGAGAGAACGGCCAAAGCTGAGATAATCAGAAAGAAGCTCCTGCGTGTCTCTCTCCTCTGATAGCGCTGTGACCCTCCCAGCCCTGCACCTGAGTAGAAATCCTTCTCCTTTTCAATTTTTCCCCATCAGGAATATATTCTATTGCCCATTTCTGTTGCCCACACATGACTGAATCAATTCAATTACCTTGGAAAAGTTGATACATATTCAGGCCATGAAGACGCTCAGGATAGAAAGAGAGGAAAAGAGACAAAGAAATCTGTATTTACCCAATAATAAGTTTCATTTGGAGAAGGTTTGAAAACAATTCTCTCTCGCATTTGTCCCTGTCAGATCACATTATTCACAAATGAAGTTTACAAAATATCAATTCAATTTCAATAAGGGAGCCTGAATCCCAACACACGAGGGCTGAATTTACGAAATCATAACACTTGAGGGGACCCTGGTGGCTTCCAAATATTTTCCAGTCAGAGGTAATCAAAAGCAGACCGCTGAATACTAATACATTCAATTTCACCCCTTTTGTTCGCATCTGTTCCCTTATAATACTATTTTCTACACTTCCAAATCACTGATGATGGCAGTTTACAGGAAAGAAAAGTGCATGGGGGATCATATAGCTTCAACGTTTTTGTGAGAACACTTTCAAATATGTCCAATTAATCAATTTGCTGATAAGCAAACCAGTGAGCTGTATCATGGAGAAGAAGAAATCATGATGTTCCCCCTACACCACCCTGGGTTGTTTTCTAACCCCATCCTGGAGCACACAGTATGCTCCAGAATTAGCTGCTGGCATTAAAATTTGCAAATCAGAAAATAAATGGGGTTTCTTCATCAATCTGTCCTCAGCTACTGCCCCAGTACGGAAAAACACAAGGAAGACCAGTAAAGCACCACATCCAGGAAAGTATCCAACACTTTCTGCTCCTATGCTCAATCAGAACCTCATGTTCTCTTGAACCGGCACTGGATTGGACTCTTGGTGATAACAGAACATACATCTCTGAGAACAAATTACATTTTCATAGAACCTGATGGATCAAAGTTGCCTCTAGCATTTAGTGCAACAGCCTCCACCATGCTTCCTGAAGCTAAGCCAGGAATCCAAAAACATTCCATGAACATGAGAAAACACAGTGTTTTATGACATGCTTCTAGTCCTACTAAGAAATGCTGATGTAAAAATTATTACAATTTTAATAAATCAGTAAGATTAATTTTAAAATGCAGAGCACACCACTCCATCCTTCATTGACAGGTGGTCAGCATGTTGTGGAAAACAAACAATTTTTCTAATGGACTTCAAAGAAGTTTAGGAGAGAAGTGATTCTAGTTCTTCTAATCTCTCTGGTATTTCTCTGGCAATTAAGTGTCATTCAGATATCCTGTTACTAGTCCACAATAAAGATTATTTCATGTATTTGTCAGAAACAAGAATGCATACAACATGAGAAAGTCAGTCAAGAGTCTAAAAATTATGCAGGGTTAATTTGATGTGTCCAGTGACCAAATCATTCCCCATTCTGCAAAGAAAGACCACAGATCTTCAAGTATTCCTTACAATCCGGTCTTCAAGGAAATTTTTTAGCCAAATTGGCTTCAGCTAAACACCTGACAGAAACATCTAAGCCACCTGAGCACTGGTCCACCTGCTTTGTGTCATGGGTCCTCAACAGTCAGTCTCTAATGCTTCAGATGATATGTGTAGTAACAGTGAGAACACACTGATTGTGTTGTAGAAGCAAAATTGATTACTCAAAATACCCTTCTCCTGGAAGTGCTCAAGACCAGGCTGGATGGGGCTTTGAGCAACCTGATCTAGGGAAAGGAGTCCCATCTCATGGAAGGGAGTTGGAACAAGATGTTCTGTAAGGTCCTTTCCAACCCAAACTATTCTGTGATTATTGCATGAAAAGACTTGAAAACAAGTCTCATTTACAGCTACAACTGTGACTGAAAAATGCAGTGCAAATTGCTTGGCATGAAATTTTACTTGTAAGCTTATTCCATTAAAAAAATCTTCTCAGACTTTTTTCAACTTGCCTTTTTCTGGCTCTGCATGGAAAGATATTCAGTGTATTAGCCCCATGCTGTTATAAAAATGGTTTTATACTTTAGGAAATTATGCCAGGACAAAACCAAATAGCTCAGCTTAATTTAACATTTACACAATATTGTGAACTATCAAACCAATTCTTGCAAAAAAAAATTATATTAAAATGGGGGTTAATCTAACAATTTACAAACCATTCCATTTTGAAAACATAGCAATTGCTGTTCTTAGCTCTGTCAAGACCACATGCTGTGCAGACACCTATTAAGGAATCCAAGCTTTTCTTAATCTACTAGAAGAGTGAAAATAGGTAATTGGGTAAAAAAAACCTGAAAACCCCCTACAAAGGGATTTGGCATGGGCATATCCTTCAATGGATTATTATCAGTTTGACCATATAAACTAACAGTGTTCAAGTCTATCATTTTTTTCTAGTATATTAAGAAAAAAATAAACATTTAATGGTATTTGAGAAGATTGAAATCTCATCATTATAGTCTAAAACTGATCTCGGTGTTTCTGCTTCATACAACAAGCTGCTACATGCATGTTGTCTCTGGGAAGCCAAAAGACACAATAGAAATTGCTGTACAGGTTCAGCTCATGCTCCCCATCAGACAGATAATTTGAGGTTTGAGACTATTTTGTAGACATCACGCCTAGGGACAATGCGGTGAGATATCAGCTTCAAAGATAAAGCTTTGGGAGATACAAAGAAAAGACAATACACCTGATCTTTGCAGTGGCTGCTCTTTCATCAATGACTATGGAAGTCCCTCCCCCCATTCCCAAATATAGCAATGCACAAGTAAGTTCTTATCACTCTTTCTCTGATGCATATATCATAGTATTAATAAGGCTGGAAAAGACCTTTAAGATCATC
>WEKX01010963.1:44740-71778 GCA_013390025.1 Pitta sordida
GCCTGACACCCAGCCAGAAACAAATTTTTGTTTGAGATCTGATGTTACTAGATGGCAAGTTCAACATTTATTCCCTTTTCTTTGTCTGTCTTTACATGACACTTGTTTTTCCATATTTACCTGGTTCACGCAAAATTTTCAAAGTTATTTCAAATGTGATGATCAACTTTCAGTACTCTTAACACATGAGAAAAGATGATACTCAAAATAAGATCCAGAATTTGCCATCTTGGGTACCTACACAACAGCTCCATAAATCTGTACTACATTAAGCTATACTAATATGTATATACCTAGTATTTCTTTTCTTTAAACACAAGCCTTCCTACCTTCTCCTCCTCCAGTTTCATTTATTATTTTAATTTTTTTTTGTTTTTTTAAAAGACTTCAGTATCTCAGCTATTTTCAGCTGGAATAATCCAACACACTTCTCATTTGCATGTAAAGTGCAGTCAATGCAAATTGATCAAAACCAAATTAACAGCAATTGGTTCCAATATTTTTCCTGTTTACACATTAGCCTGCTACCTTTAACATATAGATGTATTGAATTCAGCTTAGCAACCTGAGCATGAACGCTGTGGCCTTTAAAGAGAAACTTATCTGTAATTAAAATCATGCACAAGTTTTAGTGGGAATCTGTTTACTAGCTAGAAAGAAAGCTGATTCTAAAGTTGAATAGAATCTAGTTTAGTAGTTCTTGTGTTTATTCTGAATTAAATCCCCTAAAATTATGGGGAGTTACATTTATTAAGTTCCAGTGGTTATATCTAGTTCTGGGTGGATTTTTGAAAAAAATAAGAGAAAATTTAAAGGTTACCTCTTCTTGCCACTGGACCATGGATTTCTTTTTTTAGGATATCATTGCAAACTGATAATAAGTTAAAAAGTTATAACCATTATGAGCATTTTTTGCAAAAGTCACATAATAAATATGCATTGAAAGTACAAGCACTCAGTATAAATCTGGCACAGTGTTCAGATGACAAGTAATAAGGGCTTTAGAATAAAAACTGAAGCACGTATACAGTGCTTGCTATAAGGAAATGATTTATCCTATAGTGTATATTGAATTGCTTCTTATAATTTAGAATGGTAATTGCTGTGGCTCCACTATACTGTTTAATTGCTCCAGTACACTGATATATCCCAGGCAAGGCAGCGCAGAAAGTGCTGCCCTTATATAACAGCATTTGCATAATCTGCACTGTAGTTTATTCTTATAGGAGATAATGCAGCATATGCAGGAATCAAATTGTTTCACACCATATTGATTGCAATTAAGAGCACAAATATGAATCCAAAGATAAGGCTTTTTTCAAGGTATTTTTCACAAGACAGATGCAAATTTCGGGATGAACTCATTACCGTGCTGATCTCTCTAGGAAAATAATTATAGAAATGCAGTTAGTGGGATTTTGTAACACAAGTGTAAAACAGAGTTCTGGATTTTTGTGCAAAAGGCTGGATTACAAGTACCTGCAGCTAAGTCAATCTAAGCACTCTAGAGAGATGAGAGGCAGGATTTGAACCACTGATACAAATTCTTTGCCACAACTGAGAAGCACGTTCCTTTCCCAAGACTGCAGGATGTTACAACACCTGGGTGAGAACTGGCTGAGGCTGTGCTCTAGGCTGGTGAAATGGGCTCAAAGACAACCTTTGGTAATACCTTGGCTCCCGGTGTGTTAACCCTCTGTTCAACCAGTTGTGACATCTGAGAAATCAAGCCTCCTCCATCTCTCCCCAGACACAGGCTCCCCTGCTTAAATTTGAGCGCCTAGAAATGAGTTCCTCCCTGCACATTTTAGCAGGCCAGAGGCAGAAACACATTACACCACAGAAAGAAACCATCGCTGGAAATTTTCTAAGATTTCTGATTTTCAAAGATCAGCACAACAATTCTAGCAGCAATGGGCCCCCTGCTCTTGGGTGTTGAAATAGCCTACAAGGAGTGGAACTCATCTCCAAGAGAGCTGGGGTTAAATTGCAGCGTGCTATACAGATCATGATCAACCTTTTCAATTAGTTCTGAAATCACATGTGCCTGAGGAGCAATATAAAGACTGCAAGTAAATTATGCTGCAAGGAGAAGTGTCACCATGTATTCGAGATGCTACAAGGAAAAATATCACAACATACTTAAGACGCCAAAAGTAGAAGCATCACCACGTATTTAAGATGCCGTTTTCTTTATTCCTTGATTCTTTGCCTTAAATATGCAATGGAAAACTTAGGAAGGACTTTTGGCTGGCCTGATTCGTGTTTCAGGGAATGAAAAGAACATCTTGGATCATAGGCACCAGCTATGCTACAATGCTTGAGCAGATGGTATTTTTGATGGATTTGTTTGTGATTTTGTGAAAGTAAGCAGTGTGATTTCCATTGATCTGGGAAATTTGTTGTTTGTTATTCCCACAGATTCTGACTGACACAGCTGATTTGTGAAACTAACAGCAAATTAGCTGATATATTGTATTGAATTTTAGGATATTTAGCAATTCATTACTCCCCCATTTAAAAAAAAGCCAGTACACCCAATCTAGAAGCAGAAAGCAAATCACATCACAGGGCTCAGACAACCTCAATAATGAACTGTCAAAGCAGGGGATAAGACTTGACAAAAATATTTTTCAAATAACTGCCATCAAATACAAACTGAATTAAAAAGTGAGAGTTGGTAATGTAGGATCTAAACAATTAGCCCAGCTCTACTGCTAAAACATGGGACTGAAAAAAGCTGTTAAGACAACTCACTTCAAGAGCAACTCCCGCTTCACTTCATGGATTTGTGTAGTTTCAAGAAGCAGTTGATGGCAGGGGACATTGATGTACGATAAATGTAGCATGCAATCACTCTGATTGTTTGTGATCATGACATTTTACAAACGCTGCTTCTCTGTCATTTTCTAAAGTATTGTTTTAGAGGGTTGTGACAGAGGTAAAAGAAATAAAAAACAGAAAGAACAAAACAAGGAGAAATGTCACCCCGTCTCTCTAGACAAGACAGATTGAAAAATTGAAGAGAAACCGACTTGGATGAGATAGATTCATAGCACTGACACCATAACAGCAAAATCAGAATTAGATTTTGAGATTATTGAAGTAATAAAGCCACAGTTTGCTTTCACAGGAATTTACAGTATGCTATCTATATACTATATTGAGTGTGGCAGTACTGCCTTGTGGTTAGAGCAAGAGCTTGCTGGATGTTTTTTTACTTGACTCTGTTACTGACATACTGTGTGACCTTGAGGTTCAGACCCCACTTGTGAGATGGGGATAATAATCTTAACCTATTTTGCAGCTGAGTAGATGAAATCTCTGAGCGCTCTCTTTAGATGCCTGCAGCCAATAATTAATGCACCTTACTCTTCATTGTTTTTCTTATTTTGTAATGGAAATTAAATAAATAAATTTTAACTTTTTCAAAAAAGTTTCCCTGCCCTGACCACAACCCACACCCACTGGACTTGCCAATAGGAGAACAAACAGAAGTGAACCCAATTCAGTCACACCTTTCAGCCATAAAGTCATAGTCAGATCTGAGATTCAACCCAAGTGCTTGCAGTAATGTATTCCACATGTATCTAAAAATATCTTTCAGGCTTTCGGTCCACCTAAAACTCTCATCCAAACCTTAATGTCTCTTCACTTGTCTATTCCATGTTCTTTTTCTCTTCCCCTTGGTCACTACCCAGTAGGAAGACCTACTGTCTAATGATAGTCACACCTTTTCTTTTTCACTCATATTATGCCCGACAGCAACTTTTTTGACCTTAAAGACTTCTTTTACTTAGCTCCCTCTGCCAAGCATGTCCACTTCCCTACTGCAATACCATCCCTTGGTTTTCCTCAGCCAGCAGTCTAATCCATTATCAGCATCTCCTCCAACAACATCATGCTTTTCCTTCACTTCTGATACTGGGCAGGTGAAATACCCAAGAAAAAAGATTAATATTTTCATCTAATCAAGACCACTACAGAGGCAGGCAGTAAGTGTGAGCTATTCCCCTCTCAGTTGGAATTTTCACTTTTTTTCCAAGCTTCACTCGGTCTCTGTACGGGTGTTAGGTGGTGAGTTGGACTAGATGATCCTTGTGGGTCCCTTCCAACTCATAATATTCTGTGATTCTGTGATTCATATCCAGAACTACTAAGGTTGAGCTAGATTTTCTCTTCAATCACTTCATTTTTTGTAACTTTTAACTTTGAATGCCTTGATTTTATTCGCAATACTCATATGATATTTAAGGCTCTACAACACATCATAGCCAGAATATATACCACCCAACCTCTTTCTTCTCCCTCACCCAAATTAAAACCTCGAGTCTTTCATTTTCATGGCTTTGAAGAAATTGAAAGAGCAATCATATAAGAACAGCATAATGCAAATTTCATTAGGGTTACGCCACAGACCAAACAGAATTGCCTGAGTTCAGAAATCATCCTGGCTAGGAATATATGGATATAAACTGATCAATCAATTTTTATCTGGAAATGAAATTATGAAGTTCAGGAATACCCCCCTAGTTTTATTAGAGGAGATGGGAACAGGAAACCTAGTTGGTTTCACCTGAGTCCTGGTCAATAAGGGCAATATTATGTGCTCATGTGAGCAGAGTGAGTGACCCAGCAGATCTCTGCCAGTCCCTTGTGCCTACTTTGAACATTATTTCTGCTCAGGACTCAAAAATGTTTATAACTGGTAATCAATGGGCCAACCTGAAGCTCAAAGTATGTACTATATTTTTCATGACACATTGATGGGTTTTAAGTTTTTCTACAAAAAACCCCTTCTTATCTAAAATAAGTATCATCCCATCCCACCAGCCCTGCAAACACCCTGAACTCAGTTAAACACGATTTCATATATACGATCAGGACCACTGACAGCTCTAAAGCCAGTAGTTATCCACAGGAATACGTGGCTCCACTCTTTCTACGAGCTGCTTTTACCATGTCCTAGAGAAATTACAGCAGCTCAGCCTAATTTGTGTGACTACAGTGAAATTATGTGAAATAATTCCACTGACAATCTGAAGCAAGTCCCTTTTTTTCATATCCAAAGGCTCAGTGAAAACGCAGTTATACTGATGTTATAGGACTCTATAACCCTTGGGGTGCACCATAAGCTATGCTGGTAAAAGGTACATAAATAGAGTAGAAAGCCTCTTGTAGTATAGACTGTGCTGCAGAGAGAGTGACAGAGACCTTGTCTGTGAAAAACTGGGTAAGGTGGATCCAGCTGCAGTAATAGGATCCAATGCACAGACTGTAAAAGACATTTTAAAAACCTTTGAAACCTGTCAGTTCCTACCGGTAGGAGATTCTTCTTGTGTAACCAAAACACAAACCCTATCACAATTAGACTTAAAAAAACCCAAACAAACCCATACAAGTCTTCTCAGGTGAAATTACAGTACATTTTTACTGACAGGTTTCTTTTATTACCATCTGCCACTGTAACATATAAATGAGTTAAGATGATTTTAAATTCCTAGAAAGCTCTTAGTTTAATTAGTAGGAACTGAACTTTGTAAAAACTATTTCTAGAGCTTGTTTGTGGGAAACATTTTATTGGACTTTGAATATAGTTATTAAAAAATACACTGAGGCAGCAAATGACAAGAGCTAATACTGACCTTGAATTCACTACACAGGAATAAATGTCATGTCAAACCTTATTCTTCTGCATGTTAAGCATCCTGATAATTTCATACAGTGGAAGCAGGGCAAACAGGCAATTTTCAGAGAATAGAGTCAAGCTAAAGCTCTTTCAGCTCTCTGGCCAAACCCCAAAAGTGGGCAGCTCTGAGAATACAAGGCAGAGACTGTTCTGCACTCTGAAATGACCATCACTACCTCTGATATCAACTCTGTGCGACAACCAAAGCCGATCCAAATTTCTTCCACATCCCTGCCGGTAAAGCTCCTGTTCCAAACAAACCACTTGGCAGACCTGAAGGAAAGCCCTTGAATTTTTGGGGCAGTGCCACATTTACAGCATTCTGAGTGAAACCAGGATCTTTGCTCCTGATGTGATGCTGCCTCCCACAGCACAGTCATCTTGTGCCACTGCACAGCTTTATGCAGAGCAAGCAGAAATGCTGAAAAACTCCTTTCCCTGTTTTTGACTCTCAAGGAAGAGGCTTCTTGTGTAATTCTGGTTTTAGTAATTGTCAGTTAGAATTCTGATCTGAAAATGCTTTTGTACCTGCAGAAATGCTTGGGATAACAGCTCACTGCCATTTCTTTATACTCTCATCAGAAAATTATACTTGAAAAAACCCTAGTATTCAATACTCACCATATTGAATCTGCCATCACACAAGAAAACAGACACACCATGTGACTTAGCTGACTTGTTAAGAAACCATCAGAGGTGGTAGAGTTGCTATTCCTGGAGGTGTTTAAGATAAGACTCGATGAGGACCTCAGTGACATGGTCTAGATGTTGCCCATGCTTCCACACTTGTGGGCTTGATCCCTGGGTAGGCGTTTGCTTGGGAGTTGGACTAGATGATCCCGTGGGTCCCTTCCAACTCAGTATAATCTGTGAACCATCCACAGCAAGCACTGAATAAATATCCAAAGATATTTGGATAGTAGTTGAAGTCCAGAAACTGTGGATGACCCAACAGCTTGTGCTTTGCCTGCATGAAGGCATTTGTAAATAGTTCATTGAACAGAAACATTAAAATTCAGACTCTGTCAGATCACATCAGCCCTGCAAACACAAGGCACCTAAATATTGTTGAGGGTCTGGCCTGAACAGTTTTCCCAAGGTCATCCACAATGTTTGTAGCCATATGAGGAATTAAAACCATGGTGTCCACATCGAAGACAAATACCGTAACAACAAAACCATCCTCCCTCTGTAAAAGGAATGTACAAGAGTCTCTATTTCCAGATAATACACGGTGTCACTCTGATATGTGAGGATATTTACACCTGGGAAAAAAAGAAATCAACAGTTCTTCTTTTGTAACCTTTGTTTTGATCTTGAGGCTTCAATTCAACATACTCAGTTTCCAAAATAAAACCAGTAAATTGACATGTCACACAGCTTACAAAATGAGGAGTGTTATCAAAGGCAGGCTTAGCAACTAGGCTTTGTTCGGTACATAAGCACAATTCATATTGTTCCCACCAATTACCAGAGCTCGAATATGTAAAATATGAACCATTCTACAATCTGTACACTCATTTATATCACCTTTATTCAAAACTTAGCAAATAAAAAATGTTCTGTTTCCCCTTCAAGTGTAGTGCTCTGTGTTACACAAGCCTGCTAAGTTGGTGAGACTAGGCTTTGCCACGTGATTTGCAGAGGAAAAGTGGACACTCATCCTACGAGTTTAAAAGTGAAGCTGAAACTTCCAGAAAGAAAAGTGATTGCAATTTCTGAAATTTATTACACTTCTTGGGCCCAAATTTTCTATGAGTTTAAGCTGCTTTGGGATGGGTACAAATAAAAATTTTCCTAGTTGACACAGGGGAGACTCTAGTTCTAAATACAACATTTGTATAACACAGAAGCCTTTTATACCTAACTTTGGATTGAAATCCTGTAAAGTAGAACCATCAGCCGAGTTTTGCTTCCAGTTTCCCAAATTCAAGCTTCAAAACAAAACTTGAGAATAATCTCAAGCAAAACCAGAGTTTTTGGCATGAAATTCTTGCAGAGCAAAGCAATTAAAACTTAGAATTAGAGGGGCATTGGAAGGATCTCCATTGAAATGCTTACAGCCTCTGCTGTGATACTCTGTTTGAAATAAAACCAAGTCCCTTATTCCTACCTCATATCTGTCCTTCTCCTCTAACTCTTACTTCTCTATGGTTTTCCAAACAGCTTCTTTATTCTCAATCTGCTTACCTGTACTATTGTTTTCACCATCCCTTGCTGTTTTTCAGGATTCTCTTTCACTACTGCTCCTCATCCCTGCACCCTCTCTGCTTCAGTGTCCCATCTCAGACACATCTCCCTTTACTTGTGGGAATTCTGTCCAGTTTGGTGTTTCTCCCTTCTTTTTAACCTTTCCTTATTTCTGTTCCTCAGCTCTTCTACTTCCATTTCCCTTGGGCCAATTTAACTCCTGGCATCTCCCGTCTCTGTTTCACTGCCTTTTCTTGCTCTTGGAAACTTTCCTAACATCTAACCCTAGTCTCTGGCTGCAGTGTTATCATATTTGGTTTTATTTTAGCCTTCATGGAGACAGCCATGGGACAGCCATGGGAGCAAATATAAGCCTGTTACTGTGAACAGAGGTTCAACCGTCTCTGCTTCAAGCTGAGAAGCTCAATTAATTCACTCTCTCCTTATAGACCATGTACTCGCATGTTATTGTATTCTCATGTTATTCTTGTTTTCTGAAATTTCAGTCCATTTCTTGAAATAAAATATTGCACACTGAACAAGATTCTACCACCAAGACCTTATCATTCTACGTACAGAAAAATTTAAGATTTCCTTCTTCATCAAGTGCTGCCTTCTTTCCATTCAAGGTCTTCTTTTGTCTGCTCTTTCTCCAAGTCTTTCTACTTCATAAATCACTTTAAGCCCAGTTATGCTGGAGATCAGAACTTTTAGTCTTTTTGTAAGCTATATATTTTCCCTAGAAATGCAAGTGTAGTTCCAGGCTCAAAAGAACGCACAGAATACAATTAAATTGTTTACTGTCCCACCCCAATAATCTGATGTCTTTTTTGTATTCTGATAAATGTCATCCTAGTAATACAAGGCAAAATCAACTCAATGTTGGTGGATATAACCATATGTGGAAAAAGTAACATTGATTCTTCTATTTTATTAATTATTTTTTAAATTTTCACTCTGTTTATGGAAGTGAGAAATAGGATCAGTCCAATCTGATTTTAAGACATGGATTTTAGCAACACCTCCAGGAAAAAAATACAAAATAAATAAAGAACAGCTTGTAGCATTGCCTTTAAAATTAGTGTTAAAGCTACTTTTGCTAACAGAATCTTTACACAGCATACAATACCCATATGCTTCTATACTTGGTGAAGATGCTAGGAAAGAGATTTCTTAATTTCTCTGAAGGCAAAAATGCCATGAGCAGTTATTAGAAGTTAATCCTTGAAAAACTAAAAACAGCACTAAATTAAACTTTGCTCTTTAAATGATATTGATAATTCCGTAAATGAGATCAATTTTTAAAGTTGGCACCAAAAGGGATCTCACTTGTTTCCCTGATCTATTGACAGCAGCTTTACATATTCTTGCTTATAACAGTGAAAACAGCAATCTAATTTGATCCTCAAATTCCTCAACTTCACTAGACTCTTTGTAGTATGTAAATAATAATTTACTCTGAATTGTGGTGTGACCACCACTAGATACAACGAGGAGTGAGAATGTGTTGGGAAACCTCTCCGAACCATTTCAAGCAGCCTTTCAAGAAGCTATCCAGCAAGGAAGATTAAACATTAGCTGATTACCGACAAGTAATTAACAATGTCAACGAAACACAGAAACTGAATTAATAATAATTATATCATCAACACGCTGATCATCTTGTAGAGAATCCCAGGGAAGAGGAGAGGTTAATTACTCATTGCTAGCAGAACAGCAGGAAGTCGACCAAAACCATGCCTCTGCATGGTGTTAACTGCCAGACAGATAATTAATTAACATCATAATTGTAATGCAGGCAGCATGAAAATATTGAAATATTACTTCATTTCCATTCTATTACCTATCCAGCACATTCTGCAACTTAAAGACAGGGACTACAAAGCTTGGTTGTGACCAGACTCATGGGTAATGTGACTCGGACTTTATTTTCCATCAGAGTTCTATAATGAATGAGAGACTGAAAGGTTTGGGGGGACACAAATAGCCAGGAGGGAATCAGATCAGACATAGATTTCTCTTGTCTTGTCATGAGATGTTCAAGCATGATTTAGGAACAGCTAGACTTGTTGGTGTGTGCATGCTTAAGGAGAGTTGGACTGTCAAAAATTTCTTGTAAAATTAAGTAAATGAATAAAATATTTAGAAAATACATTAAATGACATAGAATCATAGAATCACTAAGATTGGAAATAACCTCCAAGATCATTGAGTCTAACCATTAAGTTAGCACTGTGAAGTCCACCATGAAACCGCATCCCCGAATTCCACGTCTCCATGTCTTTTAAATAGCTCTGGGGATAGGTGATTCCACCGCCTCCCTGGGACCTCCGGGGATAGGTGATTCCACCGCTTCCCTGGGCAGCATGTTCCAATGCCTAACAACCCTTTCAGTTCAGAAAATTTTTCTAATACCCAATCTAAACCTTCCCTGGCACAACTTGAGGTCATTTTTCTCTCATCTTGTCACTTGCTGCCTTGGAGAAGAGATATGGCTACAGCTTTCAGATAGCTGGAGGGAGTGAGAAGGGCCCTCTGAGCTTTCTTCTCTTGAGGCTAAACACCCCCAGCTCCTTCAGCCATTCTTCATAATTGCTCCAGACCTTTCATCAGTCTTGTTGTCCTTCTTTGGACACCTTCTAACACATCAACTGAAAAGCCACCCTTACCACCAAATGAGGAAAAAGGGTTGGTACTGGAGTATATAGGGCGGAATAATACATATGAAATCTCTCTATTACTTCTTTGAAGTTATGTGTCACAACTGATCTTCTTGAAAGTAAACAGTGACATAAGACAAAATGTGCAAAGATAACCTTCCTTGACCAAGAGATATTGACTTCTGATCATCTGTAAATTTAAATTCTCTTTTTAAAGGTGTTCAAGAGCTTGAAACAAAATAGTTTTGAAAGAAGTACAGTTGACCTAAAATAAAACAAGCTTACCAGATTTAGATCCTTCTGGCTTCTCAAGAAGAGTTCTCTGAAAGAGTTACGGTCACCTGTACTACAGACAAAAATTCACTTCATCACCTAAATTCACTGCATGTTAGGAACACGCAGTGCTTTCCACGTTTGTGCAGTTTGGTGTTTGCAAAAAGAAGTGTGCAATTGCAGTCTAGCAGAAGAACAGGCTGGTGGCTATGCCTAGAAAGTGGTGAACACATCATGAGTTAATTTCAGGGTTTCATATGGCCTTTTTGCAATATATGTAACTACTCTTACCTTCTGGCCAGATCTAACACCCAGAGCCTGTTTCTGACCTCTCTCCTCTCATAAAAATGCTTGTGCAGTCACTACACTATCAATCTTTAACTCATAACCTTGACAGGCACCCTGGGACTGACAGGCGCTGCATAGCACCAAGTCCTTTTCCATTCTACCTAAGGTCAGGCCTTATTTCAGTGTGCAGTGAATGGACTTCTCACTGGAGGTCATGGTTGGAGTATTAAACACATAAATTGAACATTCACCAACAACATCAAAAATAGGAGAGTTGGTTCTTATTTGCACTATAATAAGTCATGAGTAATCCTACTGTCTGTAGACTTTCTCCAGTGCTCATGGACAGTGAAAACATCAGAAGAATCAGGTCCCTTACGATCAGCTGCAGTCATTGTTCCTTCACACACAGCCATATCCTCATGAGTACAAACAGGACTCAATTTACACTGCAGGCTGTAAAACTCAGAACACACTAAGCAAGGGAAGAGTGAAAAGGCAGAACATCTTTAAATTCCTGGATCGATGCTTGAATTTGACTCGTAGTTCATTAAGATGATTTTACCATGACAAAATGGCAATAAATAAATGCACCTCCAAAGGACCTTAAGCCAGGGTTTGAGACTCATTATTCTATCACCTAAAGAAACTATTTCACATAGAGAATAACAGAGATATTTTACGGCTAAATGCGTATAGCCAAACAAAAGGATTTACAGTTGTGAGTGAAATACTTTATATTATTCCAAGAAGAAAGAACATCATTCGGCCTTCAACATTTTGTAAGCCTCAAAGTCAAGCCAGTCTTTTGGTGACTGAATGACATTTCAAATTGTACAAATAACAAGAAGAGTTAACATTTCACCTGTACTAGAACACTAAGTGTTATTAGAGAAGCTTTTCAAATGTAGTATTTGTATCTGGGAGCCCTTCCTGGCAGTTTGTATCAGCAGGGTGTGCTGGGAACATCCATAAACATCTCACTGACCCAGTGCCCCTGCCTTCAGTGTGATGTCCAGCTCCTTTCTGTTCCCTCCCATGATAAACAGATCCTTTTATGCTTGTGTAGAAGTTCATAAAAATGTAACAATTCCCTCTGGGAAATTCTATAACCTACTCCTTTCTGTACTCCTAACCTTTCCATCCTCTTTCCAACAGAAACCTTGTATTTATTTTAGAGAGAAAAGACACTATTCTACCTCCAAAATAAACATCTCTAAATGACACCTTTCGCAAATTTTCCATTTTCACAAGTAGAACTTTATTACTTCATGACATATATGATTCAAACAAAGTAAGAAAATGGAAGTTGCCAGCCACTTTGACCTGCTTGACTGACACAGAGAGATTTATTTAAAGCAGCTCGCTCTCTCTATTCATTTAAATGGTCATGATACTGCTGTAGTGAATGTATCTGAAATGATGGAGAGAAGACACATTCACGTGCACCTCATCCTACAAAGCTGAAGCAGACATGCTTGAAGAGTGGTGAAGTTTAAGGAATTGCTGGCTGGATATTGTAGTCCATAATTATTGTAACGAAGTTTTAGTGTGGGTTTTAAAATAATTGTTGTTCCTCTGTCCTTTTGTTTCCCACACAAACTTCTTCACAGACTCTAGGTTTGCTTAGTCCTAAAACCTACCGTTGCTGCTTTCCCTTACACATCCTGTATTTTACATGTGCAAAATGTGCGTGCAGGGCGTTGATAGAGAGCTGAACAAATGTGGGTAACATTTCCAGTGTAAACCAGGTCATCTAAATCAAAACTGAGAGTAACTCCCAGAAGGAAGTACATAATGTGATGGGTTCATCTTTAATGATACGATTGTATATGGAACATTTCAAGTAACATCCAAAGGTACTGGTTACCGCACTAACCTCAATAAAGAAAGCCACTAGATAATTAAAATTAGAATACTATAGATGGCTACTAGATTGCTCACTTTATATAACGAATTGAAAGCCTAATAGGAAAACTCATAATACCAGCCCTCTTAACATTAACAATTACCATGATTAACAGTGATACTCACAGCTCATTTTTCATTAAAGACTATGGGCAGAGATAAGCTTGTTTATATAGACTAGCTTTTGAACCGATGAGCTATTTATCACTCCAAAAGCCATGAAAGGACAGAACAGCATCCAGCAATTAAAACTTGCAAAGTGACCTGTGACAGTGAAAGACCCACCCTTCCCTGAAGCAACAGTAAGGCAATTGTTTTCGCATCAGTTAGAAATGGAAAGATCATTTGCTGGTTTGTTAAAGCATATATCTTGGCTTTGGAGTGACTGGAGTGTATTGCTGCACATAGAAGGACTCTCATACAAATGCAGATTTTCCAGTGTACACCACAAATCAGAAAGGTGAAGTTTTAAGAGATAGTAGATGAAAAGATTGATGTGCAAAGGATCAATAATGCTTTATACAAAAAGAACAAATAAAGAAACAAAGTTTTGCATAGGTATTATCATAGACAAAGATCAAAGCATATGTCATATATGCATCTCAGCTTGACATCTCAATCAATCCACATTTTCTTATTGTTATTCTGGGTTTCCTGTCTCATTGCTGTATTCTCTCATTAATCCTCCTAGACTAAAACCTTTGAGAAGAAAAAAGTCTCTTATTTACCTGTCACCAAAAAATAATATAGCTGGGTCCTACTCCGAGATCTTGAGACTTTTTCTAAGTTCAGTAGGGTGCTGAGGAGCCAAGATAATGCACATATAAAAAGAACAGGAAAATAGCATAGAAGTAAAAGGAACAGGTCTCTCCAAAATTAAAAAAAAAAAATCAGACATGGCTAAACTGTTCAATTCAGGTTTCTGACTTTTGCCAGGTATTACTTACAGATTCATAATTTCAGTCATGCAATATTAGACATGCTCAGTGTGCAGTATAACATTAAAAGAGACTAAGAAACACATACCACCAAATGAGTAGAAGATATCCTTGCTCACAATGATTCAACCAGCCATCGAGAAGGGAAGCAAACCTTTAAGAACAACATATATGCACTCTAGTTTTGCCACTACAGCCCTAAGGAAACAAAAGGAAAAGAAAATTTAGAAGAAGCTTTGCAAAATTACTCATATGAAAGGTATTATATTTATGTGCTTAGCCCACATTTAACTCCCATTCGGGAGCTACCCAGGATTTTTATTAATCAAATTAATTTACTATTCAATTAAAAAGTAAAAATAAATGTGAAAGCTCTATTATACCACCTACATCAGAAACACACATGCCCAATGTGTGCATATACACTCAATTTAAAAAACAATGAACTGCCTGTCCACAAGTAACATATGTCTCCAGAAATTTTCTTGATTTAATTTAGAAAGAAACTAGATATAAGAAATTTGCATAGTGGAAGAAAGGGAATCAGATTGCACCCTTCAAGAGTAGAGATAATAGACTGTGCCTTTTTAATGCTTCTTCATTCTGATACTAATTGATTCAGGGTGATGTGCTCCTGAACAGTGAGCATAAGCTAACTAAATGTAATTAACATACACTACATTTATTTCCCCATGACTCCTCCCATTGCTATACTTCATGTAACGGCTGATGGCAGTGCTTAAAACTGATTTATAATGCACAACTCCCTCTACCCGGGCACACCCTGTAAATTCTGGATCAGTTTCTGAGAGGATTACCACAGGCTGGTAGGAAGGAAAGGCATGTGGCATGACTTTGCGAAACCAAGGCTACACTGAAGATGGTGGCAGACCTATTCAGGGACATGTTCACAGAATCAGAGAACATGCTGAATTCAAAGGGACACTCAAGGATCATCTAGTCCAACTCTTCAACTCTGCACAGGGATATCAAATCACACCTTATTCCTCAGAGTATCATCCATGAACTCTGTCAGCCTTCGTGCTGTGACCATTGCTGGAGCCTATCCCAGTGACCCACTATCATCGGGAAAACTTTTTTCTGATATCCAACCTAAACCTCCCTTGACACAACTTCACACCATTCTCTTGGGTCCTGCCACTGCTGACCACAAAGATCAGTGTTTACCCCTCCTCTTCCTCTCACAAGTTGTAACCGCAACAAGGTCTCCCCCCAGTCTCCTCTTCTCCAGCCTTAACACACCAATTGCCCTCAGCTGCTCCTCATATGGCTTCCCCTCAAGGCCCTTCACCACCTTGATTGCCTTACTTTGGATGGTTTTCAATAGCTTTATACTGCCACAATATTCAAGGTGAGGCCCCCCCAAGTCAAAGCACAAGGGGACAATCCCTTCCCTGGCCCAGCCCCCCAGGACATGGTTGCCCCTCCTGGCTGCCAGGGCACTGCTGACTCATATTCAACTTGCCATCAACCAGGGCCCTCAGGTCCCTTTCCACAGCAGTTTTTTCCAGCGTCTCATTCCTCAGTCTATATAAACACCCAGGGTTTCTCCACCTCAGAGATCATTTTGAATCCCTTCATAGTCCCTGTTGCAGCTACTGTTTTGGGAAAGACATGCCTCAGAACCTGATTTCCCAGTAACCAGTGGAATGCCATATTGTACTGATGGGAGAGACTTATCAGACTCCTCTTTCCAACAGTGCCCGTGTCACCACGGGCAGATACTTGGCTGACAGCTTCTGATCAGACATCATACTATTTGCCCCCCATTATGATCCCAGCTTATTGCACTGTATGTATATAAGCCTGAACATTGTTTTCCATACAGGATATAACGGTTACTCTCTTAAAAAATGCTCCATCCTAACGGTTACTCTCTTAAAAAATGCTCCACTTCCTTGCCAGCAGATAATGTACTGTATGGTTCCCACAAAACCCAGCCCGACACCTGTGAGAACACAGCATGTGTCTATGAGGGGAGCTTCAGGCAAACACAAGGGCGTCTGTTCTTCAGCTTGTCTGCTCTCCTGCCAAGCATCCAGCTTTTACTAACAGAAAAGGGATAGTGAATCATGCAGGTTGTGGGATCTGAAGAAGAAAATGAGTCAATAATAATCCTGGCCTTTCCCTAATACATCTGCTGGTCCAATCAAAACCAACTGAGCCCAGAGTGTGTGGTGCCCCAGAAGTGTACTTACTTGTAGAGTAGCCAAGAGTCAATATACAATTCAAACCATTTGGTTTTGCAGCAATGGTATCAGGAAAGATTACAGATTTCCTCCTTCCAGAGGTCTTGAGGAAATTCCCAGAAAGCTCAGACATAACAAAGGCAAAGGCATTCTCAGGCTTGAATGTATTCCAAAAGGGTTGAAGGCTTATGAAGGTCTCATATGGTGAATGGTTTGAGGTTTGGCATGCTGCAACACCATGCTAGGAAATTAACTCCAGTTTCAACCAGTGCAAATTACCTTTTGCATGACAATCTCTTCCAATAACAACTCATTTTAGAAGATCATGTGGGTAAAACCTGCCATCTCAGTTCCAGGGCTGTGAATCAAAACTAACTCTAGTAAAGAGCACAGAATAATCATAAACTCAGCATCTGGACTATCTGACAGCAAAATCTGACTGAGCAGATTTCTCCAGCTTTTAATGTCAGAGAAAGAGGAAGTAAAGAAGAATTGTTTGACTCAAGTTGGTTTCTTTGATAAGAGCTCACAAGCCTGGTTTGGTAAATCAGAACTACAGAGAGGTTAGATGGGAATTTAATAATGATTGACTCATAAATGACAGTCTCTTTAAAGCAAAGTGATACATCATCTGCACTCATATCTCATGTCATACCAATAATACTTGTTATACACATCTAAGTAAAGAGCAGTGGAAGACATTCTTTACATGCAGTTTTCTTGTTTTTTAAAAGGTCACACAGATTCAAAAGTCCAGACAGATTTTAGGACCCAGATAACTGAATGACAGAACAACTGGAACGGGACCTTTGAAAGTCACCTGGTCCACCTCCTCACACAAAGTGGGACTGGTTTTGATGTTTGAGTGGTTTGTTCAAGGCCCTATCCGGAAAGGTTTGAGTGTCTCCAAGGACAAATATCCTCTAGACTTTCTGAGCGCCCTATTACAGTTTTTGGTCACCATCACTGAGAACCTTGCATCTAATTGAAATTTTCCTTGCTACTGCTTGTGCCTGCTGCCTTTTACCCTTTCTGAGCACCACCTCTGAGTCACCCTCTGGTTTCTCTACAACCCTCACCAGGGTAGCTGAAATCAGCTATGATATTCCTGCTCAGCCTCCTTTTCTCACAGCTGAACAAATCCAGCTTCCTTGCCCTGTTCCTGTATGTACAGGAGTAAGAAGACACAAGTGAATGTAGAGATTCAGTTGTTTTGCAGAGGCTTCAGCTCACTTACCAGGGCTTCTTACAACAGCAATGTGTGGAAACAGTCCTTTCTTGTTCTCACATGTGACAGGACTTACCCCAGATCACCCAAATAGGCAGTAGCAGGGAAAAGAAATGAATCCACCACTATGATTTGTAAACTGTGTTTATACAGAGATATTTGCATATGCATCTGAGTGATACCTTGTAGATATGAAACAGAGACAATGCATACAAAAATATGCACGTGAGGCTTGTATACCTAGAGCTTCTCAGGCTCATTTTCCTGGATCTCCTTATTTGTGATTTATTTCTGAAAACTAAATTAAGTTTTTAAGTAAACAGTTGCAGTGTAACAAGCTAATCTGGGAACTATGTAACTCATTCCTCAGTCTTATAGATAGGAAACATATTCAATTAGTATTCCATCCATGTTAATTTTTAATTTAAAGCCTTTAAGCAAAGTACAATGGACTTTTGACATATAAATATTAAAAATTAAATTTCCTGAGTTCATTATCTGATAATTAGAACTAAATAACATCTTAACTGAGAGACAAACCCCACGCAAAGCAAGTCAGTTCCATTTAAGATTCCATTAGAAAAGTGTTTGAGCTAGTATGTAATGGACCATAAAATTTAATTTGGAAATGATATTACCAAAAATGATGGAATGATACCAGTCACAAAAGGACATGTAGGCAGCCCTCATCTTTTCATTTGGCATGATGTTCTTCTATTGATTCTGTAGAATCAGAAAGGAATTACTTAATATTGCAGAGAATAACATATGTAGGGTTTTTTTCCCTTTTCTCCAGCGCCTCTGTATTTAAAAGTCAGAATTGACCAGTGTAGCTCCATGTAATTACAAAGATTTCCTTATCTTAGCCTATTTGCTGAAGTCATCCTAAAGAAAGGGTCCCCTAATCCATTGGCTGTCTCATATCTCATTTACATTGGTGGTAATCCCCATCCTATCTCAGCATTTAGGTAATGACTTTGGGATTAAATTGCACTCCTTGCAATTCTTTACTTTCAAATCTCTATAACATATCAGCACGCCGGGCTGAATAGGGCTGTCAGAGCACTGGTAATGCAGCTGGGTAGGTAAGGCCTCCAAGTTTAAAATGAAATTAACTTTCCTCATAATAAGATCTTAAGAAAAGAAAACCTTGACTCCATGTTACAAAGTATTTGGGGACGTTATAAAAAGATGCCAGGATTAAGTTATATTAATCTTTCTAAACAAGTGCATTTAGCTACCTCTGCTGCATTTATAGCTAAGGTGGGTTTAGTAAGTCATTTTCAGATAGTTATCAGTCAAAAAGACCTGCAAGTGTCAGGTGTGTCTTCAATCTTGCTTCATGAAAAACTCTGAAGAGCACTATTCTGAACCATTAGGATCACATTATAAAATTCCATTTAATTTATCACATTTGACGAGAAAAATCTGATGTTTGTTATAGCCTCTTACCCAAAATGAAAAACAATTAATTGGAAAATTACCAACCTAGGACCAAAATCAAGCAGATATCTGAGCACTTTTCTAATTTTAAGCATGGGAAGAATTTCATTGAACTAAAGAAGCAAAAACTGTATTCAAAATGAAGTATATATTTACATTTAGGCTTCAGTAAGAAATCTTTCATGAGTCATCTTTTCTAACAGCTGCAATAAACCACAGTGGTATAAAATATATACATATATTGGCGGGAAAGCTAAATTATATATATATCATTACAGCTATGATATGAATATAGATAGTGTCATATCCAGATGTCACTCCAATAAAGCTCCATATTAAAAATGTATTTTATTTACTGAACTTAATGTTTCTAAGTCCTTAAGCTGCTTTGCTTTTCAAATATCTATTCACTCACATTGCACCTTTTAAACTTCAGCTGGTTCCAAGATTGGGAGAGTAAGTACCTTGTTTTACCAGATTAAGAGCCTCTTCAGTTGGTTCACCAAGTTGCTGTAGTGCACCAGGTATCAAATGAGAGACCTGACTTTTAGCAGATGGGTAGTGAGGACATGGAACAAGAGGACATGGTCTTAAGCTACACCAGGGGAGGTATAGACTGGACGTTAGGAAGAGCTTTTTCACAGAGAGAGTGATCTCTCAGTGGAATGGCCTGCCCAGGGAGGTGGTGGAGTCGCCATCCCTGGAGGTGTTTAAGAAAAGACTGGATGAGGAACTCAGTGACATGGTCTAGACAACAGGACAATAGGATAGGGTCATTAAATTAGACAATGATACTACAGTCATTATATTAAAAAAAAATGATGATGACATGACTCTGAGATTAGCACCAGGGCTGTGAGTTCAATCCCTGTATGGGCATTCACTTGGGAGTTGGACTCGATGATCCCTGTGGGTCCCTTCCAACTCAGAATATTCTGTGATTCTGGGATCATGATGCAATAGAGTATAGGGATTTTGCCATCCCAGCGAAAAGGGGTCCCAGACAAGCAAATATACCCACCCAGGGTATTCCTGCATACACCTTGCCTTGGCAGCTGCATCCTACAATGAATCCACCTGCACTGATGTCAGGGTCATCAGACATGTTCTCTCTCCTCTGCTACTGAAAACACCATCTACAAGGACCATGTTCAGAAGTTCACAAAAGACATCTTGACGGACCCCTCTGTTGACCTTTTGTGTATATAGGAACAATCCTTTAACAACATGTAAAGTCTGTCTTTCTTTTCCACAGGAGCCAAACATTTATATACCATCCCATTAGACCTTGTTTCACTCATTATAATAGATTAGGCACATTTATAGGGGGGAAAAAAGAAAAAAAAGTCAAGGCTATTAAACCCGAAGACATCACCTCCATCACGAAGTGTCCTTAAGTCAGACCACTGGATGGTAGCAGTATCTCCTAGTGAGGGAGAATCTTGTTCTTCCTCCTGACACAGACCCTGCTCACCACCAGGGATGGGACATCAGCTAGATGGGCTTTTGGTCTGACCCACTCTGGGGAGAAGAATGGAAGAAGAATGCAGAAGATGAAAACTTGCAGTGGTAGGCACCTGCAGGAAGAAGCGACTTCCCTTAAAGCCTAAGGTGCCCTTGCAGAACCACTTCACTGCTCTCCAGATGGAAGAGGAAAAACCTGTCACATCATGAGAGACACTGGAGCTGAGTAAGGCAGCCTGATCTGTTCCCTGCACAGCAACTAGTGCAGCTAAGAAAAGTCATCAGGTGACAGTAGTAGGTGACAGCTCTGAGAGGTAAAAGCACCCATTTACTGTCCTATACAGAGGTATGCTGCTTACCAGGGGTTCATATCAGGAACGTCATGGAGAGATTATCAAGTTTCATACAGTAAACTGACTATTACCTGCTGCTGTTTTTTCATGTGGGCACTACTGTGGATGGGTGAGCTGCCCTGCTCACCTGCCTCTGCTGCCAACACCTGCCCTGGAAGTGCACTGCCACCGATCCAAGGGAAGAGGAGAGGCAGCCGAGGGCCAAAGCATCAGATTTAGTCATTTGAGAAGGAAAGGGAAGGTTGTCACAAGGACCAAAATACAAGGTCTGTAATTCTCATTAATTAACCACTTAAGAGATTAAAATAGTTTTACAGGGCAATAATGAACCTATTCCCAGACATATTATTTAAATCATCACTTTTAGGCAACTCAAGGTCGCAGAGACATTTTTTGAAATGTAATTCTTTGAATATGAAATCAAATTTTTGCCACACACACTGGTCAGAGGCAGCATTAACAAAAACCATATGTACAAATTACTAAGCAGTTATAATCCATCAAGAAAAAGAAGAAAGGTAAGGCAAGGAATTGAATAGCAAGCTCTATTAAATTTTAATTAAACTTATCCTTGTTTATACTCTTGGTGTCTTCATAACAGGCTGTAATGCCTGTGTTGAGAGGCTTCTGAAATGCCTGACAGGACAGACTCAATGGTGTAAATAGGGCTGAGTGCCCCTTGTGTCCCAGAGTCCCCAGCACAGCAGTGTGGCATCTCAGCCTGCAGATACCGTGAGGAGTTGGGCCATTACATAAACTACAAAGGGGAGATTTTACATTCCCCACCTCCCTCCTACAACTGCACTGTGTATTTGGAGAAGGGAGAGACTTCGCCTTCCCATTCCCATTCATGTGAGACCTACATGCACCAGGAAAAGGTAGCGACTTGCTTCAACATGAAGCTGCAAACTCTAATGGTTACCAGAATCTGGGCTGTTGCATCAGGAATTGGGCAAGCTCCAGGACATCTGTGGTATGAAAGATCACTAATACTGAATTATATTTGTGCTTCCAGCACCTCAAAGATATATATATATATCAACCTGCTGTATTTAGCAGAAAAATATTGTGGGTTTGATGTTTATATGCTTTTGAAGAGCGCATCCTTTACTTGGCATACCAATCATCTTCCCACTGTGAAACAAAGGCAGTGTAAAGCTTATTTTATCAGCTGTTGTGAAACCAAGTTCCCAACTTGCAAGTGATGTGCAAATTTTTTTTACAAATAATATTTGAAAGCAAATTGTTCAAAGGCACATCTCAGACAATGTGCAAAGGCAGCTATCACTTCTTCTACAAACCCTAGAAATAAGAGAAAACATTAAGCACAAAATGGCTCAAGTGTGCCATACTACGAGTGTTTAGCCCATTTCACGTCTCCTTGCAGTGTTTTTCATACATTTGGCTCTGTGGTTCAGCTCAGTTGTATCCAATGATGAGTGATAATTGGAAGCCCTCCTCCTGCCATTCTCCATAACGATACGAAATTAATTCTTGTACACTGTGCATTGCATACACCAAGGGAAGTTGACCCTATCAATTTACATACACTATAGGGGCCTGCTATCACACTGCAGCCAGCAAACAGCTTCTCTTATCTAGGAAAGACCCTCATTTGTTATTTCTTGCTGAATACACCCACTCCTATTATTTCCATAATTCTTTGCAATAATAGACCTTACCCTAATGAAACCTGCATTATGAGAAGGTTATAATCCTGACCCAAAGACGATTAGCTCTGTGCACTGTTATTGCTACATATGTAATTGTGTAATTGATTTTTAAATTTACTTTTTTGTCCCCAAACCATAAAGTGAACAGTCCATTAAGGGGGAGAAATATAATTAATATATCTATTAAAGATGGAGAAGATATTATTGCAATTTTAGGAAATGT
Source organism: Pitta sordida (assembly GCA_013390025.1). NCBI lineage: Eukaryota > Metazoa > Chordata > Aves > Passeriformes > Pittidae > Pitta > Pitta sordida. The sequence continues at coordinate 67,281 of WEKX01010963.1, forward strand.
CCACCTAAAACTATGGAAGAAACACAAAAGTTGAGATTCCCCTCATACTGAACTTGAGGTAACATATGCAAACATTTGACTTCTTCAGTACACAACCAACAGCTCACAGACAGCTCTATAGGATGTATCTGGTAGGTTAGGGTCCAATTTTATACACAATTCTGTGATGCCAAGTGGGTAGAGTATTCTGCAAGCTTTTGTTACTTTATGCTAATGAGGATATGGAATTCTTTGTTTCCATGTTATTTTCTTCTATATGTTTATGTTACTATGTGTCTATCACAATGTGAACCTTATTCCTCTTGGTCAATAGATACAAGTTAGATAATAGACACTTTATGTTTCAATAATTAAATCTAAAGAAATAAAAAACCCCATACGCAATTAGCACCATATATTTTAAATTCAAAATTATTTTTTTCTAATTCACATCTAGTCCTTAATGTCTAATTAGCTGACAGCTTCCCATCACCTAAAGCAATCTGAGGCACAGAGATCCCTGCAATGTCTTAGCTGTTAAGATGAAGACCAATCTCTCTTTAGACCAAACATTGCACTTCACTAGAGACTCTGTACGTGTGAGCTCACCATGAAGTGTGGACTTTTACTATGTGACAGTCCTGTTACTTGGACAGTAACATCCAAATCTAGACTGGAACCTCCTCACACCAGGAAAGAAGGATATTGACTCTGACAGCGACATTTATCACATTGTCAATGGTGGGCACTGGGTCTACACTACAAAGTCTGCCCTAGAGTTTGAGACCATTGCAAATATGCTCTACATCTAAAAAAAGAAAAATTGTTCCTAAATCAATGGCATCACTGTCAGTAACTTCTGCCTCACCTTGGTTTGGTTTAAAAATATAATCAGAAGTCAGGAATTTTCCCCATCCTTAGAGAAGTTCATATTCCCACTAAGAATTACTCATCAGAGAGTGGACACGCCACTATTGGATTTGTGAGATAAGTCGTGCAGTTGTGCAATTTGCACACAACGTGGTTGGAATTGATCTAAAACAACCCTTTAACTTTCAAACTGGTTTAAATGGGGAAAGGACCATTGGATAATTACATCATTTAACACATTGATTGTCTAAAAGTCAATTCTAATGATTTCAGAAATAGAGGGTATTGTGTTTTCCTCATTTTTAAGGAAAGATTTTTGCTCAGTGCAGAGGAGTAAATGGTAAATTTTTTAAAAGAGACAATGTAGAAGAGCTAAAGAAAACAAAAGTTTCATTATGCCAAACAAGGCTTCTTTCACAAAAGCTAAAAAAAAAATCAATGGGACACAATTAAACTTGGTGCATCTCCCCTTACAGTACAACAAAGTATAAGAAACCTAAATGATCTGTGTGTATTCAGAATACATAATTAAAGAGGTAGCTTGTATTGCTAGTCTGACCACTGCCACTTTTACTCTGAAGTTATGCACCCTCTCTGTTATATTTGACCATTATTACTTGATGATTAATTAAAAGGTGCCACACTCAAAGCCCTAAGATGAAATTTTCTCCTTTTTTTCTACTTACTTGTACAATATTGTATTTCTCTATCAATCAGAACACAAAATACATGAATGTGGCACAAGGGCATTGTTATTTTGCATGTATGTAAGACTTCAGACCATTGGAAGGCAAACTCTTCCTTTTACTTGGATGACTGGCCAAGCGATGCTTTGCACACACAGAGGAAAACCAAATTTTAGCCCCAGATCTCAAGATGCTTAGAAACCTACGGTAAGAAGAGTTGCATTTGTTTAACTGAAGGAAGGTTCTTAAATCAATTTAGTCACACAACTGCAAATCCACATGGACAATCTTAACTCAATTTGAACCTGGCTTATTTCAATTTGGCTTAATTCAGAAAGGAATCTAGTTAAGTTGAAGCAATACGTGTAAGGTTTACACTTATGTTACAGTTTGCGCCAAGGCATTTGCAATAGTTTAAGCAAATTAATCTGAGAATTAACTTCAAGTTCTATCTACATTTAGGGCACTTCAGCAGTCCAGAAATGCTGGTAGCTCTGCACTTCCAGTGTAATTTTTGGGGGTATGAGAGAAATTTTGCTTCTTAACAGTACAGTACTTAAATTCAATATTTAAATCCAGCTTGCAGCCATTTTTTCCTGCATAATAATTTCCAACGACTTGGTTAAGTCAATCTGAGCTGTGCATTTTGTACCCTGATTGGCAAAGCTGTGAGCTCACAAAAGTCTACTCGGTAGAAATGACCTTAAATTTGTGTGACATGCAAAACTAAAATAAAAAGTTTTATAACTTCATCAGTATATAACTGATGTTTGCATTGCTCTGACAGGGGAGGTCTTTGTGCTGTTGGCATAGAGATGAACTTCCCTGTTGCTCACACTGCCAATCCATTTGCTTCACGCAAAAATGAGAAGACTGAGTTTTGCTTTCCTAAAAAAATCTGCAGGAAAGGTAGTGATGTATCAGAGTAGAAAACATGGAAGGTGTAACTTTCATTAAGAATCCTAAGGAAGTTTATCTCCTGCTTAAACAGTCTAAAAATCCTTCTTTTGTGATATTCTTTGAAACAGGACATGGTGCTACTGTCCCAATTTGCTGGAAAAGCTTTCCTTGCTTGTAGGTTCAGCGTCATTTTCAAATAACTACTTTCAAAGGAGCACATCAGATCCTAAGGGAGCATCGTTACCCATGAAGTGGCTGCAGAGGGGAAATGACATACTCTGTACTCAGCAGTTGCTCATAGCCAGGGTAAAGGGCTTCATTCAAAGGCACCAACTGTTTCCTACACTTCAAAAATCATAACTCAAAATGTACAGAAAATATGACAGTGGAACATTTCTTCAGCTGGATTTCAGACAAGGTTGCTGAGAAAAGTTGGATAGAAGGTTTCCTGTTCTGCTACACAGAAGTTTCTGGCAACGCCCCCCAACCGTGATACCATAAACTTAAGACCTGCAAGACATCTCAACAACAGGATTTGGGTACTGCTGCCCATTGGTTTTGCTGAGTGACTGCAAAGCCTTTTCCTGGGCAAACTTTAGGGTCTGCAACTGCTAATAACGTGCCGGGCACAAACCTTCAGTATTTTCTTAGCTCAACCATCTGCAAACACTTGCCAGTACGGCTTTACTCTGCCAGTGCTGGAAATGCATCCACCTCCAATTCATCGAATTTTATGAAACAATCAGAAGATCCCTACCCACCTCAAACTGACCTAAAGAACCAGGCACAACACAGCAGGGAGGTGTGCTCTGATGCTCCAGACACATTGTCTACCAATACCAAAATGTCAGCAGGAGATATATTTGCAGAGGTACTGACAGATTCTGCCTTTTGGATGTGGTCAATGGAACAAGCAAACAGCAGAGAGAAGGGATAAGCTGCAAGCAGCAAATGCTGCAGAAAAAGGTGTTATCCCTTTTGTCCCAAATAACAAATTGAGACTGCAGAAATTCTACATTCTTCATCTTATCAATGTAGAAAAATACAGACAGCCACAGCTATTACACATAGTGTTATAGGAAGGTGAGAAGACATCTATTTGTTCTGAAATTCATCAGATAACTTCTGTAAATCGCATGTCAAACATTTTTGAAAAGTGAAGCTTTCGGCAACTGTTTCTTTTGCTTATGTTAAGCTGAATAAAACAAAATACATGAAATAAACTCAGATGCTTCATCTTGAAGACAAAATTGAAGAGTACTCGTCCGCTTTAAAAATAATTACAACTTGGAAGTGCATTTTTAGTGGTGGTTTTATTACAAATTGTTCTATCCAAAAAGAACACGAAAATTATGGTGAAGCATGCATATTCCTCAGTGATCAAAATAGTTATAGTTCAAAAAAGGTAAGTAATTTAGCAAGAATTGAATTGTCTCACAGCAGAAAGTTGTGAAAGAGAAGAAAAGGAAAAACAGGTATCTCTGAGATTCAAACCAAGGATAGTTTGGCCCAAAATTCATTTGCATGAAAGTAAAACTTGTTCTTTGGAGTCTGCAGTAAAGGCATCATTCCATCCACTCAGCTCCCGGCTGAGCAGGTCCTAGTAGTCAGATCCTGTAAAGTGTGCTAAGCACCTCTGATCTAACATACAGACCTCCAGAAACTACTGAAAGTAAAACATCCAACATGGGGCTTCGGGGAGAATTATGACACCTTGGAAAAGCTGCAAAATCAGGAACCAGTCCAGGCAAACTTCAGACTCACAGAAACACAGAATATTCTGAGTTGGAAGGGACCCACAAGGATCATGAGGATACAGAGAAAACAACACAATTCAATGAGAGTGAAACCAGCAACATTCGGAGGACAGATATGTAGTTAAGAACAGTTACATACCACATCCTTTTTATCATCTGACAACTAAAACCTCTTTTGAGCTATAATTCTGTTGACTCATTGGTAAAAAAATTTCAATAACAAATGCAATTATCAAAAAGCAAAAAAAAAAAAAAAAAATCAAAAAAAAAAAAAAAAACAAAAACCAAAACCAAAAAAAAAAACAA
>WEKX01010963.1:71792-108086 GCA_013390025.1 Pitta sordida
AAACCAAAACCCCAAAAAAACCCAAAAACAAACCACCCCAAAACTGAAGTTGTGTAGGGCCCCAGTGCTCTGCAGGCTACTGTCACAGCCAGTTTGTTTGCTAATCCTGCCAGTACAGAGATCCTGACTGGGAAAACATCTCATCTCCCAGCAACTAAGAAATAAAAACCACAAATAAGCTGGTTGCCTCTCATCTGAACTGTAATCTGGTTTCTCCCCCAAATAATTGTGCATTAATTGTAGGTTCCCTATAACTGGAACATCAGTTTGCCAAATGTGACACCTTGACAAGAGAAAGGGCTTTATTCTAAGCCAAGTCTGTCTGTCTGTGTGGTCACTCAGATGTCTCTAACAGTACCAGTACTGAAAGTTCACGGACACAAACTATAATTTTTTTGTTGCATGGACTGAAAGAAACCAATCTGCTGAAAGGTATTACTACTATCACGAAAATTTATATTTACAGCCATCACTAAAAGTTAACAAATACCTTTTAGACAGATTTTCCCTAAGTACTTTCTCCTGTTTGTTTTGCAGGTAAACTGAATGCCTGCTCACATTTTCTGAGCAAGTTCTGGAAACCGCGGCTCATGTTTCACTTGCAAAATTAAACAGGAAGAGCAGCAAATGCTGCTTTGGTTCATCTCCATCAGTTGTTGCTGGGTGGGCCAAAGATTCATTGATTTAGGTCCCAAACACTTCTCCAATAAATGCAGTTCAGTATTAGGTGTTTTCTTTCACTTGAGATACTTAACTTTTGCAAATCAATTTCTAAAATCTTAGTGATTCAAAATTTATTAGATAGGTTAACTCAAACAGCAACACATAAAGGACCATTCTTTTCACTGAGCTTACAAACACATTTGCTACTTTTCTGCTGTGCACCTTAGGCAGGGCAAACCTATGAGTTGGCAGTATCAACTACTCACACCGATGAGCACTTGCTCACCTGAGCAGCCACAGTGGGGTTGAGGAAGACCATCATAGTGCTCCTCCAGGTCCATGTCCCTCAGTGCTCTAAGTAATCACATCACCCAGCCCTGCATGTTGCTTGCTGCAATTTGATATATACTGGTGTGCAATAACTTATTTCTCACAAAAGGCTTTGAGAGCCTGATCAGATGATTTCAAACACAGTTCCACAGAGTCCCTGCAAAAACATAACCAATGGAAAACCTTTATTATTATTTAGCTGTTACTTTTTGCAATTTATATTCCTACTACTTTTGTTCTCCAGCTCTTGGGAAGCAGTTGTGCCGATGAGAGGTGATTCCCCCCGCCAGGCCTTGCATATACTTGACACTGCTTGGAAAACTGACTAACAGGGTGTTCACTTTTACCAGGCCATTAATTGATAACACTTAATTAATCTGCCGTGTGAGAGATCAAACGAAGATTGTGTCCCACAACCAGCAACATATATTGACTTTGTTATTCCAATTATGTGTCTGACCAGAACAGCCCTTTGGTACAAGACTTAACCTTTGAATCACCCTCAGCTCAGAACTAGATCAGCTGCTGGGGATCTGACCTGAAAAAGACCTTGACACTGCCACAGCTCTGTATGTGCTTGAAAATGCTCCACCTTGTGCTTGTCATCGCCAGCGCTCGTGTTGTCGTCCGCAATTACATTTGCGTGTTGGACACAATTCTCAGATAAGCAGCTGATAATTAGCAGGAAGTTCTGATTACAATTTGCCGCTTCACACTGGCACATATTTTTGTTTATTTTGTTTTGTGGTGTTGGCTTTTTTCCTTGTTCTTTAAAGAATGCCCAGAAAAGAGCAATTAGTTTCGGCAGCAATTGGGTAAGTGCAGCAGACAAAGGGAGCAAATTGCCTTTAGCAGACAATTTATAAATCAGCTGTACATTTCCAACTCAGTTTTTATTTTTGTTTCACTGAGTTATCTTCCACTAAATTGATGAGTAACATCATCAGAAGCAGTTTTGGTGTAATTTACTATAAGAAAACATAATTAAAAATATATTCATCAGATTTCCTGTGGCTTTCTTCAAGCATAGCAAGCTGCAGCAGTATAACAACGAGTGGTAATGTGCCTTCTCTATCTGCTAATTTTGGGAATCTAAATCCATGTTTCTTCTCCCATAGAAGCCCGAATAAAATCTAGAGCAGACGCAGCCAAAACTGCGTAGCAAATCTTAGTTAACATCCACCTGCCATGAACATTACATACCATTTTGTCAGACATGGATCTGACCAGGATATGGATGGCTATTTTATGGTGCAATTTTCTGTAAGGCAGCCTTTCGCCAATAACACCTTTTCCAACCAGAGGTAGAGGTTAGCGTGCAATTGTGACAATGAATTGCACACAAATGAATTCTTCAGAAAAGAACAATAAATACAGTAATATTCTTTTAAAAAAACATAGTATTATTATAAGCCATTCTCATTGATGGAGCACGGAACTTACCAATATTACTTATTGGCATAGGAGAGGGGGGTGAAAAAAAGCAGTCTGGTAGCTCAGATAGCTCAGAGACAACTATGAATAACAAAATCCACAAGGAATGAGACCATTTCAGGTTCTCCATCTTGTCTATTATTACAAACTAGTGTGAGGTAAAACTTCGCATGGTTCTCACTCCTCTGATGTAAAACCACTGAGGGAGCTCCGAATTTACATAAGTCTGAAAATTTTAATATAGAGAGTTAAGAGTTGACATTTGCTTTAAGAAGGCAGAGCATCAATCTGTTGTATTAGCAAATAAATACATGAAGAGTCTAATTCCTACACTATTATTTGAATCAATGTTAATTTTTAACAAACAAAGGAAGAGGAGGTGGTCTAATAGATCAGCACATGAGGCTCTTCTCCCTAAGATGGTATCTTTTCAACAGGGTTGCTGAACAGGCTTTAATAAATTAGTAATCTCTGCCACACCCTTGCAAAAGAAAGAACTATCAAACTGTTTGATTTTCCTGATTAAATCCCATATGGTTCTAGTGATGAAAAGCAGCCAAATGTAGAAGCTAACAACAACCCACATGTAAAGCGATGGTCTCGGAAATATGTTATTTACAAAGTAGAAACCAAGATGAGTTTTTTCTTATTTTTCCCTAAAATGCAGGAGAGTCTTGAACTTGGGTAACCTGGCAAGCAGCAGAGCTGTGCAGAAGAAATGCCTATGGAAGGTACTTGAAAACATGAATACGGTATCCAAAAGAGCTGTAAATCCTCTGCAGCATGAACTCCCAAGAAGCACTCCTAATATTGGGGTGAATCTTGAACCCACAGACTCCTAGCTGAGATACAGAAGCATTACCCAATGAACCAAAGGCAAATGAGAAACATCCAAAGATAAATGAATATATGCCAAGGCTTATGTGTGCTATCAAGCAATAAATACACTAGGAGTAGGAAGTGCAAAAAGTAATTAAGGTTAAGAAAGAGGCATATGCAAGCTATAAAACATTAGGTAGAGAGGAGGACTAGAAAGATTGCAGAAGGAAGTTAAGAGTGTGTAAAGAAAAAAATTAATACAGGAGGTAGAGGAAGAGACAGTAAAGGAGATTGCATGAGAGGTAAAGATAAATAAGAAGATAATTTTCAACTCTGTAAGGCTCAGGAGTCAGATGCTGGAGAAGTCTCTCTAAGAGATGGCAGAAAATTCTATTCTAAAAAGCAGATCAAAATCAAGTGTTTCTAACTCCACATTTGGACTTTCCCTCTGGATTCTTGGGGTAATAGTATACATATCCTGGATAAAATTGTGGAGATCTCACAAAGGGCTGAAAACTGAACAGCCCATGTATATATTATGATATACAATAATCCTTCTCTACTTCTCCGTTCATCATTCACGGCTTCAGTACATCGCAGGGTTTTCCCCCCTGACTTTACTGGCTTGTCCTAGTTTAGAACCATACCTTCCAGAGAAGGTGGGAACCTTCACAGAGTAGAAAGGGGGGAAAACTCTTTATCTCCTTTACTGTACGTTTTAAATCAAAGGTGCTTTTGGTAAAAAAAAAGTAAAAAAAGGAAGCAACAATTATTTACATATATGTATACAAAGAAAAAAATAAACAGTAACTCACCATAACAACAAGAAAAGAAAAACAAAAAAACCCAAAAGAACAATCCGCCCTCACCCCTGCACAGCCATCAGGGGCTGAATGGCCCATCAAGAACCATTAGCTCTCCAGCCAAAAGCAAAAGCACTCCTCCACCTCCACCCAACAACGCTTGTTGAGGGGGGGTGTAGGGCTGGATGATCCTGTGGGTCCCCTCTGACCATGAGTGGCCTGTTAGACTGTGAGGGAACTAGGTTTGTGTTTACCGCCAGGATGTGTGTTTGGCCACTCTACGGGTGTTAGACAGTGAGCTGGACTAGATGATCCTTATGGGTCCCTTCCAACTCATAATACTCTGTGAATCTGTGAATTCTGCGTTTTGTTTAGTTGGTTTAACACTTCCCTTCCTCAGAGTTTGAGAACTGCATGGTGGTTACCAAAAAATGAAATCTAACCTATGACACAGCTTGACCATATTTACTGCTACATCATGGATTTAATTTATTGCAGCATCTTTCTGGAATCAAGCTCCAGCAATATTGGAGGGATTACTGTATTATGATGTTACAGTTGTCCTTTGCAAGGACAAATGCATAAACACTTAGTGTAAAACCACATTAGAAGAGTGGCTTAAAGTGTAATGAAGGACGTCAAGAAACAAGGTGCAAAGAGGTCAGATGTGGCAAAAAGAAACTTGGAAAAGTGATTTTATATCAGCCAGTCAGGGAACAGTCACATCAGTGACAATGACATTTTAAGTGGCAAAGAGATCTTTTGTACTTCGATGACAATATAGAAATATAAAATGGACAAAATACAATGGGTGACTGTGGAAGGACGTTTTTCATCCTGTTCTTCTTGAATGTGTTAGTATTAATTATTTGGGAAGCTTCTGACCATGTAAGAACAGGTGTCTCTTAGCAAGAGATTGTGTAAGCACATGCAAGGACACTTTCAACTGCAAAATCTATACGCAGACAATCTGTGGGAGAAAGTTCTAAGCAGAACAGCAAAAGCAAAATTATCTTTGTTTTTTTGGCAGAAACGTGAAGAGAGAAAGTTGAAAGTTACATTACAGAAAAATTATTTCCCTCCCCACTGTACGTATTCTTGATTCTTAGTATTTCCTATGTCAATATTTCAAAAGTATTTTTATTGGATGGTTTTTAAGTATGTCATTTACAAAAGTTGGAAAAAATATAGCTAACAGTACTTGTACCTAGACAGTGTGAAGATGGCACCACTAGCTGTTCAGCTGGGATCTGGTTAATGAATCTAAGGGAAAGACTGGCTGAGGTTGTGACTGGCTTCCTCAGGCTTCTCATTATGTCTAATCACTTAAAAAACAAAGTGACTGTATATTCTAATACAGCTTGGCCACCTTTGGCACTGGGCTGAGGAAATGAGACTTCACCGAGACAGAGGACTCCCACAAAAAAGTGTGAAAAATTGAAATGACAAGGTTGTGTTGATAGCTTGTTGAATGAATGAAGGGAATGAATTGAAATTTACATTTATATAGCACCGTTCATCTACACTGTATCACTCAGGACTAAGGAGTTGGCAGCAGACTTAGTTTGCCAGCACAGCTGAACTGGGGAATGAAGTAGAATTGGATCAAACACCATTTTTCCAGAACCAGACCCTATAAAAACGATGGAGAAAGGCAAAGAACATGTGTAAAGCCTAAAAAGAGTGGAAAATAGGCAACAAAAAGTGGAGAACTTCAGGCATGGAAGGTAAAGAAGTGAGGAATGTACTGAATAATATTCTTAAATTCAGATCAAGATTACAGGAATGAAATAAAGCAAAGAATACAAAAATAATCTAATCCTCTTATCTATTCCATCCCAGGAACAAGTATCCCACCATTCCTCACTTTTAGAAACTAAAAACTTGCATATATAGGGATTCAAAAAGTCAGTTGTTGCATTGTTTCCTGTCATTAAAGTCTGAAAGTTCTTTTTAAAATACACCTTAGATTTCCCTCAGTTCATTTAAGTCTATTACTTCCTAATTAATTCTTCCTGAACATGAGGTTCAGCTGAAGAAATTGATCACTGTGCTCTTGATAACAGCTTTTTATATACTGGAAAGCTGGAATCATGTTCCTGTTGGTCCATGGTATGGCTAAAAATGGATCAGTACTTACCATTAATGACCTGACCCTCATTTTGCCTATATATTGTGTTACTATTAGACTATGAGACTACAGCACTGTTTCAGGTTCTAAATAGGTATTTTTTCTACATGTGTTTGATTTATGTAAATAATTGTACAGTTGATTTCTGGGAGACAGGCTAGCAGTTCCTACTGTACTGTACACACTGACCATGGAGCAGAAGGAGAATTTGCCAAAATAACACAACCATGGAACCCACAGGTTATTTACCTAATTCACCCTTCAAGGTCGTACAGAGGAGCTCACCTCAGCTGGCAAATCCTGTGTCATCTCATGATGATGCACCAACAAGTCTGCTTTCTTTGAACATTGGCCTTCTAAAAATGAAATGTCTTAAAAGTGGCAAAAGAACATCCACAAGGAAAAAAATCTGACCTCTGGTTTCCCTGACACCTCTCCCTGGTGTGATAAAGAGTTGGTTGAATTCCTGCATAGTTCAGTGCTCAATAAGATAATTTTTTCCATATGCAGCAGAACACAGAGCACACTGCATTTCTTTTGATTTGTTCTGAATTTTAGGGCTATTTTAGGAAATAGCTTGGCCAGTACGTCTTACATATTCATACAGCAGAGCTTTCTCCTTCCTTGCATCAGAAGTCACACAAATCAGTACCAAAACCACAGCTTTTAAAGAAGAGGTTCTTTACTTAAATTCCTAAAAGTTTAGGTCTTATTTTCTAACAGACAGAGACTCACAGAAGACCAATGACTTCCCACTTCAGCTTGGATCTGACTGCCATGGTGGGGTCTGCTGATACCTCTGACAAAGACACTCTACATTAAACAAGTAACCTGCTCAATTTTTCTGGAAGAAAAAGGAGAGAGCAAATTTTCCTTTCTCCTGAACTTTGTCTGGTTAACTTTTAAGTGTTTTCAATTAGCTCACAATGAAATGGGGCCAGGTTTGCAGGCAGAGATAAACACAGAAGATTACAATTACTCAGAAAGAAATAATACAAATAAGGATCTCTGCTGAAGCAGGATTTAAATAAGTGAAAGTGTTGCTATTGCTCTGGAGGTTAAACTAGAGATGGGAGAAAAATGTTAAATTAAACTTCAAGGGTAAATCAAATGTTTTTCACCTTGAGAACAGACTCATAGCCTGAGTTACAAAATGTTGGGATAACATACTATAGTAAGAAAGTATCTCCAGAAGAGGAAAATCTATGTGAAGAGGAATCAAATTTTGGAAATTAAAGTGCAACATTAAGCAGAAACAGTAAAGGCTGGTAGACAGACAAGGAGCATAGGGTTAAGAAATAAAGAATATGAAGAATTCAGTTGAGTATAGACAGCCCATAGTCATGAAATCATTTAGATTGGAAAATACTTCAAGATGAAGTCCAACAGTAAACCCAACATTGCCAAGTCCACCATTAAACCACATCCCTAAGCTCCACAGCTACATGGCTTTTAAATACCTCCAGGGATGGTGACTCTACCACTCTCATGGCAGTCTGTTACTCCAACACATACTAAAAAGAAAAGGCAAAAGAAGAAAATGAGTACATGGCAAAGCAGTGTACAGCAAGGCGAAGGAGATTTGAAATGAGAAAGCTGTCTTAAATTCACCATAAGAAATTTAAAAGGACACCTTCTCAGAGTAGGGAGAGTCAAGAGGAATATAGCATGGATTAGTCATGTCAGAACCTCTCCGGAGGTACAACTGGCTGGAAAAGAATTATTTCCTCACATAAGAGGTGGGGAAGTAATTTGCTGCTCTGGGGAGGAACATTTATTGGAAACCAGGCAGAAAGCTGGCAAGACATCTGAGCTGAGAGTAATGGTGAGATTCGGAGATAAGACACTGGTTATCTGGGGACAGCCAGACTTTCCTATTTGCCTAGTTCCCCAAGCAAATAGTGATGTCCTAATCACACCATTGGCAATCAGACCATACCAATTCTGTTACAAGACCCTATACATGCCCAACGCTTCTTCATCCAGCACTCACAGAAGTATCTTACATAAAGACAGACAAGTGATAATTGAATTCCGAACATATGAAAGTAAAGTAGGTCCAGGGAATTCAAGGTGGCTGATGAGAAAGGAATATTTTCTACCAAGCACCAGTACCAAGCATCCCTGCAGATCAGTGGGTGAGGTCTTGTAAAAAGCTCTAGAAGGCCAGGTACTGAGAAAGAGGCAGAAGCAAAAAGTCTAAGGGAAAATAGTGCCAAGGTAAAAACAAAGACAAATCTAAAATCAGCTCACCAGGGCAGGAAGAAAGAGAGATGCAGTGCTTGGCTGGGAAGAGCTTCCAGACCAGGGCAAGGACATCTTGGTAGACAAGGGTCTCAGGGAGCTTGTGAAAATGATGACATCTGTATGCTCATCTAGCAATAAATTGAGTTCTTTGTTGCTGCCCTACCATTGTCCCTTCAAGAGACATGTAGTAACATCCCAGACCTACCTGGTATGTGCTTAAAAGTGAGAGCACAGATGGAGTTTGAACTACAGACAAGGAACCCAATAGGAGTTGAATGTTCACCAGGGGAGATAAAAAGGTCATGAATTAAATGCATCAAATGCAAATTGGGAAGATTGGGATATTTTAGAGAGGGAAAAGAGTGAAGAAATTGGAGGCTATCATGGTAGTCATGAGACTGCAAAAAAGAAAAATGCTCTTCCAAAAAATAGATTCCCTATTAAGTGATTTTACTTGATTTTTTTCACACGACTCACGAGTTATCAATCTCCCCACCCATAAAGACAAATGTCATATCGGCCCTAACCCATCAGCTATTCTCAATTTATCACCATTTAATGTATATTAAAATGCTCTTACCTCTGATTGCAAAAACAAACAAAATAAGGCAACATAAATCAAAAAGAAAGGGAAAGGGAGATGAGAAGGCTGAAGAGAGACGAAGGAGATCTGCTGCTCAAAAGAAAGGATTTTTTTTCTCTAGTTCTTTGCATCCAAGTTCTCAATGCCTCTCCACCACAAAAATACTCCAATGGTCTTACACTGTAAATCACTTCAGTAGTTTATTAGTCCCCTCACAACACAGAAACAAATGCTCAGCCCTGGAAGGAAAGTGGGGAAGCTGCAGAGTAGTAACAAACTCAGCAACCCTACGACTCTCTCTCTCTCTCTGATCCCATTATAAACTAACACAATATTTTTCTCCAATTTTCAGTCGGTATTGAAGCTCACAGCAGAAAAGATACTGAAAGCAGCAGGAGCCAGGCAGAGGTGTCAGACTTCAGAGCGGACACTGCCTTGGGACCTGGGGGGGCCAGTAAATCAGTGCACGCTTGTCAACAGCTCCAAGCTGCAGGAATTACTCGAGCGAAAATAACAAATGGCTGTCATTGTGGAGCCAAAAACCTGTGATTATAATTATCACATCCCCAGTGACCTTGCATAAACTTTAATCCCTCTCCAATGGAGCATTTAAATAGCCTGCATCTACTGGCAGGGGACCGTGTCCCCTTAGTTGAAAATACAGAGACTAGGAAAGAAACGAGCCACAAAGAAACCACCAAGTCCCCCTGTGTCTTACAGCTTGTATGAAAGAGCTGTACAAGAAAAGCCCTGTCACTGTCATTTTAATTGATATTATATTATCATCCTGAATTCAAAATGCCATGGTGGTATCTAAACCTGGCTAATCCCAGCACCAAGCATTTTAATCAGATGAAAAGGTCAAATAACACCACGTCTTCATCGCTGCATTCAGTGGGTCACCGGGCTAAGAAAGTGGGTATATAAGGTGGGTGGACAAGTTGCTGAATCAAGGGATCATCAGGGACATAACCTCTTTCCACCTTGGAGAGATTAGCTTACCCTTGCATATCCCACCATGAGGAGGACTTGAATGAATTCTTCAGGTTTGGTTAAAGAGCTTTTCCCAGTGCCATTAGTGGTTTTTCATGGTACTCCTTACAGCCAAGATCGAACATCTTTGATTACAGAAATAAGGGCAGTGCCGTGTTCTACTCCTCTAGATGATAAATGTACTTCCATACAATATAAACAAGTGTTACAGAAAATGCTAAAAGCTCGGAATCTGGGGCAAGTAAAGATTTTGCTTCTAAGGGATTTTATAGTCCTCACATTTCTGATCCTGAGAGGATCTTCTCAGGGAAAAAAAGCATTTTTTGGTGCTGTTTTATGAACCAAGTCCTCCAAAGCACATCAAGACCATAGCAGGCACAGGAATTTGATGACCTTGCTTTGAAATTGTACCAACCAGGTTCCTCCATCAATCTGATTACTAGTTCACCGAAATTGTTACACTTGCAAACCAGGTGATTTCCCCCACAAATAAGAACCTTCTGCAAACAGCAGATGCTCCCACAGACAACCATCAAACACGGGTTTGAAACACAAGATCTTTTATCCTGCATACAGGTGTTAACTGTGTTCAGCATGAGCTTTGCACCATAGTTTCACATAACAGTGATTTTTTTTTTTTTCAATATTGCTGTAAGAAGACAAAATGAACTTATTACTGGAAAAGAGTTTTGCTAATTGAATAGGCTTTTGATAGGTTTCAGAAAGACTACAACAGAAGAATTGCGCATTTAAATTAGCAGTAATTTTAACAAATTCAAGACTTTTAAAACAGAGAAATCAGTGCAGCATTAAGTCTTAAGAGAAAGTCACTGAGATAGGGCAAAATTTAAACATTTCTGTATTAGTGTACAGACTAATATAGAATCATGACCTGCACTTCCCCATATTAAACAAATTAAGTTACAGTTATCTAGAACAAGAAGAATATTTCCTAAAAATAGGAAATAGTCTAGAAAAGCAGAAATACCTGAAATAGATTAGTTCATGCCCACACCAAGATTTTTAATTTTAAATGTGGAATTAAAGATAAAAATAACTACGAAGCAGCTGTAATACAACTAAAGGGCTACAGTGGACCAAATAGGTGCACAGCTATTTAGGCAGATTTTCTACCCAACAAAACCCCAGGACAAATTTCAAAGGGAGAATTTCTTCCAAGAAGCTGTGTATCTTAGTTTAGAATGAGATTCTGACATTAATCCCCCCCTTCCCAACCAGTTTTAATGCCAACCTATGACACTGTGTTACCTGAAGTCCCACATCCCGGCAAACTTCTAGCAAGCTCTCTGAACCCATCCGTGTCGGCCCCAATCAACCGGGCATTCAAACCACAGCTACAGTTTACACAAGTCTCCTTTCTACCCTGTGATGGAATTAGGATGTTCTTTGGACCAGAGAGACAGAGAGAGAGACAGCCAGAGCCTCTCAGAGGTTCACATCCCTGTGACGCTCTGGAAATAGGTGGTGGCACAGGAGAGAGAGCTCATCTTTTCACCCAGTGGCACAGAACAGAAACTGGATTGAGTCCAGGTGCCTTCACAGCCTGTCACATCAAGGCCACTCCACAGCCACTGCACAGTACCAGCTTCCACCAGCCGCATTCATTTTAAATGAAAATTCTCCATTTGCATCAGTGCAATGTAAATAACTACATTAAATATGCAATAATAGCTTGGCACCTTTCTCCTTTAATCAGGAATCATTCCAAACAACTTCTGTCCTTTCCTGATTACCAATACAATGCAGTTGCCATCATCGGTGTTAGGTTAATGGTTGGACTTGATGATATTAGCAGTCTTTTCCAACCTTAATGATTCTATGATCGTTACGAGACCAAGTTTCAGTTGCCTCTCTCAACTTGCAATATATACTATTTTGTAAATTCAACAGCAAGAAAAGAAAAACCACAAATTCTGCACATTGTGTGTGTTAATACTTGAAAAGACACTAGATCTGGCATGAAGTCATAAACACCTGACACCACTGGCAATTAGCCATTATTTACCATGGAGTCTGTACAATGAGAGAGGGTACTAATATGTTTGCTTTTACAGAAAATTATGAAAAATCCATTATTTATCCCTTTCTTCCCTATCACAAGACAAATCATAAGCACTTGCCACCATGTATTTCACATTACGGCCCTATTTTGCGCATATGTTCGTCAAAATGGAAATTGTTTTGAAATACCTACTACTGAACACTGGAATTCCTTGGAAACTACAGAAATCTAAAGACTGAGAATTGGTATGGTGTGGTATGGCACGTATTACAAAATTCCATTAATTCTGAGTGGTCTGGACTTCGCAGTCCTGTGTCCCTAACATTCCAGAAGGTGTGCAACAATAAAACCAAAGCATTAGTGGTTGTGGGACCAGGTGACTGTACGAATGGGCCATTTTTGAAGAGTTTCAATTTCAGTGTAGACCAAGTTGAATAAACAGCTCGCAAAACTACCTTCACATTATGGGGCAAATTGCTCATCTCTGAATCACAGTTGCTCTTGGCTTCCCGTTTAGAACTCTTTCCATGAGTCCCACTGACATTAATGGCAGCTCCGCAAGCAGAACAAATAGACAATCATTTCATACTGAGAGGAGAATTTCCCCCACATGGTGTGTGTCCATCACACAAACCCGCCTTTCACCAAGGGAGGGAAACAGCCCATGTGAGCCTCCCCATCCCTACCCCTCCATCCCCTCCTCCGTGCTCTGCTCCCTGTGGCCACCAGCCCCAGACAGGCAATCTGACATTTTTAACAGCTTTTATAGTTTCATAACACTGGCTCCCAGCTGCTTCACATTTCCCTGCACTTTTCGACAGTGATTCTGGGTTCACTGCAAAGACAACCCCAGTTTACTGAAATGCCAAAAGCAATCTCTAGCCCTGTAATATTCTGGCCTCCTAAAGACCCCGTCCTGAGGAGAGGGTTACTCTGAGAATGAAGTGAGACCCATATGAATAGAGATGTCACTACCTTTGGAAAGCTCTCATGTACTTTAGCTTAAGAAGGAACCTCACCACCCTACAGCATAAAACAAAAGGTAGGAAAGAGAAGGCAGACATAGTCTGCCTTGCCCCAGGTGAAGTCACCCCAGGACTTCTGACCTTCATGCTAATTTGGATATTTGGGCAGTAACTAACTCAGAGCTGCAGTGTCTTTTTTCCCAGCTTTTGGGGAAAATTTGCGGAGAACCTGTTTTTCCAAGTTTAATTTTTTCCCTTTCCAAGCCAGCTACACAAACCATCAGACTGGTGCTGGATTGTTTAAACGCCCAAAAGCTGCAAGCACTCAACAATTTTCCCACAAGAGGTACTTGTTTCATATCTTGCTTTTTTTCTCTTTTCTCTTTCATTTAGCCCATTTCCCAAGACACATATACTGGTCTGAAATTCAGACTGGGCTTGAAATTGCAAACATCTAGATTTAGAGAGGTATTTCTCTGCCATGGCCTCAAAAACGTTTCTGAATCCTAAACCCTTCACAAGGTTTCATGAAACCCAAAAGCATGGACCTGACCCTGGGATCTTCATCTCAAGAAGCTTTTCTTCAGGAACTGGTGTCAGTTTTCTGGCACTATCAATAGTTAATCCGTTTTTTGTGACAAAAATGATTTTATCAGAAAATCTTCAGCTTGTCCAGCCTTGCCAACTTGGGGTTAAAGTTTCCCCTTCAGAGTAGTTTCTTTGCTCAAGCTGACCTCACAGAGTCATACAAATACAGCAAAAATGGTATTTTTGAAGGATGATTCTGACTGCTACAGTGTGTCCAAAGCTTGCAATATAAAACCTATGGGTTCAAAACTTGAAAAATCAGTTAAGGGACACAAAAATTGCATGTACTAGTTTTTTATTTGAATTTTTGAGAGTGTTGCTCTCAATTTCTTTGTCCTTTGAGGTAGGACAGTAGTTCATCTTTCTTTTGAGGGGAAGTCAAAAGCACTCTGTTTTCATTTCTCATTCCTTTCAGCCCTTTTCTGTGTGGGCAAGTTCATGTGGTTTGATGTCTGATACTGAAGATTTGGCACAGCTTTAAACATAAGTAATTAGGGAATCCATTGACCATAACAAACAATGGACAAAAAAAAACCCCTGTTGTAGAGAAAGTACTTCCCAGTTGCCCATTATAGCAATTTTTGACAGTAATTATATATAATTCACAGATTTAATTTACTCAAAAACAAATACGTACTTTTTTTTGCTTAAATATCCTAAATCAAGCATTAAATTAGAATTCTTTCAAGAATGAACCTCATCATTACCTTTCCTATGTTAAAGGAGGGAAAAAAGTAACTCTTGAAAATCTACATGTAAGGGGCAAGGGCAAGACATCTACACAATAAAATCCCACTGTAGACCTCCACATATCACATGCCTGTCTGCTAATTTATACATCTATGCACATGTACCTTTATGTATGTACATTTACTTATTCTATATATTTCTACACACACAAATATACACTCACCATATGAAAAATACACCTGCAATGATAGTGTGATCCCCACAAGCCCAACACTTCAATTATAAAGCAATCCTAGCACAAATCCAGAAAATGTCACTGTCACATGCTTCCATTGTATGCTGTTGAAAATACCTCCAAAGTTTGGAAATTAATCACACAGCAATGCCAATCTTTTAAGCCAGGCATCTATGAACCAACCTCTTCCCTACTGAATGAATTACACTGAAATCATATAATTGCAGGCTGCCATTCAGTCACCCTTAACAATAGGAGACTTTGAAAATTGGAAATTTTTTTCCCATCTGACTCCCAACTTGCAAGCATGAAGCATATAGCAAAAGCTTGGTGCCTTTTAAATTACCTAAAATCTACATCCCTCAGACAAATGAACAGGAAAAAAAAAAAAAAAAGAAAAAGAAAGGGGTGCAATTTAAGGGCAAATCATTTTGTGTTAATCCTTGGGAACTCAAAGCATGAAGATAAAAGAAGAAAAAATGCAGGTTTCACTTTGCTCATTATGGGACATTGACTTTCACCTAATAGTATGCAATTAAAATTTCTTCATGAGATTTCCTTATTGAAATAAGAAAGATAGTGCCGTGCTGAATGTGGTGATAGATCTGGTATAAACGTGCTTCCTGGACAAACTGATTTATCATGTCTCATTCCAGCAGTACTTCCTTGCTTGCTCATTTCTCATCTTATTACTGTGAAGTTGTAATTAAAGAGGATCCTCCCACAGAGAAGAGTTCTCCTTCAGGACAAGCTAAATTATAAATGCACTGTTCTTTCTCTGAGAGCAATTTAAAGGGGCAGTCTGCTGAGGAGAGGATGCACATCTAATTCTTGGGGCTCCTGCCTTTGTAATATTATGCAGGTCTCCTTCGGTTAGAAATAGAATAAATTTGGTTTGCAAGCTGGGTTTCCTGGCAAATATACCTCTGCAATTGACTATTTCAATTTAAATACATAGACAATTCAATTAAAATGGTATTGAACCACTGCACCTGATTTACTTTGTAGATACTTCATGTATGATCACTCGTAAA
Source organism: Pitta sordida (assembly GCA_013390025.1). NCBI lineage: Eukaryota > Metazoa > Chordata > Aves > Passeriformes > Pittidae > Pitta > Pitta sordida. The sequence continues at coordinate 87,331 of WEKX01010963.1, forward strand.
ATACACCGAAATATTTCAAAGGGTGCTGAAAAACTATCAAAGGAATAAAACGCTTGTAAAAATTCTTCCTATTTTTCAGGAGCAATAGAAAAACATTTGACCACAATAAATACCGACAATTATGAGATGAATTGTAGGAAGAATCCCCCATAAGAAAACAAGCAGTAGGCATGAGATCAATTTGATAATATGAAATCCTTCCTCTGCCAAATTCTGAGCCCTTCAAAGACACAGACTTGCACCAATGAAAAAAATAAAAACCATGATTTGTTGCCCTTTATTCGAGCTCAAATGTTTAATGCAATAAAGTATTTGCATGGCAAGCAATAGCAAAATTCAGTTTTCCTCAAGGGAAGAGGCTCCAAGGAAGGACTCCCGATAGTGCTGTTACTGAAGAAGGTTCTTGTGCCCTTGTATCAGAACACTTAAACCTAAAAAATACAACACAGAGTAACCCCATTAGACTTCTTCTGGGGAAGTTTTCCCTAATGACTCTACTTCATAAGAACACGAATTCCACACATAAGAATTATTCATACCACTTCACAGCAACTCTCAAAGAGACTTCTGATGCCTCCCAAGGACTCTGGAAAGAGTTCATCAGTGGGTGAACCTCATAAAATGGGACTGGGAGAGAACAATTCAACAAAAAAAAAAAGATGTGAGTTTTCTGAGCTGAAAAGCTCATCCAAGAAAGAGAATCTTAGCTTTGGAGTACATATGTACCTTAATATTAAGCATTACTTTCATGGTGTCCTGCCTTTAATGTCAACGTGGGATCCAAAAGAATTCTGATCATTTGATAATGAAAATTCATCTGACACTCAAAAGGCTCACACAACCATGAGATAGCCTTTCACACTGTTACATCCTATAGCTTTATATTTCACCTTGAGTCCATTAATTTAATTGCATCTCTGGATTTCATTTTATAATATTTTATTGTAATCATAGAAGACAGCAATAATTTATTAATATGCTCGGTAGCACTACGGCACAGGAAGAGCAGCATTATATTTGCAAACATATAATTTCAGAGTTAATTTCATATAAGTATAGGTGAACTTGATCTTTAAATTAAAATCATTGTCCTTTGTTAGAGAATTAAGACAGGCAATTGATTCTGTGTCATATCTACAATGTTTTAAACATGATGCAAAGACCTCTGTAAAAGTGAGGTGCCTGTAGCAGCTGATATGACCATGAGGGTCTACAGCCCAGGAGGAAGAAAAATTCAAAATGTTTGGTTAACGGATGGTGAAATATTTATAACTCAATATTTTTAAGTCCTTCTCAAAACATAAAACGCTAAGAAAAAATTATCTGATTTCACTTCTAAAACAAATAAATGTTGTATCAGTAAATATTATTTCACTGGCTTCTTTCTTCACATGTTTTCTTTCCCATTTTGCTGAGAATAGAAACTCTGTAAGGGAAAAAGGAAGGGAAAAAAACCCACTTAAAACCCCCAAGTCTCACCACTGCTTCCTCTAACACAATTCTTTGCTGATAATTCTATATGTTTTATTAATACTGCACATTGTCAGTGGCTGATTAGTTGCAAACTTTCATATTCAAAAGTCCAGTTCCAGTTTCATGGAACACACAAGGTCACATCAGTATATTGTGTTTCACAGTTTGTGTTTCCATGGGTGGCTGCAAGTCCTAAAGGACCTAAATCCACTTTAAAGGTCATTTTCTATAAAATTTCTAATACATTAAAGTAATACATAAAAGGTGAAGGCTATACACAGTCACAAGACAATTGAAAAAAAGGAAATATAACCATTGTCAATGTCACTTTTAGTCAAGTAAGTGCTCATAAGAAATTCTTCTTTAAGGCATATTTTCTGTTCTGATAAAAACCTCCGTTCTGCTTGAAAACATACAAGGGACTGATTGTAAAAATTCTCTCCTTGTTAGACATCTTAACATAGAGAAAATAAATACAGTGCAATAAAGTGACATAAAACCTCCAACACTCTCTGCTTCCAAGAATCTCTGATCAAAACAGATCGACATATTTTGTACATTCTTGTACAAAAGTTCTCTCAAGCTTCTGACCAGGGAGATTTTTTTTTAATGGATGAATTATTACTTGCTATGTAAGTTAATAGGTAAATACAGCTGCTATGGGCAGCAGCTGGTCAAAGCCAAGCAGACAAGGGTCTGTGCTCTCACCAGCTTACAGCATAAAGGAGCAAGTAAAATGACAAGACCAGGTAGAAGATAAGTAAAGCCAGAAGTACCCATTAGCTCTCAGTCGCAGGACAGGTGGGGATTCAGACATTGCACATAAAGAATTACAATCTCCATGCAGAGAATAAATAAAAGAGCATTTCCAACCAGCAGCCTCCTCTCAGTCCCTCCTCCCTTTTGTTCTTACCTCTTACTTCTGCTGGCTGACAAATCATCTCCCCTACACAATAAATTTGTTATGGAACATTATCTCGGGCTGAGGAAGGTCAGGACGTGTTAAAGGTCATGTATGTATTAACCCACTACATGAGAGTCCCCACCCGTGGTTTAAAACATAGTCTTAAATTACATACTGTTGAAGTGGCTATAACAGATCCCTCATAAACAGCCTCATTTACCTGACACTGGCTCAGGATGTGCCTGAACATCTTGAAAACAGGTGTGTGTGTGTCCTGTTTACTCCAAGGTACTATTAAAGACAAACACTGGGGTTGTGGAGTTTAAGTCCTGAAGAAAAGGGAGATGAGGATGTCCAACTCTGGATCTCGTCACAGTGAACCCACTGGAGACTATGGTTAGAGGGCTCTTCACTTAGCTTCAGATTTAGTTTGGCACCTCCAGGTGTCATGTGTATATTTTATGTTTTGTGCCAGAAAAAAAAAAGTCTTTTAATCCAGAAGAACAAGGGATATACTATAAAAGAGCTTAGCATTTTAAATAATTCCTGAAAAAAATGGTTTTAGCATTAGGTGATAGCATCAAGCAGATGGTGAAATTGGCAATTTTGGACATACAGTGATGCTGACCAGTAAGTCAGACAAAACAGGCAGCAAAATAGTTAATGTAGCTGCTTTCAAGAACAGCCACTCCATATTACTGGTTAATCAATTCACACATAGGATATTATTTTTAAAACAATTTTTTACTACTTTTATATTTATTTACTCTATACAAAGATTGAATAAACTTGATTGGCTTGAATAAAATCACACAATTATTAATTTGCCTTCTGTCTACTTTCGTTGCTACTTTGCCAGCAACTGAGACAGAAATTACAAAAAGACAAATTTAGGAAATTTTAATTTTCAAGGTTTGTTTTTGTTTTTTAAAGAGAAAGTTTTAGGAATATATTTGTCAAATTTCATATTTTTCAAGAAAGTGGTTTGAGGGGGGTTTTCCCCCCTTAGATAATTCATCAAAAAATTTTCACTAGTTCTATGCACAGCCGTCAAAAAAACCAAACCAACAGATTTGAGGACAATTTTCTGATTTAACAGTACCTCACCACTGCTCTATAGTGCTGCACACCACTACCTGAAATTTTACTTTTGGGTACATGCTCTTCATGAATGTAAGAAAGGAGCTGGAATTCAGTCATGAATATATCATTACCTGAGCTCTGATACATCATCAGTGCCCCACTGTAATTTTCTCCTTACAGCACAATGAATTCAAGACTCTTGGTCAAATTCTTTAAGAGCCGAAACTTACATTAAAGGGGTTTTTAATACGTGATTGCCTAGAGTCAAACATGAAAAGGAATGAAGAAGCCTTGCCTTCTTATATTTCCCTACTGTGCAGTTAGAGAGGCATGGAAAATCTGTACAAAAATTTAAAACATAACCACAAAATGATGAACACCTTTCTTAAACATCACTAAGGTACCATGTCAACCCTACCATTTTTCCAAGTCCTCAGTCTTTAAAGTTATTGTGGTTGAGATGAGATTAAAAGCATTTTCTCAGAGACTCGCCCACCATCCAGTGGAAAATACAACCCAACTTAGTTCTGAAGAGTTTTTACATCACAAACCCCTTTGCTCCAGCCCTGGTTTAACCACCAGAGTAATCTCAACCTCAGAGTAATTTCTATTGAAGCCACGCAGTGACTCAAATCCTGACCCTGCAGCAGGCTGTGAGGGGGCTGTTACCACCTCCAGGGATGTCACCAGATGGCGAGAGCACAGGGTGCCCATGTGTCACAGCAGTGCCCAAGGGGAAGGATACATTGAAGCTGCATCCCAAAACCTATCTGATTTTCTGAGACTAAATTTAACTGAGGATTCCTCCACTGAGGTTTTTGCTGAGATTTGAACTCAGGACTCACCTATCCTAGATTTTAGGCACCAAGTCTGCACCATCCCCCTTATTTGTAGGAAAAAAGGCACCCTAAAGAACAAGTCATTTAATGCCAATAAAGGCCTTTTGGGAGCTCCTATACGTCTCCATTAATTACGCAAGATATCTCAGAACAGATTTAGACCTCAGTGTGTCCAGCAATGCGTCTGAGCTTACAGTGGACATCAGGCAAGAACTAACCTTCCCTGAACCTGATTTTTTCACCAAACCAGGAAAGACAGCAGATTTTCCATCACAACAGAGTACACAAAACAGTTTTGATGCTACTACTTAACACAGGGCAAGGAAGGATGGATGGAAGGAAGGACAGAAGGAAGGACTGAGTCAGATTGGTAGGTACCATCACCGTGTGGTTGGTACCATCTCCTTGGCATTTCCAACTGTGCAGTTTGGGATAGGAGAGCAGGAATCAAAGGCTAGTAAAAGGATCAGGTTGCAAAGAGCGCTTTTGATTCGCTTTCCTTGACAGAAACCCATTCCCTGGCAATTGTGGAAAAGGGAAATGTTGCCTTAGTGCAAAGAGCAAACACAGAAATCTTTTAAAGACACAGATATCTTATATCTCTGCCTTCAGTGAACTGTTTCTCCTTTTTATTCTCATTTTCACTCTCCGTCTGTCTTCATTAGTCTGCTGGCACTCTTCTAGGATTAGTGAGCTAGTTTCCATGGTTTCTTATTTTCACTTTCTATCTTTCTTTGCTTAACTCATTAAATTGCTCATTACTTCACTGCGCTTTACAGGAGACATATTTATTGTATTAGTTACACAATGGCCAGATTAGTAAGTGATAGGCAGTTTGCTATTTGAAAGAACATATTCTAATAGCAGAAAGGAAATTCAGGAGACACAGATATTATCTACTACGTAGTTGTAACATAACTGGGATAGCTAGTAGCTGCTAAATGTTTACCTTTTATCGCTAGAAATGTGCTACATCATTTTAAAAAACTGGTGCACACATACCCCTCAGTTCCCTGCAGCACCCACACTGCTCTTGCACCTCAGAAACAGGAAGACACAAGAACAGCTTTATGTACAAACACCATCTTTACCTTCCATGAAAAATTGCCATGTTAAAGATACTCAGGCCACGGCTTTTGCCAAGGCAGGAAGAAATAGAGCTGAGCTTCCTTCTGACTGCTGGGAAGAAGAGCAGCAGGGACGACAGAGAGGAATCAAAGCATTGCATGTGGTCCTGGCCAAAGGAAGCCCCCCCACATGAAAACTGAGCTCAAGCTCAGTAATTTGGCTCCAGTTCTTACATTTCCACCATACTTGTGTCAACTGTATCATGAAGGAGTTAATCCTGCGGCTGACATTCACATTCTGGTAAAATTAAGTAAAATGACTATTCAGTTCAATGGAAGCACAGGGGCTGGCTGAGGTTGTTTACTCAAATATGTACTCAAAGCAGCTTTCAGTCCTGATTTAGTGTTTCCTGTGGTCAGCCTCTGGAGTTTTTTTTTATTTGTTTGTGCTCACTTGAACACCCACTTCTCTGTCAATTCACCTTCACTGTCTTTTCCCTATTTCTTCCAATAATCCCCACCTCCTCATCCTCTCCATTAAAATACAACCCATTTCCTCCTCTGGTCAAGTCACCAAGGGTGCAGAATGGGTCTCTTGACCTTGCACCTCTTGCTTTCTCTTTTGATCTTTTCCACAGTTAAATATAACCTGGTTGATTCAATTACACTGTAGTTTCCCAGGTGCTGGATGCAATCATCCATGCTCTGTCTCTTTAGTTGGACAGGCCTCCAAGACAGAGATCCTTTCAGCTGAATTAAGATCTTTCCTGCAGTTAGTGAATAGTATATACACGGGCTCATGCCATTCATTCATCTTCTCTGGGAGTTCATTTATCACTCGAAGGTAATCTACTGTGGAGAATTTTGATCAAGAGGGTGCCTGATTTTTTTTTTTTTTCCTTTTTGGTAGTTTAAAGAAAATCTGGTATTTTACAAAATATTGACTTGGTCCCTTGGCTAAACTTTCTAGACACAAAGAGTTCATTAAAGGATTTATGAAGTGTGGCTTTATTTTCTCTCTCTTCTCTATGGAAATGAGATTTCCTTTTTCTCTAATATATATTATGAATGCTTTTTTTTAGGGTGTGAACAGGAGCTATTCCATTTCACCATCCTTTAATGTTAGCCTTCTGCTGCCTACTTTACCATTTTATGTTATATATTCTGGCATAGGAAGTTCTGATGTTTGCTAAGTTTGTCAGTAGGGCTTTTCTACTGTAAACTTTATCTTGAATTCTTACTGATAAGATATTTGCTCTTCAAAGTATGTCAAATCTGTCCAAGATTACTGTTCCATCATTGCCCTTGATAGAGAATAAGATCATCTTTTATCACCCAGCAGAATTTGTTTCTGATATTTTTATATCCTGTTGAAGATTGTCCCAGGTTTCAAGAATCTTTGAATATTGTGTACTTCAATTTAATTAATTCCCTTTAAAAATATTGTTGATGCAATGCAATGAAGCAAAAAGTGTATCTCCCCAAACTTCAAGAAAAGAAATATATGATGGTACAGCAGAAGAGCTCATATAAGTGAGACAGATGTGAAAAAGACATTATTAAGGTTGAAAGCCCCGAGAGTGACCTATTTATTTCTCAGAGCTGTTTGCAAAACACATACACTGCAATTCTGCACATGTATGCTGTTTCTTAAAAGATAAATGCTTTAGTAACCTCTGCTGCATAAAAATCTTCCTGTTCAGCCTAAACCAAGAGACTCGTTGTCCCTGAATCATAAACCCAAAGAAAAAGGGAAGAGAAGAGTGAGATGATAAAGGAACGAGGAATGGGCCACACACAGCCAGGGCTGGTGATGGAGAACCAGCCCTCCCCTTTAGCACTGATCATGCAAACTCCTGCTCCAAGAAATGCTGCTGGGAGTTTTGCAAAGTAGAACTGCTTGTTACAGTTTCTGATATGATGAACATGGATCATGGGAACTCATTTGTCATTGAGATTGGAATTAGTGTAACTGTTGCGGTTTCTTAGCAACACTAACAACTGCAGAGGTTCATTTTCCTTTTAAATACCTGCATCTAATTTTTTTCATTCCAGTGAATTCTCTTTCCATAGTTTATAAACAGTAAAATGCATAGCTAAGCAAGAAAGAATCTTTCTCTACGGCAAAAAACAGACAACAATTAAAAACTTCTCACTGTTCTGTGTTGGAGTTAAGGCTCTTTAAATGCAAAATTACTTTCTCCAGAAACTTGTAAAACAGAATACCCCAAATACTCTTAAAATAGTTTAATATCTTCAAAGAGTAATAAAACATTACATTTAATGACAGAAAAAAACCCCAAACAACCCACAACAAAAAAAGAACCCATTTAGTTTTAAAACTCTACTTCTGCCTACTCTATCTTTCATCTATGTCTTTGGCACCTGATAGTACCAAAATTCTTTCTCTAGAGAATGACCATTGGTAAATCCTTAGATCACTTCTGTCAAATCAGGAAAACTGTGTTTCATCTTTGAAACTACAACATCAGCAGAGTCTGGCCTAACCTGGAATCTGGCAGAATACAGCTCCTGCAAGGGGGAGAAATATCAGAAGGGCTCAACCTGAAAACAGCTTATGGATTCACTTTGTTTCCCATAAAGACGGGGGAAATATCACATGTACTCTGCCTACGAATTAAAACATTGAAAATATAAAAAAAAATCACATTCAATCTAAGGAAAGCAAATATAGGCAAGCTGCCATTTTTCCTTGTTAAATTATGTGCTGTAAGCAGACAGCATAGCTCTGTGACTCTGCTGTTACTAATTCTGAAGTGCAGACATATCTCAGGCACTGATATTTTCATATTTTTTTGAATTAAAAAGTAAAAAAACCCCATCATGTCACATCTTAGCACACTCTCCAACATATGAACTTAAGAATCTAATACTTCAAATAGAGCACTTCCTTGACATCAATCATTACAGCATCCAAACATTTCCTAAGCAACATGGTCCCTCCTCTGCCTTTGTTGGTGCTCCTACTACTGCAGGAAAACTGAAGCATCACAAAGAGTAACCAGCTCAGGCCACAAGCCATCTCAAATACAGCTGGAAGCCACACAGTTTAGACTGTAATCGGAAGATGCAACTCCTACAATAACAAACCATTAATGCAACTGGACTGCAAAAGCAGGACGGAACGTATGATACAAAGTCAACTAACCCACCAGAGACACACATACTCCATTACAGTGATGCATTGCAAATTATGTGCATTCATACCTAAGACTGCTGTCCCTACCTCAGTATCATGCTCACAAGACCCCTTCTGCATTCAGTCCCACTTAGTGCATCCTGTTTCCCATTCAGTCCCATTTCAGTGAAACCTCAGCTCTGAAACATGCTGACCCGCTTGTCCCCTCTTCATCAAAGCACTGACCTGTGAGGGTACAAGTGGTCCTGTGAGCCTTGAGGTCCAGCACTGGCTCAAATGTGTTACTGGATTGGAGCTAGTGTGTTTAACTTGTGACAGAATCAAATTCTTAGGACTTTCAGACTGTTATGCTGGAGAGCATTTTTATTTCGACAGTGCCTTATATGTTTTGGCAAAGACACTGTGCTTATAAAGGTATCAGTTTTGCTTTTACTTATTAATGAAAGCATTTATTAGTAGATCATGGATCTTTCCACCCTTAATACAAACCAGAGATGAATGAAATCAGGCCCTTTTTAAAACTACATTCATACATATATATATATACACACACACGTACACATACATGTTTATCACAGAATCACAGAATAAGTAAGGTTGGAAAAGAGATCAAGTCCAACCTATCACCTGTTACCCAACCTGTTGGAACTGGTATAAAGTAGAGAAATTCCATCCTTGTTTCATCACTACTTGAACTTGTAAAGAGAGAAAATATGCAAAAAAGGCCTTAATAACACCATATTTCCTGAGATTGCTGTTATTACAAAATAACTGAACTCCTTTCTGTATATTACAGTGACCCCATGTTACTGTGCACTTCATCATTCGCAGCTTTTTTCCCCTCACTTTCCCATCCTGTCCTAGATTAGAGCAAGACATTCCAGGGACGTTGGAAACTTTCCTGGAGTGGAAAGGGAAAAAAAAACCTCCTCATCTACTTCACTATAGCTTTTGAACCAAAAGCGTGTTCAGTCAAAAAACTTAGAAAAAGGAAGCAACAATTATTTACATATACAGTCAACCCTCTTCCACTTCGCGCCCCTCGTATTGCGGCTTCACATCTTAGCGGTGTGATTTTTCAGCGATTACGGAGGTCTGTTTCACAACTGCGCACGTGTGACCTGACAAACATAAATATTCAATTAGGCAGTCATGAATATGCAAATCAACCCTCACAGCCACCGCAGCACCTCTGCTCCTGGTGGAGCAGGTGTGGTGGTAGCCCCCTGCTCTGGGCGCGGTGGCCCCCTCAACTCCTGGCGTGGCCACAGCAGCGGCGGGTCTGGGCGGGGCAGGCGCCATGGCCTGCCCCACTCCAAGAGAGGAGGCTTTGAGCAGTTATGAAAGATTGACACACTCTCAGGTTAGACGTGGTGTCTGAGACTTTCGGATGATTCTCAGAGACATACTCGTCTACCCTGAGTATGGAGAGGCCACGTCTACCCATGTGGAGAGACACCAGGACAGCACGGGCACGGGCAGCTCCCCCACACCAGTGTGCCCTGCCGAGTGGAAAAGGGGTTTTTCCCGGTGTGGGGTGACTGTGGGCACCAGGAAACACCAACACAAACACCGACACAGAGCAGAGCAGTGCCAAACAGTGCCGGAGCTCTGGGGGGCTGTGTGAGGATGTGGGGCAAATTTGCATATAATGAGCTGTCAATCAACACAGAAGGCAGGCTTCACAGGAGACAAACAAGACCACGGTACCATGGTATAGGAGAACTGACTGTAAAAAATCTCTTTTGAGCATCTCATCACTTCTAATTCTTCCATTTCTGCAGCTCAGCCCCTGACCAGGTGTCAGCATCCAGAAGCACTCTACAGATTCACAGACATAGGTATCTCAGCACCAGCAAGACTTCAAAGTCAATGCCTTATATTTAAGTAACATCAACCATTCATTCTGGTGTGCTTCATATTCAGTTGGTTTAATGGAAAGTTACTATATTTAAGTCACATTTAGATTAATTATTTAAACTGCAATGAAAAAATAGTATGTGGTTATAAGATATACACAGACTTTTCTTTTCAAGAAATATTTCCACAGTTCTATTTCTTGATACTCAATTCATTTATATAGTTATAATCAAAACATACTTCTTACAGTAACTGTTTGATATCTAATCTATTCAATACACTACCAAGTTATAGATGTGCTGTTTCATATCTGTAAGGTAAAACAAATGTTAGTCACCTAAAACATCTAAGATTTGAAAAACTATAAAAGCATAATGATGTTATCTTGTTAGTATTGCGCATATGCAAACATTCTGTAGACATTTCAGCCATGAATAAGAAGAGCTCCTCAGAACACGGGAGTGAGAAACCAGCAGGCTTCAGTCCAAACTGCAAAGCAGACTAAACTCCTGTGGAGCAGTTCAGTCAAATCTACACCACTCCAGAGTATTACTTCCAACATTTTCTGAAATCACTCAACGACCTTAAAGATGCTTTCACATAGTTTAATTTGCTTACAACACCTTTTAATGTATTCTAATTAAACCTGAAGGTAAAATTTCTATAATACAGTGATTTCTCTGGATTCTCTCTTAGCTGGGTGCATTTGGAGCAACAGCAGTGAGGACAAAAGGTCATGTAAAAGTTTCCTTATATTTTCAAGGCCTGAAATTCTACCCAGAAACCCAAAATTCAGTTTCACAACAATTGTTCACAGTCACTTAATAGATGAATCTCAGATTCAGAGTGGTTCAGGTTAGAAGGGAACGTAAAGATCACCTATGTTCCAATCCCTCTGCCATGAGCAGGAACATCTTCCACTAGATCATGCTGTTCAAAGCCTCATGAAAGAATCCATTTTGAAACTATAGTCCACAAGCAAAGGGACTTTGTATTTTTAGGACTGTGAACAACTGACTACCTAATCATGACCACGTTTTGTATCATGCCTCCCAGTGGTGCAATCCCCAGCTGAAGAAGACGTGCAGAAGAGAAGAAAGGCAAGTTTCTCAGTTTCAGCTGAGGGGTATCTAACTTACATAGTATCACTGCTAAACTGACGGAGAGGACACAAGAAGACATCACAATAGATGGAAAAGAAAAAACACACCAAAAATCCAAATCACAGAATCATTAAGGTTGGAAAAGAGCTCCACAATCACCAAGTCCAACCTTCAACTGGATACCACTGTGCCCACTAAGCCATATCACTAAGTGCCATGTCTACTCATTTTTTGGACATTTCCAAACATGGTGACTCTTGCAGTTACCTAGAGAGGATGGAAAAGAAAACAGGATTCCTGTTCTGGTTTTCTCCATTCCAAACTAGACTCTGATGAGTTTAGTGTGGTCTGTGTCTCAATCCTGTATGAAGAAACATCATTGCATTATTAACATCTGACGTTTGCTGCTAGACTGAAAATGCAGCCCTAAGTATATCCAATGTTTATTCCTAGAGAAAATCCAATGTCAAAGACTGATATCGGTTGTAAACATGCAATACAACTTCATACTGCTCTTAATAGATCTGCAATGCTGATCAAAGAGAAGAATTTTCCCCTCAAGGGAAAAAAAAAAAAGAAATCAATCACTGTAAGACCTTGCAAAATAAGAGAACATAAAAATGAAATTGAAGTCCATAGAAAAAAAAAATGCAGAGCATTAAAAACTAACCAAAAGAGGCCAGGGACAATATTAGGCTTCATATGAAGGTTAAGACTTTAAATGAACGATTAGCTGTAGATACAGGACTTAAGAACAGAAATGGAACTTACACTAAAAGAGAAGTACAGCATAGATTACATCCTTCCCAGCCATTAGCAAAATTTCTGGGGAAAGTACTAAACATTTAACTTCCAAAATTCTACAAAAATCTGTATTCTGCAAATGTATTAAAATGCATCAATTTATAAATATCTGAAAATATAATATACATTTACATCTAAATGCCTTGACATCATGCACACATGAAATCATCTCAGGCCGGTGACATTTTGATACTAAATTATTAGATACAAGTTTTTCCTTTAGTTTTATATCTTTATTGGCATAATAGAAAAAAAAAAACCAAACTTAAGGACCTTCTGATTTTTTCAGGTATCTAAAACTGATAGTGATTAAGATGAGTAATACAGACCTAGATCAGCTGGCGCCGTGTTCATAATGCCCACCTGAGGGAACACACATGTTCATAAGGATTCACCTGAGCTGTCCGGGTGCCGACACAGTACAATCCAGTTACCTCTCAATGCCAATAAGCTTTAAAATGTGGAAGTCACTCCACACAATCCATTCTCTCAGCTCATTACAAAGCTCAAAAGGGCTACTGCTGGATTTTAGCATGCTTTGTAAAGAGAAGTCATAATCCTGGGTCACAACCAGCTGAAGACAAAGTCATTATGTTCATATAGTCACTTGTCCAAGCATTATGAAGCCATACAGAGGGTTGGTACCCTCTTGATGGGCAAACCGTGACTCCAGATGTACACAAGTATTACTAAAAATTAGCTCAGTGTAAGAAAATATTAACTTTATTGTATTTCCTGTGTAATGATGGTTTTACTGGAACTATCAGGTCTTGTTAAGACGGATTTGGTTAATCTATGTAAGCAAGACAGCAAAAGCAAAAATCTTACCTTAGAATATATGAACTCAGAAACATACAGGGAACTTTTCACTGTAACAGTTGAAGAAAATGCACTGGCATCCTGAATGAGGCTTGTAACAACCTGATCTATCAGAAGGTGGCCCTGCCCATGACAGTGGGGGTGGAACAAGATGAGCTCTAAGGTCCCTTCCAACCCAAACCATGCTGTGATTCTACTCGGCAGCCCAGCAACATCCGCTTGTGTCCCATGGAACTTTTCTCCGCACTCATGTTCAAGCCAGTGCCCCACACCTCAGGACTAGTGTTTGGCACACTCAGCCCACAGAAAACCATCACTCTTTTCCCCTCCTTTGGCTCCTTCATCTTGCACTGCCCATAAAGTCAGGTCCCAGTGGGACAAAAGCACGTAGAAGGTACATATCCTTTGTTTGCCTTCAGGAAGGGAGACTGTGCTGGGGACACTTCCAGGAACTCAGATAGCACTTCGTCCATCTGACCTAATGGCATCAGTGTCGTTTCATTAATTACATGGAAGTGGCTTCATTTGTTATGCTGCTGTGAATGTATGACACCAGCGTATCTGGTCCCCTGTAAAATACACAGGAGTAGGCAGAGATAACGGGGAAAAAGAGAAGGAGAAATCTTGAAAGTGAAGAAGAGAGGCACTATTAAACACTTTGTACTTATCTTGCTAAGAAAGAGCTTTGTTCCAGGGGGGGGAAAAAACTCTCTCTTTGAAGCTATCCTAACAGTAAACAGACCATTCTTTAAGCAGTGGTGTATCTACAGCGATGTGTACAGAGGACTGGCATGAAGGAAGCATTTTTTCTTGTAGATAAAACAGCAGAAAGGGTCTCTTGCACTGGTGATAATTTGGATTTTCTGTTTTACTTAGATTTTTCAGTGCAAATCCAGAAAAAGTCTAATAAGCCCTTTAAGAAAAAATATACTATTAAGAAATGTTGAAGTACGCTGATTCATTGCTTCATGCAACATATTCTTCTCCCAGGACAGAAATAGGAAAGGTTCCAAAGGCTTCTCATCATCTGTTTTAAGGGACATCAGGGCACCTCTGCATTAACATTGCCTCGACAGATGTGTGGATGTAACAGGTCTAAAATGAGGATGGCTTCTACAGCTCAGCTGATGCACACAAATGCTTGAGCACTCAGCATGCAATTACATACTGAGCTGATAAGTGGCGCAAAGGATAAGGAGAGATTTCAGTCCCTAAATACTTGCACCCTAAAGATATTAACCAATTTTTTGAGTGACTTTTTCTCTCTATAGCAGGTTCTCCTGTACCACTTAGTTGCCTTTCAGGCTTGTCCACAAGGCAAGAGATGGGTTCGCTTTCACTTGTGGATATTCAAGCCCTCCAAACTGTTTTTGTTCTTCCACAGGAGAGGCAAAGACTAAAGCGAGCAGAGGAAGAGGACCAAAAGTGAACACAACTATAGTTCAGTATTAGAACCTCTCGTCAACGATAAGGAGCTCAGTTGAGCTCCTTTCCATGAAAAGGATGAAAGATGTGACTTTTCCTTCAAATCTTAAAAGCTTCTTCAGTTGGATGCAAACAGCAAGTTTTGCCAACAATAAATCATAATCTGGGGAGACATTAAAAAGTATAATCCATATTATAGAGGGATGTCATCCCAGACATGCAAGCTTCTGCAGAGCAGGAAGCTGTCACATGAAATGATTTCTTCTAGTTTTGCAGTTTAAATTGAGAAATCAGCATTACAGCCTTGGCAAGCAATGAAAGTGAAAATAGACCCTGTAAAAAAATTCATGATTTTTGCTTCTCATGCAGCAGCCATTGATAAAACGGGGCATGTGCCTGCCTCCTTCACAGGCTCACTAGTAAATAATCATCAATTTACACATTCTAGCACAATATCTCTGCCTACAAATTGCTTCTTCAAAGATTTCCTTTTCCCCTAGAAGCACCACTTCTATGTGTGTTGAAATTACATCTTATTCTTTTCTTTGAAAGATCTCTCACTGCACAGCCAATAAAGAGAGATCATTTGCATAATTCTTCTTTTTAAATGACTTCAGGTTGATACAGGTTCTTTAGTGAATTGTTATTCATCAGGACATGGTCAGATGCAGATAAAGTGCCAGAGAAGGTGGAAGTTAACATCCTCAAATCTGATCAAATAACATTTCAGTTTTAAAGTGATACTGTAAATCATAAGGAATTACAAAGCTCTACCTTGATTCAGCTGTTGAAACAGACTTAATATCAAAGCATCCTTTTATTCAACAAAAGATTCTACTCTGAGCCATTCTCAGGCTTGTAGGAAGTATCTTGTAGTTAGATTATCATTCCAGAAGACTCTTGCAGGCAGACAGACTATTTCCCTGAGTGGGCCTGATCTCTGACTATATCCATAAAATAATCACACTAATATAAAATTGTTTTGTACAACTGCATATATGTTTATGCAGAAAATCAATAACAGCTAATTAGTTGTGTCATAAGACTATTTTCTGCTTCTTTGATGGCATCAAAATATTTTATAAACTTCAGAAATCAAGACGCTCTCACTTGCTTTTAAAAAATCTACAGACCTGCTGTAGATACTGAAAGAAACTTCCATGTAGTTTTCATGGTTTCACAAGGCTTGTGCAAAGGTTTGATTCTGATATTCAGAGAATGTGAAGGCATCCAGAATACTCACATGGCAGAGGCCTCCTCTAAAAAAAACATGTACTACTCATACTCACATGAATATCAAAACTAAATACCACACTCTGAAAACCAGCATGGTCTTCATCCCATTATTTACCTCTTCCCAAAATTCTCAGGGCAGACACGCAAGAATAATTTGTCAAGGGAAGTTCTGCAAAGACCATTGCTCCATCTTGCAAAAAACCAATTTTGAAACAGGTGCAGTTTGGAGGAATCTTTCACTGTTAATGAAACAGCTGAGGCTACCAAAAAAAGCAAAAAGTCTTATCTCTAGTGTACTAGCACTTGGACTAGAAGAAAAAAAAATCTCCCAGCAGTCCTTTCCCTCAAAGCCATATCCATTCACACACACATTCACATTCTCAACAGGGATAGAGAACCAAAGGACTACTGCAACGTCAGTATAAACCTTTGCAGTATAAAACATTTAACCTGAGTGTACAGTCAGATTTTTGCAATGAGTTTTGATATCTGCAGATGTTTCGACCTCTTCTCTTAATCTCTCTTCTGGTCTCAGCCTAAAATGGAGCCAAAGCACAGAAGGCAGGAATGTTGTGGTGTCACTAAAGCTGAGGATGGGCAGCAGTAGCAGCTGGCTGTAAATCAGGGTGGGTTTACTGATGGGGAAGGAATATTTCTTCACAGTCAGCATTTAATTTAGTTTTTATGTAAGGAGCAGAACAAGAAATACATGTAGGGGTTTGGCCATGGAGTCTTGGTTTATTCCCACAGGACTGGAGACAATTTTCCTTCAAAGTCTGGACAAACTCATGTCTAATTCCCAGGGTCAGGTAGCAGGAGGTACATTATACCCAATAATGCAGGGCTTTTCCTGTGACTCACTGACTGAAAACATTTCAAAGTTTCTGAAGGCTTCTGTTTGGTCTGACACAACCTACAATAAAAACCACCTATTTCCACAGCTTGAGTTCCAGACTAAACTCAGCAGTTGGATTCTCGCTACCCTTGGGCTGGTTCTTTCACACTCCCAAGAAAATCACCACCACCATCAAACAGCTCCTGGGAAACACCCGGCTCTGAGTCCGTCATCCAGTGTTACACCTTTCCCCTTGAACCATTTTTTAACTGCTCTGCTTCTCATTTTTAGCACTGTTTACCCAATAAGAAGCAAACTTGTCACAACAGACTCACTGAAAAGTCATTGTGAGTCAAAGACGTTGCATGGCAGCATCAAGAGCAATAATTAACACTATGAAAACAAAACTTCAACTGCTAATTTCCTGTTGGGAGATTTAACAAATAACATTAGCCTTGAGCATAACTAAGTACATTTTAACACAGTTCTTTACAAAAAGGGTTCAATTACCCATAACTGATTTTTTTTTCCTGCTGGAGTCAAATTTAATACCATACTAATGAATCAGTGAAGAGCAAACTGATAGGTAGTTTCATTCAGGCTACAGCTGTTAAGAACATTTTCAATTAAACATTCTTTCTTCTGAAAATGCATTTTTGGCAGAGTCAAAATGCTTTTCAGTTAAATACTGATTTCAATGATATTATCAAGAAAAATGTTTCACAGATCAGGATGGATTCTCCATACACCTCAGAAAAGAAACAAAACAAAACTTCACTCTTTTCAGTGCACATCTGGTATTTCAAGAAAGCTGTTTTAGGGGAAAATAAGTTTGAAGAACTGTGATTTCTTCAATCATAAACCAGAAAAGACTTACCAAAACTTCTGTGAAAATGGAGTTCTTCAATCATTTCTAACAATGACTCCCTACTCTAACTATCTGAGAAATAAATACTGTCATTGCCAATGGATTTCAGCAGGTTATTTTGCCATTCCCTGGACATCTGATGTAAAGAACAATGTGGCTTATGTTAAGTGATATCTGGTTGAATGTTCAAATTGTATTAATTGCATCTGGTAAATGGACTATGCTGTTTATAGACAAATGCTGATTTACTTTTGTGTTCTGATCAATAGTTTTGATCTCGTATTGATAACATAGTTGAAGTTATATTGCTCCTCTATTAGAATGAAATACTGCCAAGTTTAGTAACTGTCTTTCTGCTTGAAAAAGTTTCAGACAATTCAAGGAAAAGTTGGCTTAGACAACACAGACTAAATGGATAGAAAGATGGGAAAATAATAGCAGCAAAAAAAGTTAGGAGACAACACAAGCCTTAAAGAGTACCAGGAAATTAAAAACCAGTGTGCATGTTGAGATCTACATAAATATTTAGAAGACAATTATAGTTGTACTTTCAAAAATAGATGTAACTTTGATTCAAGGTCAGAAAGGTCTTGACTACCAAGTTCTAAGTAAAATTCCTGGTTTCTTATCAAGAAAAGAAATAAATAAAGAGTCTAAGTACCATTCTTCACCTCAGTATGGCTGTGTAGATGCTCAGAAGCTCTCAAAAGCTTTGATCTCCAACAGAAGTTTCAATCTCCAAATAAATATAGGCACTGAATTCTAGTTCTAGGCAACCATAACTTCCTTACTTATACAGGATCTTACACTGAACTCAGAAAACTCAATATTAAACATCATGTCACTGACTCTGCTGCAGTCAAAAATGCTTTTGGATTTTTGCGCCCACTTGAGTGTCAAGATCCATTTTTCTGGAAATCAGACAAATAGGCAATCAGAAGACAGCTGTTCTGTTATGTCGAAGATTCTGGTTCAGTTTCTTGTGCTAAGGCTACTAGAAGTAGCTCTCTGCAGTTAAGAGCCTCACCAAGCACTAACTGATCTCAGAACTTTTCACCGATTCCCATATTCCTTGGACCAGAAAAGCACATTGCTACAGAAAACCTCTAAGTGATTCAAAGTAAGAGTTCTATGTGCCTGAAGATTTGAATCTGAGTCCCAGGAATGTGCATGTCACCCCTGCCTCCTCTGTGACCTGAAGTCATTCCAGAGCACAAAGGGCTCACAGTTTTTTTATGCAGCTATTTCTTATGGACAGCTGTGAGGAGGGAGAGGTAAACTACCTACTGGATACCAAGCCTTCCTCCTATGAAGTCAGTCTGAAACACTCCTGGGCATCAGAAAGATTGGAATAGGAATGTATTTTACCCCAGCACGAGACTCAGTAATGCAAGAGGAATTTTTTCACCTTTTATGGCTTCATTTTAATGTGGTTAAAGACAGACATCACCTACTGCTTATAGACAATTTCTTTCCTCTTCTTTCTAGAATAGTCACATAACAAAAATTACTCAATCATAGCAGAAAATCAAAGCCACATATTTTGAGTAAACCAGAGACTTGTTTTAGAATCATCTTTCTCCTAATGTTTCTCTCCAGTCAGTCACTCATTGTGTGCTGAGACTCAAGCAATTCTTAAGTGACATTAGAGAGACATTTCTGAAACCTTCTCTTAGCAGGATCTTTAAAGCATATTCGTTTTTAAAAAGCCATTTCACATGAGCCTAAAAAAGATCCCCCTCCTCCGACACAAAAAAATCAAATATGTTGAATAAAATAAATTACAGGACTCAAAGTGGGGGAGTTCCTGTAAAAAGTGCTCTAAATTTGGGGGGGGGAAAGTGAATTGCAGGCTGCAATGCAGGGAAAGTGTTGTTTATAGCAAACTGCAATATGCAAAGAAAATTGGCCAGGTGAAAGCATATGATTGTGTTACAGTGAACCCCAGCTAAATGAATATCTGGCACTAAATAAATCTCTTAATAAAATTACTGCATTCTAGTACCCTACACACTCTGCATATGTAATAAAACTCTTTAAAATGAATAGCTGATAAGGAAATGAACCTGTTCAGGGAATGAATAAACACACTTTCACATATACACACAGAAATACCAAATGGTGAAACATACTCATAGTGATTATCAGACTGTTAAAATAATAACCCAGTGAAACAAATAAATCTGCCCCACAGCAAATTATGCCTCTGCTGTACTTATGGTGAAACCTTCTACAAACACCTGATAAAGGAATAAACCTGTTAAAGGAATAAATTGACTGTACAGTGAGGTTATCCACAGATTTACACTGGACTGCAGTGATAAACCTTCTTTTTCATTAGTCCAATAGATCATAGGATATACAGTACTTACAAATGTTTCAGCAT
This sequence comes from Pitta sordida, assembly GCA_013390025.1. NCBI lineage: Eukaryota > Metazoa > Chordata > Aves > Passeriformes > Pittidae > Pitta > Pitta sordida. The sequence continues at coordinate 107,193 of WEKX01010963.1, forward strand.
TAAATATAGGCTGGAGTGCCCTGCTGTACGTATGCATTTGAGGGCAGGGGGTCAATAAATAGACTGAATGTTGCTTTACAAAATATCTGTCAGTGTGCATTAGCAGAATACCTGATCAAGTGATGAGCTGACTGTAAAATATCACCTGCACACGCAAACCTCCACCCACATACGCTGAATGGCACCCTGGGGTTCAGCAGGGCTAAAAAACACAAGTTATAAATGCTTAACACCATACACACAGGGTTTTTTTAAAAAATTAGTATACATTTCTGGTGGGTTTTAACTTTTCTAGATATGCCCTGCCCAAGAAGTGGCCAGACCCAATGCCAGAGCCCTGTGCCAGACTCTGAAACATCAAGGTACAAGAGATGAGGACAGCAAAGACAGACTAGAGGCTGCCATCACAGCTGTAGCTCCCAACATATCCTTGCATTACTCCTACACAGCAAAGGGCATAGGATCAGGCCCTGAATCCAGACTAGAGCCGTTTCTTAACAATGTTGACCTCTCAGGCCATCGCCAGAAGAAAAGGATAACGCTGGAGAGCAGGTAGAGCCTCCTTTTATGACTGCTTAAAACTTCTGGGATACAAAGTCTTACAGAGTATTTCTCCTGGAGTGATCCAGCGGAATCATTAAAAGCACATGGTTAGCCCCTAAGGCAAGCAGATTTTGGCCAAGGGTAGGAAATATATGGAACTAATTGGCCTTTTGTGGCTGTGAATGGAGTGTTGATGGGGAAAGAGAAAATAACAAAAATTCTCTAAGGAGATACAGAAAAGAGTATTTTCCTCAGGGGGAAAAAAAAAAAGCCAAAATCATCATTGTTGGATAAACTGTTGTCAGACGAATGCCACACTAAATACAAACTGTCTTGAGGGTCAGAAAAAAA
>WEKX01010964.1:0-75481 GCA_013390025.1 Pitta sordida
CAACCTCCCCTCAGGTAGTTGTAATCATATTGTATTTATTTATATAACTGATGAATAACCAATTAATATACTTATCATTACTTGATTTGAGTGTTATAATACAGGACATAATATTAGATATTTTATTATATACAGATATAAACTCTATTAATTCTATTTTTTTTCCTCCTCATGTATATTAAATATATATGAGGAAAAAAAGCCTGACTTCAGTTTCATCTTTTTACACCTACTAGCTTTTTGGTTAAATAAGATAAATTTTTATGTAAGAGTATTGGTATGAACTGCCTGAAACTAAAGAACTTCTCTGCAAGATGATGTTTGCAAGTTGTAATCTACATCCCTTCTGTGCTGCATGCCTCAGTGACCAAAAGGAAGAAACCATTTTGGTTTTCATCTCAGTAAGCACCTTGCTGCATGCATGCAGATTCTCAATCTGTAGGTTTCTGAGCACAGAGGTCTATGGAAGAGCCCCAAAAGTTTGTACAGAATAAAAAAAAATTTTGTCCTAAACATTGCTGTATTCAAGTCACAATCAATGTAGGGGGAGAAAGTAGAAGATTGATATGAAAATATAAGCTGCTCCAGAACAAGTGCAGTTTGTGTGGCTTTTTCAATCCTTTGTTTAGCTTTTAAAAAAATATTCTCTTTATGCATCACAGTTTGGTGTAAATGCAGTCTAGGTAAATTTTTTGTACCTATTCATAGGTATTATAGTGACACAGAAATTTTTAGGATCACTATTAAAGCTTGGAATACTGCCCTTAATGTAGCAATTTCACTATTTTCATGTGCTCCACTTTCTTATTAATAAACATCCTTCTGTTTGCTTTCCTTTCATGCTGCACAGCTGTACTCTTTCATCAAGAGACAGTCACAATTTTTTTTGTCACACTGAAATACAGATTTTTTTCTTCTTTATTTATGAACAGCAGGCTTGGATTTTCCTTATGGAATAGAATTTAAAACAGTCCTGACATTTAGAATGTAAAGGAATTGCTCCAAGTGATTATAGTTGTGTTAAAATGAGTCACACACTTTTGATCCAAACTTCCTGACATACACATCCATATATATTAATCATTATGACATCATTGAAGGACTATTTTTACCTTGCTAATAAGAGCTGAATGCATTTGTCAACTTGTCAAATTATATTTAATTCAGAGAACATACAGACAGGTTAAGAAAGACACGTGCTTTCATATAATAGCAGAGCTCAATTCTACATGTCTGGAAATGTATAGCATGTAAAGACATGTAACATGTTTGTAATATTCAAATGCAGATGAAAAGCACACTGTAAGAAAACCCCACAAAATTAATTAGGTTTACCAAGAAGAATTAAACTTACCTGTCAACAAATGCGTGGTGTAGTACAAAGATAGGGTCATTTGCAGAGCCTTGTACTTGGGACATGGAACCATTCATGTAGATGTGAAGTGCATTATGCAAACCGCTTTGCGATGGGTTTGATATTGCAGTCTGTGGATCAGCAAAGCCTGTAGATTCAAGAGGAAATCATACACTGATATGACAATGTGTATAATTCTTTTTCCAGTAACAGTGAAGATCAAAGTGCCTACTTTCCCTTCATTTACATTCAGCTTTTTAGACAAGAGCTTAATAAAACATGTAAAGGAGTGCTAATATCTTTCAAAGGCATAGCAAAGATTAAACTAGAATAAGCTAAATTAAAACTCCCGTCATTCAGCATGTCAGCAAATGTACTGCTAAATTGCTTTATATTTTTAAATGTCTTTGTCCATTTTGCCCGGCTCTTAAAAGACACCATAACCCTTACAGGCATTTATATGTACACATTTATTTATGTTGAGAAGATTTATTCACTTTATTTTAATTTTCGTTGTGTATACTTGCACGTTGCTACAATAAAGCAGGCTATTTTATCTCATCATATACTCATTTATTAATGTTTGTCTCTATAGAACATGTTCTTCTATTGATAGGAGCCAACACAAAAGAAGCCTTTGTCTTTACAGAAGGATTTGCTAAGCAGTCAATAATCTTTCACAGTCAGACTTACAAGATTGACATATGTGGATTGCTGTTATTGTGGAGGACACTTAAAAGATGGGTTTTGAGTACTTACACAGACCAACTCCAAACAAGAAATACTGGAAGATGAGTCTCTCCATTAGTGTTTATATTGGTAATGTGTCCATACCTCAGCTCTATGTATTGGTAGCCCTACTCATTTTCTCAACAGCCAAACTTCTTCCCTACTTACAGGAGCTCCTAGTAAAAGCCAGCTTAACCATCTGATCCTTCTCTGAGATTTTCCCATAGAGTAAAAACAGAAACATATGTTGTCCTTCCAACATATTTCTGAACCTGATCCTAGTTCTGCTATTTAACCCATGACACAAAACCTCTAAGTTCTGTTGCTTTTATCTGGGTCTTGAAGATATATTCTTCTCAAAATTTCTATAAGATATAGGACTAGGAAACATAGTGGAGTCACATTAAAACATCTTCACAATTTAATTATAGAACAAGGACTGTGAACAATATGTTCATTCTGTTGATCTTCAGTGTTTTCCTGTTATTGTTGCAGTTTATCAGGTCCCCAAGGTGAGGAAAAGAAAGATCTTAGCTTTTTCCTTTGGGAAATTCCTCATGGACTTTGAACACTTGCTTCATTTATTTATTTAGACCAAGAACTAGCATTTGAATGAGAATCAGTAATATACGTTGGAAGTAAGTCTCCCAACAGTCTTTCTATTTCATGCTGTGAAGTCCATCATAAAGCAATTTATGACTTTGCAAATTGGATTCATTTAGGCAAAAATCTAAAATGTGTCAGCTATCAGTCGGTGTTCAGTTCAGGGGATTGAAATACAGGCACCGTAAAAGAACCCCTTCCCTGTCAAAACCCTCACACATAACACAGAGTTTGGGTCCACAGTATCAACTGTTTTACTCTGGATTTGTTCCTTTCTGAGCCACAGAAATTATTAATTGACATGTGGCTTGATTTGCCTTATGAGTAGGGTCGTATTCTGAACTTGGAAACCCGAGTTTTAGACTCAGCTAGGACTTTGACCATCTGTGTGAAATGATTGTGTCACTTTGTCAGTCTAAATTCTCTCACTGAGCTTTGTCTTGTCAGTTAACATCTTCAAATAAGGGAACGGCATCTGGCAGAAACCTACTGATCAAATAAGAAACAAATCATAACTGTGGCACCTAGAAACCATCATACCATAATAACCATCCATCTTTTTGATTGTAATAGTATGACAAAACTTTTGAGAAATTCACAGAATCACTGAATATGCTGGGTTGGAAGAGACCCACAAGAATCATTGAGTCCAACTCTGAGCCCTTCACAGGACCATCCCCAAGAGTCACATCCTGTGCCTGAGAATATAGTCCAAATGCCTGTTGAACTCTGTCAGGCTTGGTACTGTGACCACTTCCCTGGGGACCCTGTTTCAGTGCCCAACCACCACCTAAGCCTCCCCTGACACAAGTTCAGGCTATTCCTTTGAGTCCTGGTCACCACAGAGAAGGCATCAGTGCTTGCTTCTGTTCTTCCCCTCATGAGGAAGTCAGAGCTCAAAACATATTTAGGACAGTTGGAGGAGGTATAATGGACTTATTATGAAAATTGTACATTTTTAATGTGGAGTGAGTCTGGATTTAGGAAAGGAAGAGGAATGCGTTAACATCTACAGAACTGCAGATTTTGTGTACATCAGATGTGGCCCAGGTTTACTGAAGACTTACCTGAGGACACAAAAAGAGCAAAGGATAGAAATTCTCAAAGGGAAAATTGGGCCCAAAGAAATTTGAATGGTGGTGAATGCCATGTTATCTAGCTATCAAATCAGGGGAAACAGCAGAATAAAATATTACTTATGAAAAATGATGCACATTAAGACTCTGTCCAGAACTCACAGGAACTGATGGCAACACTTTTGGCTTTCTTTGCTGATGGCCACAGCACATGGCCATTGGGATCTGTCAATTTAGCAATACATACTAGGAAATTTCTGTGAATATTAACTGAATATGATATATCCATATATGAATCAATTATAAGTATTATAAGTATGCTTAAGGGAAGACAAGCTTTATGCAAGGTCTAGGCAAAATCCTAGATGTTTATATTGAACACGGGATACTTCTTAAAACTATTATTGCATTGCAAATGATCTAATCAGTCATAAACCCCCACAGAATACTCATTTTGGTTCTGGATGGCTTTTCATGGAACATCTGTACACAAGCAATTTATCTTAATATTCAAAATCTCTGTAACTGGGACAGCTTTAGCAACCCCACCCTCCAGCTCCTGGATAGTTGGGGTGCATCCAGTCAGTATAAAAGGTGATGTCATGTTTAATCCTGCCCAGGAAAAAATTTAATATCTGTTCTCCTGTTATGAAAACTCCATATAAATTGTAAAGTTAGCAGGAATAAAGCCACAACATAATGTCACTCTATTTTAGATATACAGATATATATAGAGAGATTACTGATACAGAGGCAGAGTGAGTTGAAATGAGCTTCCTGTCTCCTCTAGATAGGGAAACTCTACTTCCTCCATCTGCCTTGCCCCATGCTGTGCCTTCCTCTCTCATGCATTAACTGCACCTTGTCAGTCCTTCTGTGTACTGATTTCACTCACTATTCTGGCAATAAACTCCACTGGAGTGTGAGATGTCAGGGTTTTTTCCTAGACTACTAAGGTTCAGTATCTCATTATCATAGGTTGGCATTATAATGTGTGTGGTGAATGCATCTTTGGATTTTGTATTCCATATCGCTGTGTTTGGGCAGTGCTGTCTGTAGCATCCCCCCAGTGACAATGGTGGATCCCGGAAAAGGGAACAAGGCATTGCAGCTACAGCGCGGCTGTTCCAAAAAGCGGCGGTGGCTGCAGTAGCGGTTCCTGCGGCCCAGCATGGTGGCAATCGGAGCTACCCTTCGTTTTCCAGTTTGCCTTGGATAATCAGAGGAACTGAACTCTTCCCATAGACATATTCAAACTAAAAAATCTCAATCATTTGCTTAGAAGGCTCCACATCTAGCCAGGAGCTCGGTTCCTGTTTCTCCTCCTCCCTCTTCTGATCCAGGGGGGGAGCTGAGCTGACGTTGTGGACAGTTAAAAAAAAAAGTTTATTTTTCTGTTGTTCCTCAGCTCTACAGAGGAGTTTTTCTTGTTAAAATCTCTAATTTTGTGTATTTCAGTTGATAAATAAGGGTTGGGTTTTTTTCCTTTCCTTCACTCCCGTTTGAGGAAAGAACATATTTTATTGAAATCGGTTGGGAGCAAGGGGGTCATACTACAAACTAAAACACTCACGCAAGCATATGATGAGAAACAGTGACCATACCAAAAAAAAAAAGGAGTCAGAGCAACCGACTAATGGATGGAGAAGATTGCACTGGTCTGTTAAATAATATAGCCAGTATATGAAGCTGTAACATTCAGACATCCCTGTAAACTCTTGTTTAATTATGGTGCATTAGAAATAGCTATCAGGACATGCATCACTAAAATGAAGTTTCCCCGCTGAATTCAATAAAGGAAAAATCAGTTTTAGGGGTTCTAAAAGCTGGTTCTGGTTCTTCTCATAACACTGTTAATCAGCAACAGTGATTCAGTGAATTTGAAGTAGCTTCACTGGGCCAGGCTGAATTAAATCAGGTGGGGATTTAGACCAAAGTTTATTATAGAAGAAGCTAATGATGCCAGTCAAAATTAAGGCTGCCTGACAGTTTTTAGGATGGTACATCGATGGTTCTCATTAAATATACAAATGGGTCAGGTGTATATTAATAGCGTATAGAATTATATTAACTGTGAATTTTGCCACCTGCTAACAGAGACCACAGAAGTCCATGCACAATCAGTCAAGTGCAGAGCTTTATGTGCTGAAAGCAGGTAATATTTTCCTCAGCTGCTTATTTGCCACTGACTGAAGCACTGTAACTATATTTAACAGCATGTATGCAGAGCTTGGAGAGCACTAGGACTGTTCAGTGCTACAGAAATGGAGGAATCATTCCAACAACCTTTTGATTATCTTAGGAAATGATAACATAATTTAGATATCCATTACAGTCTTGCAGTATTTAGATATCCATTACAGTCTCTTTTCTTAACTGAAAATGTTTTTCCTTACAAAATAAATGTTAGTTTTGTATGACTTTCTAGGTCAGTGGTAAGGACAGCTGATAATTTAAAGGTGTTAATCTGCTGGAGACCAGAAGTCACAGAATCACAGGAATCACAGAAGTCACAGAATCACAGAATCAATTACGTGGGAAAAGACCTCTGAGATCATGAAGTCCAAACTGTGACCTAATACCACCATGTCAACTACATCATGGCACTAAGGGACATGCCCAGTCTTTGTTTAAACACCTCCAGGGATGGTGACTCCATCACCTCCCTGAGCAGTCCATTCCAACGTTTAATCACCCTTTCTATGAAAAAATTCTCCCTGATGTCCGACTTAAACCTTCCCTAGTGCAGCTTAGGACAATGTCCTCTCATCTTGTCACTAGTTGCCTAACTGAATAGGCTGCTCCCACCTGGCTGCAGCCTCCTTTCAAGTAGTTGTAGTGAGAGATATGGTCTCCCCTGAGCCTCCTCCTCTCTGGGCCAAACAAACCCCATTCCCTCAGCTGTTCTTCATAAGACTTGTGTTCCAGACTCTTCACCAGCTCTGTTGTCCTTCTCTGGACCCAAGAAAGGCCCTGAAGAGAGATGTGGACAGGCTGGAATGATAAGCTGAGGAAAATTTTATGAGGTTCAACCAGATAAAATTTTGGTTCACAGTGGAACTGCTACAGTTTGGGGGAAGAGTGGATGGAAAGCTGCTAGGTGGAAAAGGACCTGGGTTTTCTGGTCAACAGTGACTGAACATGAACCAGTGGTGTGCCCAGGTGGCCAAGAAGGCCAATGGCATCCTGGTCTGTATCAGTAATAGTATGGCCAGCAGGACTAAGACAAGTGATTGTCTCCCCGTACTTAGTATTGATGAGGCTACACCTCAAATCTTGTGTTTAGTTTTTGAGCCCTTACTACAAGAAAAACCTTGAGATGCTGGAAAGTGTCCAGCACTAGATGGGCAACAGAACTGGTGCAGGATCTGGAACACAAATATGAGTAGCAGCTGAGTAAGCTGGAGGTGTTTAGTCTGGAGAAAAGGAACCTTGAGGGGACCTTCTCACTCTCTGCAACTACCTGAAAGAATGCTGCAGCTGGGTGAGGGTCAGCCTCTTCTCACAGGTAACTAGCAATAGGACAAGAGGAAACAACCTCAGTTTGGCCCAGGGGAGGTTTATATAAGTCTTTTGGAAAAATTTCTTGACAAAAAGTATGGTCAGATATTGGAGCAGGCTGTTCAGGGAAGTGGTAGAAACACTATCCCTGAAAGTGTTTAAAAAACATGAGGATATTGTACTTGGGCATATGGTTTAAGAGTGAAGACTTGGTGATCACAGAGGTAATTTCCAATTCTAATAATTCTATGAATCTACGGTTTAGTGGTGGACTTGGCAGTGTTAGNCTTTCAAGTAGTTGTAGTGAGAGATATGGTCTCCCCTGAGCCTCCTCCTCTCTGGGCCAAACAAACCCCATTCCCTCAGCTGTTCTTCATAAGACTTGTGTTCCAGACTCTTCACCAGCTCTGTTGTCCTTCTCTGGACCCAAGAAAGGCCCTGAAGAGAGATGTGGACAGGCTGGAATGATAAGCTGAGGAAAATTTTATGAGGTTCAACCAGATAAAATTTTGGTTCACAGTGGAACTGCTACAGTTTGGGGGAAGAGTGGATGGAAAGCTGCTAGGTGGAAAAGGACCTGGGTTTTCTGGTCAACAGTGACTGAACATGAACCAGTGGTGTGCCCAGGTGGCCAAGAAGGCCAATGGCATCCTGGTCTGTATCAGTAATAGTATGGCCAGCAGGACTAAGACAAGTGATTGTCTCCCCGTACTTAGTATTGATGAGGCTACACCTCAAATCTTGTGTTTAGTTTTTGAGCCCTTACTACAAGAAAAACCTTGAGATGCTGGAAAGTGTCCAGCACTAGATGGGCAACAGAACTGGTGCAGGATCTGGAACACAAATATGAGTAGCAGCTGAGTAAGCTGGAGGTGTTTAGTCTGGAGAAAAGGAACCTTGAGGGGACCTTCTCACTCTCTGCAACTACCTGAAAGAATGCTGCAGCTGGGTGAGGGTCAGCCTCTTCTCACAGGTAACTAGCAATAGGACAAGAGGAAACAACCTCAGTTTGGCCCAGGGGAGGTTTATATAAGTCTTTTGGAAAAATTTCTTGACAAAAAGTATGGTCAGATATTGGAGCAGGCTGTTCAGGGAAGTGGTAGAAACACTATCCCTGAAAGTGTTTAAAAAACATGAGGATATTGTACTTGGGCATATGGTTTAAGAGTGAAGACTTGGTGATCACAGAGGTAATTTCCAATTCTAATAATTCTATGAATCTACGGTTTAGTGGTGGACTTGGCAGTGTTAGATTTACTGTTGGACTCAATGATCTCAAAGGTCTTTTCCAACCTAAATGATTCTACTATTCCCTGACTCCAACTAAATGATATACACAGTCCCATTCTCCTTGGGTATGATTATTTTTCTTTAATAAGATTTTCAAATTTTAAAGAAGGTCAGGCCAGATAGGTGCATCTATTTTAAAATAAGAGGGAAAATATAAGCATTTTAATGTCATATCCTTGCAGGTCGTTCTCCTAGCTTATGTTCATGGATTTTTTCTGCCTTTGACAAATTCACAGGAGATTTTTCAGCATTAATTCTTACATATTTTCTCAAACAGAATTATTACTGTAATCCCTCTGGAGTGAAGTAGCTGAAAGATCTGTGGAATTTGAACCAGGGGACTAGAGTAAATGAAAGTTTGTGATTATCTAATTTAGACCATGTCACGATCTGCTTTTTTTCCTTAAAATTACTTTTGTAGAGTTGCTATGTGGTCTGTGATGAATAATTTTTCTAGTTCTCTTGTAATGACTCTTTGCAACTTGACAGCACTTTCTCAGTGTGCAGCATAAATTTACCTAGAGGTTGAGGTTCAGGCTGGGTGAGGAATGTTGACTGTAGGCTGAAACTTTTTCAATTAGAAGTTTTCTGTTGGCAAACTTCACTTTGGGAAGCCTTTTTTCATTAGCTATATGGATCGCTGTGAAAATACTGAGAAAGTTTTCCAGATAAAAATCCAAAAATATCCTATTAAAATGAAATTACATTTTGAAATGTTTGATATTTTATTCCATTATTTCATGACAGAATAGTAGTAACAATACATAATTGTGACAGACGAATGCTATGATATGGATTTGCTTTATACCATTTGTCATAAGTTAATTCAAGAATAATAAAAGTGAGAGAGGGTTTTAGACTTTTTTGTTAATATTCTTTTGTCATTCTGTGTGAAACATAGAAGGCACTGATTTTCATTTGAAATTGTCATGAATAAACTAATTTCAGCCATAGAATCTGCTCATATAGAAAAATACATGCTGTGTTTCTTAGGCATCTCTTTTTCCAAGGAAGTAGCATTCAAGATTTCACACCAAAACCGGCTGATATTCTGTTCTTTTGTATCCACAAACTTTCCAATGAAGTTAGCAGTGTTCTCCAGTTAGGGCCACAAATCAACAAATCTTATTTAAAATAATTGCTTCCAGTAGCAAAGTGTACAGTGTGTTTAACCTGTTTTTCATTAAAAGGAGGATCTGGCCTGTCCCAGAGTGAGAGGGCAACTAGTACTTGGCCTCATGGGAGTGTTGTTTTATTGAATAACATTGACCTTTGCTGTTTATGACTGTTGTGACATAAATTCTTCAGTGATATAATTTCTGTCTCTGCAGCATCATTTTGTTACTCAAAGAGAGATTCAGCCTGCCTTGTTGTGATCGGTCATAATGCAGCTGATACCTGTCCTTTTGAAGGATAAAAGTTTTAGTCTTTGTTCCAGTGCACTGAAGGATGGGAGAGCATAAGCTTTTGCCCAGACGGGGGTTTTCTATGTCATCACAGATATCTGTCATTACAGAACTGAAATTGAGAAGTGAATGACACATTGGTGTAAATCAGGAACTCCTCAATTACAGTCACTGGCTTGGCTGTGATCACCTGTCATAGACCTAGATAACGTACATAACATCAGTGGTCTTACTCTGGATTTTCTTTGGATCTAAAAGAGATTAGAATTTGACCTTAGGTCTATTGGCACAAAATTGTGTAAATAATTAAAGTAGAATTAATTTTTTCTTTTTATTTAGAAAAAGAACAAAATGTTAGGAACCATAAAGTGTTAACAGGTTTGTAAGAATTCTGTCATGCAGACGTGGGCACTGGCACAATAAATGCAGGTGGTCAATTTAAGCTCAGCATCTGTACACAAAAAAAGAAGCTAAGCTGGCCATTTGTAAGAAAGGAGCTAATACAATATGAGGGGGGTTCTGGCAGTAAAATTTTTTAAAACTTTTCACCACCTTTTTCAACATTAGCCATGAATTCTAGACTTCACATTGCAGTTCAGTACCTTGCTAGCTAAATAAGTTAATTGACAGAAATATTTGTGGTTCTCTGTTGAAAAGCTGAATGTTGAAGTAATTGAGGTTAAAAAATGAAATAAAAAAACCTCCCACAGACTATTGTTTTTGCTTACAATACCAGTAGCATGATGACCTGACTACTTGAGTTTCTTTTTTTTTTACTTATTCTACTTCATCCTTTGCAACTATTTACATACTTTAGGGAGTAAACTGCAGGTGGACCTCTACTCAGTTATGTCACCTTTTTCTTTCCTGTACTTCATGTTTCTATTTCCAAGGACAGAAAGCAGAGCTATGTCCACAGATGGAGTCAGTTATTATTTGGATTCCTTCTTGGCTGCAGCAGAAAAATTCTGAACTTCTGATTATTTTTAAAAAGAAACTGGTTCACTTTTCATTTCCTAAGAAAGCCTTATGGGATTCAACACCACATTAAGCCTAAGACAGCATATTAAAAACTTTTAATTATAGAATAGAGTCTGTTTTCATTATAGAATAGAATCACAGAATATCCCGAGTTGGAAGGGACTGACAAGGATCATTGAGTCCAACTCCCAAGTGAATGCCCATATAGGGATTGAACCCACAATCCTGGTGCTAATCTCAAGGTCATGTCATCATAATTTATTTTTTTTAATATAAAGACCTAACTCCCTATCCCATCATCCCATCATCCTATTATCTATGTCAATGAGCTCCTCATCCTGTCTTTTCTTAAACACCTCCAGGGATGGCGACTCCGCCACCTCCCTGGGCAGACCATTCCACTGAGGGATCACTCTTTCTGTGAAAAAACTCTTCCTAACATCCAGTCTAAACCTCCCCTGTTGTAGCTTAAGGCCATGTCCGCTTGTTCTGATGCTGGCAGCCTGAGAGAAGAGATTTACACCCATCCGACTGCAACTTCTCCTGTCATTATTTACCTATAGAAAAAGTCCTTCTCCCTCCTTTTTTTAAGCCCTCTTAAGATACTAGAAGGCTGAAATAAGGTATTCCCAAAGCCTTCTCCAGGCTGAAAAACACCAGCTGTCTCAGCTTGTCATCACAGAAGAGTTGCTCCATCCCTCTGATCATCTTCACAACCCCTTTCTTATCCTCACTCCTACTCCTATGTTATGTTGTTATGCCCTTGCACAGTTCCTTGCAAGCCAAAAGGTCTGGAACATCAAAAGTAGATCACATTTGATGCAGCTGAGACATGATATTGAAGAAATATTTATTTATAAATGTGCTTGTTAGCATTTTTTCAGAATAAATTTTTTCAGTTTAATAGACAGATAAATTATTTTAGGAAAGAACTGTTTATTAGCAAATTAGGAAAATTCAAAACAGGTTGGATAGTTAATTAAATAAATATCTAAATTCTTTTGGAAATTATACTAAGGCCAGTTTTGAGGGCTAATTTATAATAATTTCTATTCCTTAGAGTTTTCGGGAAATCTACTATGGAATTCATGGTGGAAGGATGTAGACATAACATGCCAACTTGGCAGCTTCCTTTTTTACCCTTGTTGTCCAGTCTGGTCCCTGGAGGACAGTGAATTGCAGGAAAAACCTGTAACATGGCCATGGTTGTGCATGGTTATGCGCAAGGAGAAAATCAGATGATCTCCTTTTCTGCAGTGCTGTATTTTTCTGCTGTCCCTGCTACTGACTATAGCAGGAGACAGGATCTCCAACAGATGGATTTAGAGTATGAGCTATTCTACAGTTTCTAGCTTCCTACCAAATGCCTTTAATCCGGTTCTTCCTGTTGCTATTCCAGGTGAAAGCATGATTTTTTGTTTGTTTTCTTGTTTTTAGTTATTCATGGAATCGTTCAAACTTCCCAGAATTTAAAGACTCCATTCTGGGCTCCCCAGTTTAAGAANCCCAGAGAAAATCAATTTACAGACAGAAATGATATAATAGAATAAAATATGTTACCTTCTAAAGTGTTTCGGAAACTGTAATTGGCCATTTTATCCATGGATCCAGATTCATATTGAGTCAATGACAGGCAAAATTCAACATCAGCTGAGGATGGGAGCCTTGGGGTCCTTGATTTATCATTATTCCCAGGATTTCGCCTTATAGGCCCCTCACTTGTGGCATTGCATAAAGCTTGTTGACTGTTGTACTCTTCAGAGTGGGTACAAATTACCTGTATAAAACATATAAGAGTAGCAATTATAAAAAGTAAAAACAAAAGAGATACTTTGATTTTTTTCAGAGAAAGAAAATGTACAATGTAATGAGTTTGTTTCAAGAATATGTATTATTTTTACTTTTTCTTTGTATGATTACTGGTTATTTCATAGAAAACACCCCTCTAGTACAGTACATGTTTTGAAGTACGTAATACGCTAGTCTTTATCTGAAACTACTCATGTGGACTAAGGCACCAAACCTCATTTATGCTCTTGAAAACTCACTGCGGTTAAATTCAGTGTTACCCCACCAATGCAGCAGGACACACTGTTAAATCTGCTGCTGCAGTTGCTATGTGGAGACTTTTTGGCTTCAGCAGGCTACTGAACAAAGCCATAATCACAGATTTTTATCCCCATACAGTAAGAGGGGGAATTGTCGACTTGAAATAAAAAAAAAAAAAATTATGAAAATATGTGTCTCCATGCTGCATGTCATATAGGAAATGTTGCTGCTGTACTTCCTAGAAGTGTTGTGGAAATAAACATATATCACCAACTGGAATACAGTAGTGATGGGTGAAAGGATCTTAGAGAGATGGAGAGAGATATAAAATACTATCAGAATCCATCATAACTTATATAAATGTTTTGTGTTCACAGACAAAATCCAGTTAGGATGGCATAACAAGTAATTATTTGTCAGATGATCTGTAGATGCTGCCAGTCCAATTTGTCCTGGAAGAGCAAGATAACTCAATGTAAATTCAAATGGTAGTCAACTAATTTTGTCTGAGTCAAACTCCTCGACATTTGCCATAGCTTAAAATTGCCCACACAGACTGGAAGTGTCACTAAGGTGCTGCTCAATATCTTTTTAAGGCACAGTAATTGATTTGTAACCTAAGGATGTGGGTCTTATGATCATCATGAGCTTTTCTAGTAGCTCTTACATCATCCCCTTCTTGGCTAGAGGAGGGATGATGAGAGGGAGGATTTTTTTTCTTTCATATTCAGGAACAATAAACTTACAGGGAATTATCACAATGACTAACTCCTATTTCTACTCTATATTCAGAACTTGCCCAACATGGAGTCAGGATGGAGAATGGAGAAAAATGTAATGACACAATGACAAGCAGAAGATGAGACTAGAGGATTTAGTGAGTGTGTACATTGGCACAATTGATGAGTCTGTGAGAATGAAACAGAACAACAGTGTCACAAAATTCCCATAAGTTTTTTTTGTATCCCTAGCATGTAAGGCTAAGGCTCTGAAACAAACTCACTGTCTATTGTTTTTCTTTTCTTCTGAAAAAAAAATATCAAAACAAGTAAAACTTCAAAGCACTAGAGATCAAAACACAGCACTCTGCGCTTAACAAGTAATAAGGTGGTTAATGGGAAATTTTTGTGGAGATAGAACAGGTCTCATTAGTGAGTGAGACATCGTAGAGGAGAAAACACCTAGCACTGAAATCTCAACTTCTTTTTTCTTGAAGGGATATTTCTATTTCATGAACTGGAACAACGGACAGGGTGAAAACAATCATCTCTGCTTTGAATGAGATGGAAGAACATGAGGTTCTCTGTTAATGAAGGAAGTGAGTGGGAGATTTATTTCACCCGTACTAGCCATGTACAAATTTCCAGATTAAAGCAACACTTTAGAATGACCTCTGAAGTCAGGAGACAGAGAGACATCTCCTGAGTGTGATTGAACCAACCCAAACCAGTCTGGCCGGTGAGATGTACTTACCTCTAGGGATGCCTAACTTTCTTTTTTGACTAAGTCAATGAAATAAAATGAGTTAAAATTCAATGCATAAACTGTCTCTGGACTACAGTTAGCAAGGGAAGTAAAATTAAGTGTTCAAATTATTGCTCTGCTTCTGCATTAGGATGGGATGAATTATACCCTGGAGGCACAGATGTACCTCTGAAGCAACTAAAGACAGAGCCAAAGACAAGTTGCTTTGCTGCTGAACTAACTTTTGAATGAGTGGAAGGAGATGACATGAATCCTTTTATAAGAGATTTGATGAAAAATTCACAGAAAATGTTTGATGAAGCTGGTGATATAACACAGAGTTCTTAAATGGTAAATATACTATGAATATGAATATCAGGAAAAATTATTTTCATCTTTTTGGGGCGTAGATTAAGCTTGCCAGACAAGTTTATCCTTAGAGACTGCTCTATTAGCTGAAATCTGCCATAGTTTTTTAAAGCCATTGAGGTGCCCATAGACACTGTAGGTAGTTTTCCAACTGAGAGTTTGTCTTGGGTCAATTAAGATGAAGTATGAGTTGAATTTAGAAATACTTGAATAATATATATGGAGAGAAATAAGAACTTTACTGGGAGAAGGAAAAAAATAATATAACATATATACATATATGTTTGAACAACAACAATAACAGTATCAAAAACAATGGAACAATGACAACTTGTAGATAACTGGGAAAATAAACAAGCACGAGGGGGGTGCCTAGTTTAAGGGACACCAGGGCATCTCTGGGATTCCAGGGGCAGGGGAATAGGGTTCAGGGTAGGCAAACCAGTGGAGTAACAGCCAGTGATCCTCTCCTGAAATGTCCAAGGGGCTACAGAGAGAGCCAACGGTCAGCAGGGGAAACAGCTGTACTGAGATGAGGAGTCAAAGGTCCACATGGTCCTGGGCAAAATGGCAATGGTAGAGATCAGAGGTGAAAACTAGGCATCCTCAGTCCAGAAGGTCCTCTCCTGAGGTCCGGGAGCTGTAGTTATAGAGCCTCGGGCCCTTCCCATGTCACATGCCTTGTGGGCATGTCTTCACATGCCATTGGCTGTCACTCAGCCTGCCCTGGCCCTCAGGCCCCTCCCCTAGTCACGTGCATTGCCAGGAAGGGAAGATAAGACACAGGATCTTCCATTGTTTGTCAGGTGAAAAGGAGAAAGCCCCTCCCCTGGCCACATTCCTTTCAGGGGAGGGAAGGGGAGATAAGAGAAACCTATTGTCTGTTCCAATAAAAAGGAGAAG
Source organism: Pitta sordida (assembly GCA_013390025.1). NCBI lineage: Eukaryota > Metazoa > Chordata > Aves > Passeriformes > Pittidae > Pitta > Pitta sordida. Next base: position 15,726 of record WEKX01010964.1, read on the forward strand.
TTTTACAATATAACAAAAGGGCTGTCCCCATGACAGAGTTTCATGTGCACATCTCCCAGAAGTGGGCCAGGGTTGTACCTCTAAGGAGGACTGAGCTCTAGACTGTGCCTCTGAAGAGTCTTTTCTAAGAATCCCCAACAAAAAGGGGAGAGCTAGTAACAGGGAGAGGCCTACAGTTAACACAAAATGCAACTATGGTGCTGTTTTTGTGATTGATTTGTGTTACTGAGAGAGTTCATTGCCTTAGAAGGAAAACAGGGTGACATTTCAGAAGATGCTCTAGCAATTTCTTTATAAAAATGCACCATCCTGTGTCTATAGAAGTTCATGAGTGAAGAACACAAATGCATCTTGGCTGATGAAGCTAACCCTCTTTCTCAGTTGTCTCTTGTTTCAGAAACTACCTACATGTGGATTTTCTATTTAGTTCTCTCTCCTGTGGGCTTTATCTAGGTGTGTGTCTTCTGGGTTCTCTGCACTGCCGTCTCGTGACTTTCATCCTTTCCCCATTGCCCTAGAGATATATCCCCATTGTGTCTTAAAAAGGAATCACATGCTGTCTTCATCACTGGGTTTTCAAATACGTATTCAGACAGGGAATCTTCAGGCATGAGTTCCAAACAAAGGAACTTACCTCCTTAGTTCTGTTTATCCATTTCAGTGGGATTTAGTGAAACTGTTAATGTCAGGGGACTTCTAAATCGTTAGAGTGCGAATTTTCTTATTTCCATTTATGTCTCAGTGTAGCCCTCATTAACTGTCTGAATAACCAAAATCATCCTAAGCAAAAGCCAGGTGCTACACGGCAGTTGTGAAGTCATGGTCAAGAAATGCCAGTGCAAGCCACAGGAATGAAAATGCTTGTCTGTAACCTTCTGATTTTTTTTTTTTTCTGAACTAAAAATCAAAGTCTGGTCATAAAATTAACAAAGATGCTTTTCCAGAGAGATTTAACTTAAGTGCTTTAATTATTGGTCTATCCTGAAACTATAATTTGCTATTTTATCAGTTCATGTGATGTGTAAGTGATAAGAAAACATAGATCAGTCAAAGAGTTCTTTCTGAATATAATCTGCATAAAGCATACATAAAATGGGTCACATCATTGCCTTCTTCTCGTTCAGCAGGAATAATTTCAACACGAAAGATATTGTCTTAAAACATGATTTTTTTGTTCCCTTTCAGAACAGTCCTAAGCAAATTTCTCAGTTCACCCTGGACAAAGCTTCAAATTCCAACTGCAGCTGTGTTCATACGTTCACTAGCTCCAGGGAAACTGTTAGGAAGATACTCCAAGAAAAAGCTTATGTAAGAAGTGAGCAGAGCAAATGCCTCTAGATGGCAGTCCATAATATGCAGCGTTGCTTCTGGGCCTTATAGCACCCACCAGAAAAGATCCCTCTGAGCATTGCAGTTAAAATATTAAGCGCAGCTCATTGGAGTGTTTCTTAGGCTTTAAACGCTACAGTCTCACACCTTTGGCAAATGGGAAATCCTGTCTTTTACTTTGCAACTGCTTGCACAGACTAAATAAAGTGCCAAAATAAAGTGCACTGCATTACAAGAGTCTTCAGTGATGTCCTTTGTCTGCTGTTTTTAAATTCAAAGCTTTGGAGGCATTTGTGACAAATTCATTTGGATTACTGTAATGGGTTTTACCCTGTCTGGATGCNCTTTTTGCTTACTGGATCTGTCCTCACAGGAGGATTCAATATTGGTAATATAAACCTGAACATTTGACAGAAGGTGACTTTTTGTGATACTGAAATAGGTGATTACTTACAAAGTGATCCGAAATTCTCATTTTGTTGGGGTAGCAGAGCTTCTCAAAGGGCTAATCCACACCTCTGCTTTCTTTAGAGCTGATCTTTTGCTCTGCTTATCTTCTGAGCCTACTGAGAAGAGGTGTGTTCCTCACCAGAAATTATATCAGCATATTTTGATAGTGTTGTGTTTGAGATTATATAGCCTAAAGGAACCACTTCAAACTACAGCCAGAGCAACCATTTGACTTGCTGATGTATGCCAGCCACAGAGATGTGATGTGGGAACTTCGCAGCCCTCCTTGACACATCCCCATGTCTCTGTTTGCCCTACGTGAAATCTAGAGTCCTGACCGTGGATCCTGTTATACAGCCAAAAGCACTGATTAATTTTCTTTCTCTGTCTTTCTCCACTTATTCTCACATCCTTCCTTGGGAATGGCATTAAAGCATAGCTCTCACACTGGATTTAAAACATTTGGCAGTAGTAAAGAGGTTTAATTTTTAGGGGTTTTGGCTTTACTAAGAGCTGGCATAATTTAATCCCAATTAAGTGACATCCAGAAACCATTTATACACCAAACTGGGAAAATACAAGGAAATCCCCAGATAATCTGCACCATAAGAAACTCTACTTTGGGACCTTGCTTTTATGGGTGGAGCTTTGAAAGATGCTGTATTTCTGGCAGAGTAAAAATGTTTTAAGAAGCTGTGTATATTTAAATCTAGTTCTTCATGTGCTGTTGAATATTGGCAGGAATAGAAAGGTAAAACAGGCAGAGGACTGAACAAAACCAAGAAAATTTGGAAAGCAAAGACTTCAATAAATTCTAAGAAACATCTTGTGCAAAGGCAAGATAATTATCTTTCTTCTCCTTACAGCACATGCGTCAACTGGAGGAGCTGTGAAACCCAGGCTAAAAGGAGATGAGACAAACATGAAGTGACAGCACTGAAACAAACCCAGGGCCTTCAAGAAATTTTCTCAGCTTTCACCAAAACCTGTCCGAGTTTCATCTTTCTGCTTGAAGGCAGCTCAGAATTTGGGGGTAACTTGTACCCTGTTCAGTGTCTCAAAATAGTACTGGGCTGGAGTAGAAAACTCTGAGAACAAGTACTGCTGAAGTATTCATTAACAATTTCTGGTTTGACAGACCATGATTCCTTGCTCCCTGGCTGTCTTCAAGCTGTACCGTAACTGTCTCCATGTCTACCATGAAATCATTCGGACACATCTCTCTACAGAGGGATGTTAGGTTTCTTTTTCTGGTAAATTATTAATAAAACTCAATTTTTTGAAATTCCTTAGCTATTAACTTATGCATCTCTGAAGGTGTATATTAGTTATCTTTCACATTACACAATTCCTGAGCAAGCATGGCTAACAGCCAAGCAACAATTCACCAAACTCCACTGTACCTCACTCATGATCCAGTGAGTTGGACTAGATGATCCTTGTGGGTCCCTTCCAACTCATAATATTCTGTGATTCTGTGACAGCAAATTACATGGACAGAGAGAGGCTGAGAACACCCAAGTGGCTGCTCCTGCTGTGCACAGTTCCTGACACTCTCAGATTGTGGTAGAGGTGGTATGTGAAGAAGTACCTCTTTCTAACAGGAAATGTTTGAAATTTATAATCCATGTAAGCATATGATTAGAGACTAATCTTCATAAACTCTTCCGTAGTAGTTACTTGCTCCATTTGGGCTGTTGCTTTTTAATGTATCAGCCTGTAGCTGGCACCAGAACCTATTAAGTTGCAATAAAAAATAAAGTCATTGAGTTCATGACATCCTCAGGTGTCCACAAGCAGATGGATGAAAGACATTGGCTTATTTAAGTATCGAGAAGTGCTGTCTTCTCTGGTGTTTGTATTTTTGAAAATTCCCTGCAGTTTTTAAAGATGAATGTAAAATAATGCTTCAAATGGTGCTGTCATACTATTCAGCTAGCAATACAGCTCCTTGGTAAACTGTGTTTAGAATTAAATAACCGCGCCTGAATAGCTGAATTTCATATTTTTTATGAAGTCATATTTTCAGGTAATGGTACTAAAATACTGTCATTATTAGTTCAGGAACATTATATCCATTTTCTATTTGTGTAACTTGTTTCTCTTTTGTTGTGCCTTTGTTTTTGTTTAAGTAGTTCTGCAGGTTGACACAGAATGAAGTGCTAAGGGAAATTCTCTGTGCTTGCAGCAAAGAATTGGCTGCAGTCTTACCCTAGCAAATCCAAGAACAACCAGCTATCCATGTTCTGTAATTGATCCTCTCAAGTCTTTGGAGAGACAAAATACAAGAGTCTGAAGTCGGTGGTGTTGCCTGCTTATCACAATAGCAAACTAAAACAGCACTTCCATTCTCTGGCTTTATTCTCTTCACTGTATGTCTAAAACACTGTGGGGATCCCCAAACTCTAACGTTAACTACCAGCAAAAAGATTACGCCTTTTTTGCAGTGGCTTTTTATGCATTTGCGAATCCACTGACTTCAATTATTTCTTTAAATTAGTTCTGATGCAGACGAAGGAAAAATTTCACTTCCTATTATTCAGAGTCATAGAACAGTTTTGGTTGAAATGGACCTTTAAATGTCAGCCAGTCAACACCCCTGCCATGAGCAGAGACACTTTTAACTAGATTTTAATTTTTTTAGGAAATCCATTATCTTGAATAATTGTAGAAAAGGACACTAAAACAAACAAACAAAAATTCAAAATGTCATGGAAGATCACCAATTCCTATGTAGTTTTCTGTTAAGTCAATATGGAATTGCAAACATTTGTAAAGCATTAGTATGTCTCATGTAGTCCTAGTGCCGAAGGGAACACTTGAATCATCAAAACCAAGTAACTGAAAACATGAAAAAATCCTTCCCACCTACCCTAAAACATAAGCCAAGCAAACAAACAAATCCAGTAAAAATTCCTGATAGTCTTGCTGATTAAAAAAGAATCAGGAATTAGAAGTGTCACTTAGATGACAAACGTGAGAAAAGTGTGGATGGATAATTCACTCAGCAAAGTGGTAGCAGCAGCATGTTGAAGAAAAAGCAAGGTGAAAGCAAGAATTTCAGCGTGTATCCATGGGTATCTGTGTTGCCATGGCAACTCCTCAATGGAATAAAGTATTTTTGCCTTTCTTTGTGATTAAAATAGGAAGAGGGATGCTGTTCTGCAAATAGGCACTTTACCTTTTTTAAAAATAAATCTATAAATATTTCCTAACATAGCAGGCATTGTTTTGTTATGCTTTGGAAAGACACTTAAAATTCTAAAAGCAACACCATATTATTGATGTTTTATTCAAAGGCTTCTCTTGCCTTCTTTTTACTTTGAATGCATGTTAAAAGCCTAAATTCCTTCACATTTCTGGATCCTCCTATTTTCTCTTTCTTTTTTTTTTTTCCCCACTCATGCTGTTTAGCCACAGAGCTTGGATAATCAGCATATTCTGCAGCAGATATCTGTAACCTTTTTCCGGTTCAAGCTAAGTCTATTTTTGTTCCCTTTTGATTTTCTGGAGTGATATTCTGATCTCTTACTTTCTGCTACTTGAAGGAACTGTATTGACTGTTATTCCCTATTAAGTAATTGTTTAAATTTGGATTCAAGGCTAACAAAGAAATAACGATTTTTTTTTTATCTTTAGCCCAAACTCCAAGAATAACAGAATCACAGAATCTATTAGGTTGGAAANATTTCCTGTCTACCAACATTCCCAAATCCCTCTCCACTTGACTGCTGTCCAGCCACTCAGCCTCCAGCCAATAGTGGTGCATAGAGTTATTATGTCCAAAGTGAAGAACCCGGCACTTAGACTTGTTAAATCTCATACTATTAGAGTCAGCCCATTTCTCTAGTCTGTCAAGGTCCCTCTGAAGGGCCCTTCTACCCTCTGGCAGTTCGTTTGCTCCCAACTTGGTACCTTCTGCAAACTTGCTAATGGTGGACTCAATTCCCCCATCCATATCATCAATAAAGATATTAAACAGTACCAGGCCTAACACTGGTCCCTGTGGAACATCACTAGTGACTGCCTGCCAGCTGGATGTGGCACCATTTGCCAACACTCTCTGGGCTCATCCATCTGACCAATTCCTAACCCAGCACAGGATGCCACTGTACAAGCCACAGGCTAAGGATTTCTCCTGAAGTTTACCATGGGAGACAGTGTCAAAATCTTTTGTCAACCTGGCGAGTCAACAGTTCATAAAAGGAGACCAGTTTGGTCAGGCAGGACCTACCTCTCCTAAATCCATGTTGACTAGATCTGATGTCATGGTCATCCTGCAGATGCTGCATAATCACTCTCAGGATTCCTCCATGATTTTACCTAGGACTGAAGTCAGGCTGACAGGTCTAGATCATCTTTCCAGCCCTTCTTCTGTGTGGGCATCACATTGGCCAATTTGCAGTCATCAGGTACATCACCAGTGAGCCAAGACTGTTGATAAATGATGCTGAGTGGCTTAGTGAGTTCGTCTGCCAGCTCTTTCATCACCTGTAGATGGATCTTGTCTGGCCTCATGGACTTATGGGCATGCAAGTGGCTCAGCAGATCTCTAACTACCTCCTCCTGGATTACAGGGGAGTTATTGTGAACCCTGTCCCCATCTACCAGATCAGAAGACCAATTGTCCTGTAGACAATCTGTCTTCCTGTTGAAAACAGAGGCAAAGAAGGCATTAAGTGCTTCTGTCTTCTCCTCATCTTTAGTTACTATATTCCCTGATTGACTACTATATTCACTGATTGAAAATGAAGATCTATTCAATCTCTTTCATTTTTTTCCCTAGATAAGACAGCAGAGCTATACATAGATAGAAGATATTAAAGGGAAACAATACTCTTTGAAGGTACAGTTATCATAGACTTATTTTGAAAAATTTGATTAAAATGTAACTCATACACTGACATTGAATGTTTTTTAAATGTAGCACATTTTTTTATTATTGAACTTATTAAAGTTATAAAAACATCTCTTTAAGCAACTTGTTTCATAATAAATTGTTTATTTTCAGAATATATTACTGAGAAGTTATAAACCTGACTACATCTTAAATATATTAATTGCTTCTCATAAATTTTCCAGGTATGTATTACCATCATGGAAAAAATCTTAAGAATATGGAAAAAAAAAATCATAAAACCTTTGGGAAAAAAAGAAGGAAAGAAAGAGAGAAAGAAAGAAAGAAAGAAAGAAAGAAAGAAAGAGAGAAAGAAAGAAAGAAAGGAAGAAAGGAAGAAAGGAAGAAAGGAAGAAAGGAAGAAAGAAAGAAAGAAAGAAAGAAAGAAAGAAAGAAAGAAAGAAAGAAAGAAAGAAAGAAAGAAAGAAAGAAAGAAAGAAAGAAAAGAAAGAAAGAAAGAAAGAAAGAAAGAAAGAAAGAAAGAAAGAAAGAAAGAAAGAAAGAAAGAAAGAAAGAAAGAAAGAAAGAAAGAAAGAAAGAAAGAAAGAAAGAAAGAAAGAAAGAAAGAAAGAAAGAAAGAAAGAAAAAGAAAGAAAGAAAGAAAGATACTACTATCTGACACCTCCAGGTCTTTGGGAAATCCTGCTAGTAACTTGCTGATTCCTTTGTGCTACCTGTCTCCTCCTGCCTTGGTTGTCTCATCCAATATACTGTATTGATAACTCCACTTGACACATGTAACCCATGAAATTCTAGTTTCAATTAATCCACTTTAGCACTTACACCTTTTCACATAACTGTTTATTCAGCTAAGTGCAGAACAACATCAGAACTTCTTTCTGATAGTGCGATCTAATTAAGTTAGTAGAGTTCATCCAAATTCAAACTGCAAAAACTCAGCAGAATCTTAGTAAATAGGATAAAAATACATGTTTGTAACTGTATCTATTTTTTTGGCTATGCCTACACTAGTAAATTAAATGTGTTCAGGAAATTTTTTTAGGCACTAGGGCCAAACAACATAAAATAGTCCATGTCTATGTCAGTAAAGTCATTTTATTTTCCCAAATAAGATGTCTGTATACAAACATTCTCCAGGGAGTGGTCCCTAAAAATTATCTCTTTGGGCGAGAAAAAGACATGACAGACAATAGCCTAAAAATGTTCCGTCACAGTATCTATAAATGCTTGAATTTAGAGGTATATACACAACCTTTATTATTCAGAGGGCACAAAACAAGACTAAATACAGCACAAACAGACCAGGAAACCCAGCTGATTGCTATTTTGTAATGCCAGAGTATCCCAGAGCTACTTGAATTTGTATCTCTTTCCGTTAAATCACTGAAAATGCCCAACCTTCATTTGGGCTGTTGCTACAGAAATAAATAGAACAAAGATAGATTTAGACAACATAATCATACATTTCAGTGCCAGAAGAGACTGTTGCTATTGTCATGATGGAGTATGTCTATCGAAGCTAATAGACCTTTGTCACTGTGTTTTAGGCGATGTAGCAGTAATGAGCAAGAGAGAAAAAGAAATCCAGATGCTCTCAGTGTTAGAAAAACACACTAGAGTTCAGCTATATAAGACCTTATCTCTTATTTATATATACAATTTCACCTTGTTTTACAGCTAATTTGCAGTGCTTTTAAGTGGTAAGAATCACTATTTGTTTACTTTTTAGTTTCTTTGAACAACAGATTTTTCCTATATTTCTTTGAACTACTGATGTGGATTACAGAGCTGGTTCTTCTGTGCCCTAAAGATTTGGCTTACTTGTTTGTTTGTTTAAAATTGAAAGTAGACTAATTTACTTTATAATTTTTAACTCTGGGATGGAGGAATGCACCGGAAGAGGGGTAGAGAATACCCTTTGCTCCGATCATTCTTTCATCTATTATTTTGCAATAGTTTTATGCTAGAAATTTATGTACATAAATCCTGCTTTTTCTGACCTGGCTGCTACACCAGACCCAAGCCTGTTTAATCTGCTAAAGGCATATTTGGACACAGAGGAATAACTTCCCTCCTTCCACTTCACCTTTAAGTTTTAAATTAAGCAGCCTAAATCCTAGAGTCAGAAAGAAATGACACAAAGAGACAAATGAACATTTCTAAATGAAGACTAGGTCCACGTAAAATCTGAATTACTCTCTGATATTGCTTGCTTTCTCTCCAGAAACATCTAAGGCTACGCAGCTTGACTGAGCTCCCATTTGTGCACCTCACCTTTGTGAGTGGGATAATTCCCTTCCCCTTCCCTTGGCCTGTTCTTACCTGCCACGAAGAGAAAATTGATGCTGGGCTGAGTAAATTAGGATTGGTAGGATGTCTGCCACCCATGTATTCATCAGTGCAAACTACACAGTCCTCTGCATCTCGCCAGTCCCAGTAGGGGATGGTGAAGTTCTCATCACCCGTTATCTTCTGGATCTGGTGTTCCCACATCAGCAGAAAGGCCCGATGCCAAGGCAGAAAACCAGGGGCTTCATGGGCAAAATCAATATCCCGCCACACATTGGACCCACCTAAGAGTGTGTCTCGAGTGGCATAATAATGCATCCACACAAAGAGATCATACACATTGATGTCTCTGAACATGGGGTTGGAGCCATTGTTCATCTGAGTGTATGTGCCCGTAGCTATAACATAGTCCTGGCTAGGGATGTTCTTTGCCAAGTTAAGGTAGGCAAGAAACTTGTTCTTCTCACTGATAGTGAGCTGGAAGATGTTTCTTCTTGTTCTCAGTCGCCTTTCAGTGCAGTTAAGCCCTGAGAAACCAAACTTGCACTCTCCACAGTTGAATCCCATGAAGTTGCCTTCACATCTACATGTCCGGTTGTAAAATGCAGAGGGCCAGTCCTCTCTGTCATCCACACCTGAAAAAGGGAACTGTGGTCCCAGTGGAGCCTGAGAAAGAAGAATGTTTTGGCAGGACCCTCTGCTGGAAAGCTCCCCACAAGGGGACCCATCTCCATCCCAGGGGGGACAGCATTCCTTGCTTAGCAAACTTTGCGTGTTCGCGCAGACTCTGGGGAACTGTCCTGTGCATGGCTGAAGGATGACTAGCAGAAAACTTGTGGCAAATAGCAGCATACTGATGGAGCAGCAGGACAGCATCAGCACTATACCTCAGTGCATGGAGTGCTCTGTCTGACCTCTTCAAAGTCCTGGATGTGAAAGAAATTCCTCTCCTCCACCAGGAATGCTTCACTGTTGACTTCTGCTACAGTGCACCCTCTGATGTCTTTCCCCATTCCTACCCAAGATGCATTTACACACAAAATACACTTCAGGGTTAATCTCATTATCACATGTTCTAGGTGAATGCCAAGTGACTTTTTTCCCCACCCCTACAAGTTTCAAAATACAGGCATTTATTATAAACTTTCATCTTCTGCCTAGCACATGATTGCTTTCCTCCGGCAATTGGAGAGGAAGTAAAATTAAAGTTTGGACACAGAAGCAATTGTAAGTTCTTTGAATTTCTTTTTTTATTATACACTTTAGAGTAAATGGTTGGTTAAAAAAACCAAGAAAAAAAAAAACCCAGAAAGAACCAGAAGGATCTAATCAGTTCTGATTAGTTAAATAAGAACAGAAAACCTAAAAATAATAAAATAAGGAATTTCAGAATAAACTAATTTTTAACAGGAAGCAAATACAAAATGTGATCAGATTAAGTGTGAACATAGGACAGAACCAGAATAAATGATTTGGCTTGACTTTTTATATTTCAGTGTAAGCTGCCTTTCCCGGATCAGCAAAGGGAAGTGAGGGAAGTCACAAACTTTTCATAATAAAATAATTTTTTTTGTACTCCTAGAACCGATAATGCTTTCACAGTTAATGACACATAGAAATCTGCACAAAAATCTTCTCTGCAGTTTTATGGGGAATGCACACAATCTGTCAATAGTTTTTTCAGAAAGCACTTTGAGCTGCTGTATATGGACCATGAAAAAAACCCTTGACTCTTGTTTTTCTCCCATCAAGCAGTTTGCAAACACCATATCTGCCTTTTTTACTCAATATGTTACTGGGCAGCCTCCAGACCACCCACTTCTTTGTTCTTGTACGTTAGCCTGAGCAGAGCTAACAGAGCCACATGGGTGGATTTAGAAGTCAGATATTCTTTGAAGTTGCCCCTTGAAGCAAGCAGAGAACAGTTGTTTTACTGCTGGGAAAATCACACATGAATTATCCATTATTTTCTTCAGCTACTACTGTTACTGATAAATTTTCTTGGGTTTACATTTTACTCAAAGTTTTGGAATTATTTCCTTGTGCTTAGGGAGAATCTCAGGATGACAAGAACAACATATAAACAAATGAAGTGAGAACTTTACTGGGAAATTATGCTTTTTGCTGGGATCAGCAGGTCATCTCATGACCATGCTGAGGAGCACGAGGTGCTTTAATCCTGTTGGCTTCTATGCCTCAGGTATTCCAGGGGATTATCCCTGAGTCTCACTACCAGCGAGCCGGTGATGGGGGAGCCTGGAGCAGAAAGGGCAAAGATCTGCTTTCAGAAAAAATATTTCTAAACATAGTCTGATGTTTACTACTGTTTGGATGATTCCCCCGGTTTCTATGTTAGAGTTGTAAAACAGATTCTATCACAGGAGTGTTACTTGTTTGATGTATTTTATTTTCTTTGTGCCTGGCTATTTGAGAAAGGTCACCATTTCATTTAGTGTTCTTCCCACAGATGTTAGTGCAAAAATAAAATACATGAGAAGAGACCCATCTCTGAGAATAACAATACATATTTGTTAATTTTCACTGAAACGCTACAAGTACTGGGAAAGACTTGAGTTATTGCCTCAGAGTGAACCAGAAAAGCCCTCAAATATATGTTTAGGCAGAAAGTCATACATAAAAATGCATTTAATACAGTTTTTTTATATTCAGTGTTAAAAAAATAAGAATCCAAGCCTTCAGAGTTGTCATATGATGAGTTTCTGAGGCAGCTGATTAACAGAGGAATTCCCTGTGAAATGGTATGAATGAGACTCTCTGAATGAAGAATGTGACTGAGGAGCAATGCACGCCCCTCTTGAAGTACTATTGAGCAAAGTCCTATTTTGAATAACTGTCAGTGATTCAGATAGTAGTTGACACACAAAACTTTCCATATATGAACAACTATAAGCGTTAAAAAGGTGTTTATGTGTTTCTATTCCCATTTCTAATTGTAGGCTCACCAAAACATGAGACAGGCACTCATTATGTGCTGCACCTGGGCAAGATGCTCTTAATAAAAAGGCCTCGCGGGACTTTTCGTCCCTCTTGTGCTAAAACCCAACATTCTTTATTTTGTTATTTATCTAACACAACCATAATATCTGCATGAAGTTTGTGCCCAAGTTGAATTTAGTCTTTTTGACTGAAAACCCTTCCTCATACATTCTGCCGTTGAATTCTTGTTGAATGCTTGAGAGATCCATTTCTCACACCTGAATCTTCTCATTAAGGTGTGGGCCAAGATGTATCAATTTAAGGTACACAAATGCTAGGTAGACCATTATATCAGCATGGCTTAAAGCACGTCACTTTCTCAGTCCAAGAACATGAAATATAGGGTCTTAGTGACCATATGCAACTTGGTTCCAAAATGTAAATGACCAGGAATCACTTCACAGTAGGGTCTCATAGAAGCAACTTTCAACAACAAACTAGCATGAGGTTAAAAATCCACTTTAGTACAGTGGTGAGTGTCCCCACCTCTCATGTGGGAGACCAGGGGTTTGATTCCCACCAGGGAGGCAGTGGTGCCATTTAAGAGTTGGACTCAATGATCCTTGTGGGTCCCTTCCAACTCAGAATATTCTGTGATTCTGTGTGATTCTGAGGTTCTATCTCATGTCCCTAAATCTTAACTCTACCCTAAAGCTTGTGACTGAATCAGTTAAGGTATTAGTTTTGGTCTAGTGGAGTAGCACAGTAATGACGGTATTTAAAGTCTGATTTGTATTTTCATAAAAAAGCTGATAAGTGCTTTATAGAGATGTCAATAGTTATTAGAAGGAAAATTCCCAGACACAGAGTAGTAAGGAGCCTTCACGAAGCCACTTGCTGGCTTACTTGTGGCATTAGGATCAGATTTTCAACACTGTGCATAAACAGTCTGTGGCTTTCTGATGTGGTTATGGACAAAGAAAAGGAACATTCCAAGAAAAAACAATGGCATTGAATGGGGCTTCAGATGATCTCATAAAATTAACTCTTGGTCTCTTCAGATCTGACTGGGCTGGTCCACAAAATATCATGCCTTTTGTAAAACGAAGCAAGACTTTTCCATTCTGGGCTGCTGATACTGAAGCAATCAAATCAAGCAATATCAATATGATTTTAAAAATTCTGATAACTGGATGACACTATGAAGCAAGTATCTTGTAATATCACCCGTTAATACTTTTTAGGAATTCTGGGTTGATTTTAGGTCTGATTGTCTATGATGAGTAGAGGAAAAAGGGAATTTGGGACGGGAAAATGGAGAATGGTTTATGCACTTTGTAAGACACCTGGCTTCGGATGTTTTATGACCTCCTGCTGAGCTCACATTTCATCTAGCAGAATGACAAAACATCTTTTATTTCCCTTGCCCCATGTTCCAGATAGACTATCAGACTTTTCAGTGGTTTTCCAGGGGACTAAATCTGACTCCTGGACGCCAGAAGAAAAACAACAGGAGCAGATGTAAGATAAGGACACACCATAGATATTACATTGTGGCCAAAACCAGAATAAAAAATCTGTCTTCTGATTTCTGAAATGTGGGGAGTATAAAGTTAAGAAGAATCCTGCTTGTTATTAAGAGACATTTAAATATTACATAAGGAAGAGAAAAATATGCATTCAATTTCAATTTATATGCAATCAACTTTTTCTCCTCAGGTGCAAAAACATCAAGTCTCTTATTAGAAAGTAAGAAGTTCACTCCTACTAGTCATAGCTCTTTACTAAGAAGCACACTAGGAAATTCCACAATCTTTTTAGCCCAAGGCAAAGAGTTCCACATCATTTGGTATATGTGAACTTAAGGCTTAAAGACTCATTTGGGTGTATTAAAGAAGGAGAACGTCAAGCTCAAAAATTATTCTGAATGTTGCAAGTAACCAGATTTTAACTCAGGACTAACACAATTAATATGCAGTCCACAGAGCTGATAGTCTGCTAGATATAACCATGGGCATAGCCATAAGTGGGATGTTGGTCTCTATTCTAAAACTAAGCAAGGTCCAATTGTACAGCAATTCAAAGCGCTCCTGTCACCCCAGTTATCCTTAGCCCTCAACTTATGCAGAAAGAATTTGCAGATGTAGTTCTTTTCCCAAGATATATTTGTGTTATCACAGTTATGAAGAACAATCTTGCACTGGCAAATCAACTCACTTTGTGATCCTAATATAACCTGGTCTATGCACACATTCCCAATGGCAGCGTTTTTGAATCACCCAGAGAACACAGGGCCACAAATGCTAAGGTTTTCTTGAGATTATATTTTTTGTTCTAGTGAAAACATGAAGGTGTGGACAAATTATATTTGATTGTCCAGAAAGCCTACTTGCACAAAATTTAACTGTCCATTTTGACAACACTGAACCAACAAATTTTACTGTATCGGTGCTTTTATTATGTGACTATATTATTTTTGGTCTAATACATTCTGGGAGACTTAGAAAGGCTTAGTATACCAGAAAATAGGTACTTAGACTGATCTGAAAACATAGGCTAAGTATTACAGACAATTTCCAGGAGTAGGAAAAAAAGTAATTGATCAGCTGTCCAGAGCAAGGGAAAAAAGTGCTGATGCAATCACAGCAATGACAGTATAAAAACAATAGCAGTCCCAGGAAAAGTCATGGAACAGATAATCATTCATGCTATTACACAGCACCTGCAAAATAACCATGGAATTAGATCTAGTCAGCACAGATTTAGGAGAGGCAGGTCTTGCCTGACCAAGCTGATCTCCTTTGATGAGCTGGTGACTCACCTGGTTGATGATAGAAAGGCCCTGGATGTTGTGTACTTGGACTTAGCAAAGCCTTTGACACGGTTTCCCATGGTAAGCTTCAGAAGAAACTCTCAGTGTGTGGATTGGATAGGAGCATTCTGTGTTGGGTTAGGAATTGGTTGGATGGACAAGCACAGAGAGTGTTGGTAAATGGTGCCACATCCAGCTGACAGCCAGTCACTAGTTGAGTCCCACAGGGATCAGTGCTTGGCCCGGTGCTGTTTGATATCTTTCTTGATGATATGGACGAGAGAATTGAGTCCACCATTAGCAAGTTTGCAGATGATACCAAGCTGGGGGCAAATGTTGAACTGCCAGAGGGTAGGAGGGCCCTTCAGAGGGACCTTGACAGACTAGAGAAACGGGCAGATCCTAATAATATGAGATTTAAGAAGTCCAAATGCCAGATTCTTCACTTCGGACATAACAACCCCATTCATTGCTACTGCCTGAGGGCTGAATGACTGGAAAGTGGTGAAATGGAGATGGACTTAGGAGTAGTGATTGACAGAAAACTTAATATGAGCCAGCAGTGTGCCCAGGTGGCTAAGAGGGCCAATGACATCCTGGCAGGTGCTGAAAAACTTTCTGTGCTTTCGATCACAATGAGCTGTTAGATGAGACAGAGATTTCCTGAACCAGCACACTATGGCAGGTACTCCACAGGTGGGTCTCAACTGACTGCAGTCTTATTCTTGCAGTTAAAACCCTATACACTTCCTCCTTCTTTCCAGTTTCGCTAATAAACTGAAGTCTCTGCAGATTGACTGGGGGAAGCTTCCTCCTGGGCTCCCAAGTGTGCTGGGTTCATCTTCAGAACAAACTGTATCTAATAAATGCCTCTAGGTCCTTCTCACAGACTTGTCCTGCTCCACTTGTCTAGCTGTGCAGAGAAACAGAAAAACAATAAAACCCCCTAGTAGCCGTGTATTGGTTTTCTGTGTGTGCACGCTTTGGAAAACAGATAATAAACCAGTATATTAAGAACCATGAAAGTGACATTTAGCACAGAGAGGTCTCAGCAGCTCCTAATGGTAAGGCAAACACAGCTTTACAGTGTCAAAACCCTAAATTTGGAAAAAGAATGAGAGAATCAATTGGAAGAAGTTCATGTATATAAACCAGATGGGACCCTTGGAGGCTGAGGTCACCTCATATAACCTCTTCTGGGCCAAAACCAACTGAGTATCCATGAAACCCTGCTTTTGCCTGTAGGTAGAATGGGGACTTGTACATCAGATAAGCAGTTCAAATATTTATCTTTCTCTTAAATTTAACCACACTTTACTTGATTCTTAAATTTGACCTCTCAACATACTACTAAAAATGTCTTTGAATACTCAAAAATGGTGAGGAGAATACTACACTTGTTCTAAAGTGTATCGGAGATTTGCTGAGGTAATGAAAACTTTGTGGATGGCAAAAGATCCTGAATTTTACATATCTGTAGACTGTCTTTTAAAATGAGAGAAAACATCACTAAAAATGTGATTAAATGTGACCAGTTCTAGTGGAAAGAAAATATGTACAGAAGAAACTAATATCATGTGATGCATTCAGATTCTCTTTTGTATACTACCCTAACCTGCAGTAAGTTTTACCTCCTTTGGGTTTGAAAAGTACGATAGATGGCTAGACTTCCAGACACCTCAGAGAACCCCTTAAACTTTGTGATTTTTATTGATGATGAGTTCTTGAAGTCTAGTTTTTGCTTTGCCTGAACCCCTTTGTGAAGAATCTGGTAGAAGGAGAAAATCAGATAAAATCAGGCTGACAGGGACTGTGTGTGCAATATATAGACATTTTCCATGAAACACAATGGGAGAAGGAAATCTGTTGAAAGCAAATGTTCCCTAATTCCCAGATTTTTACCTGCATATATGCTTCTTATTGTAAGATTTTCAAGCAGGGGCCTCCTGTGCTGAAATGGGCAAGAAAGATACAATCCTTGACAGCAGGCCCACAGGAGAATGACGTGTGTCTTCTTTCTGCTTTCTCCACTCTATAGAGGGGAGATTACATGGCTTTTCAGTCCCAGATCATCGCATGGAGAATATCCAGATAATAGAGTAGACAATTATAATGGTTCCACTCACATTTCTACTAATTTAAAACCCTCTACAGTATATGAAAGATAAGTGAAAAAGACATACATTGTTTAGGATTTAAAAAATCTTATTAACCTTCAATAACTGTCTGACAATACTCAAAGGTCCAGCTGCACAAAAGATTCAAATATTATATGTAGTATCTGATTTTCCCCCCTACCTTCCAAGTAATAATTATAATGAAGAATCAAATTGTACTGAATTTTTGTTTCTCTGTAGAACTTCACTAATTAATCCAAAACTACATAAATAAATAAATAAGACCTTGACGTTCAATTTCACTTCAGTGCAAATAGTGGACAGGAAACTCAGCTACTCAGACTGCAAACTCTGAATAAAGAACAAAATTACTTGGCAAGATATTAGGCATCTGGGAAAATGGGAAAAAAATGTAATGTACAATGTAATGTAATGTGCAATGATTCTGGTAATAGCTGACAATTTTGAGTAACAAATAAATGGTGAATTATGGAAGACTTTTCTCATTGTTCTCCTTATTTTCTTGCCACTAGGTTGAAGTATGTTTGAAAAAAGCAAAAAGTTGGGGTTTTTTTCTCCTACAAGTCATAGTTAAAATGCTAGATTAAATGTAGTTGAAAATTTTTGTAAGCTCAGAAACTGAGCATACAAATTCAGGAAAAAATAAGTCACAGAATAATAGAATATGAATGCATATGGCTTCTGAAGTGTCCGAACCTCAAATTCTTTGAGGAAGGGAGATCACTCCAGAGAAGTGTCTCTACAGGCTTGGTCTGTTCCCAGACTCCTAATGCATCTGGTGTGGGCCGTCTCGGGGACAGGATAATCACAGAATCACAGAATACTATGAGTTGGAAGGGACCCACAAGGATCATCTGGTCCAACTCACCATCTAACTCCCGTACAGAGACCGAACGCACACCCCAGAGTAGTAAATATAAACCTAGATTCCTCACAGGCTCACAGTCCACTCCGAGCCAGGAGAGACCCACAGGACCATCAGCTCTACAACCCCCAGCTAGACCATGTCACTAAGCTCCTCATCCAGTCTTCTCTTAAACACCACCAGGGACGGTGACTCCACCACTTCCCTTGGCAGTCTATTCCAATGAGCAATCACTCTCTCTGTGAAAAACCTCTTCCTAACATTAAGATTAAACCTCCCTTGACGTAGCTGGAGGCCATGTCCNCTCGGTTCCCTCGTCCATATGGTCAATAAAGATGTTGAACACTGCCGGGCCTAACACTGACCCCTGTGGAACTCCACTGGTGACTGGCCGCCAGCTGGATGTGGCATCATTCACCAGCACTCTCTGAGCTCGTCCACCCAACCAGTTACTAATCCAGGATAAAGTATTTCCATAATGGTTAACACGATCCTTTAATTTAATCATTCCTATGGCAAAACCAGATTAAAAGCTGCCCGATTGCAGCCAGTGGTATGTTTAGCGCAGATGCCACCAGGTATCTGGCCTCAAATGCACAGCAGTGCAAGTAGTACAATATGTATCATCTTGTACTCAGCAGCAAAATACTCAGAGTATTTAGAAAAGAGAATACACAGAGATTTGTGTTTAATTTTTACAAATCTAAAAAGTAATTCTGCTTTCAACTTTTCAGAAGGAAAAGTAAAGACCTGAAAGAAAGAAAATAATTGTGTGGGTAACAAAACAGATTCCATTAAAGTTATTTACATGGATATGCTAAACACTATTTGTGCACCATTCACATATTCTGGGAGTGTTAATGTATCTAGAAATACACTTGAAAGAAATGAATGGCCAAGTGTGTTCCTGGAATTCCTTTCTTCTCCCCAAACCAGGAAACAAACATGAAGAGTATACCAAAAATATATAGTTTGGATGGCAAGTGATGAATCAGTTTTGCAGGGTGCTAAGGTACCAAATAAGACAAATTAAAGAGGTTTTCCTAAGAAGAAATAAGTTTAATATTTCTGACATCAGAGTAAGAGATTCTTGTGATTAAAATGTTTAAATTAATCTTAAATTGTCCCTAATTACATAAAAAGTACTTGGCATAAGCAATTTTATCACTGCAGTCTTTTAGTCAAAATATAGTTTCAGAAAAAAACCAAATGCAGTATAAATTTTGTAGGTCTTGAGTGGTAAAGCTGATTTTAGAAATAGTGAAGGACTGGCTGGGTTCTAGAGCAGTAATTTGACAGATCACTTGGGTCATCAGAGAAGCAAAGAGTGAGTTCCCAAAAGGTACCTTGAAACACTCTTTCTGTTTATATAAGAACGCAGAAAAATACTAAAAGCCATTATGCCAGGATCTTTTGTCAACCACTTGTTCATCTTCAGCTCTAAGAGACATAATGTATCTATCTCCCTACAGGCAATATTTATCTATGTTATAAATTCACAGATTAAATCTTGTATGTGTGTGCTGGTTTGCAATGATGCAAAGTTGGGCTTTCACACACCACAGACTTAGACTGACACCAACCTCTCAAATAAACTCATTGTCAGGCACGAAAAAGGTTTTGCTGGAATCTTAGCGTACATTAATCACAGAATCACACAGAATCACAGAATATTATGAGTTGGAAGGGACCCACAAGGATCATCTAGTCCAACTCACCACCTAACACCCGTACAGAGACCGAGAGCACATCCCAGAGCGTAACACCAACCTAGATCCCTCACAGTCTAGCAGGCCACTCCAAGCCACAGAATCGGAAGGGACCCAGGGACATCCAGCCCTACAACCCCCAGCTAGACCATGCTACTAAGCTCCTCGTCCAGTCTTCTCTTAAACACCTCCAGGGATGGCGACTCCGCCACCTCCCTGGGCAGCCCATTCCAATATGCAATCACTCTCTCTGTGAAAAACCGCTTCCTAACGTTAAGATTAAACCTCCCCTGGCGTAGCTTGAGGCCGTGCCCTCTCGTTCTGGTGTCGTCAACCTGGAAAAATAGGTCAATGTGATCTAGCATTAAGTACAGCAAAATTAATATTGAACTTGATCTTTCTCTCACAAAAAACAAAGCTACATTTAATATTATGTTAAGTAAATTGCTTTTAAACATGTGGAAAATGCAGAACAAAATTGTACGTCCTGATAGCATATAGCTACCAGCATGATCAAAGATGTCTTTATAAATAAAGAGTGATGAGGACAGCGTGAGACAAGAACATAAAGTGGGTCATAGTGTGAAAATTACTGAGAACATGCACATGATAATCTTAATTGCCTCTTACACCAAAAATAAAAAAAAACCAATGAAGAGAATGGGCTTCAACCTCTTTGTATGGATTCCTTCTCAAGGAGTCTGCTTTTTTCAGTATTTTCTTACTGTTTTGCACATGGTACTTAAAACCAAAGACTGCCTCAATGCTAGGAGTTGATATCAGATTCCCCCATGGAAGGATGGAGAGCTCAGAAATTCCTAAAAACATTTGCCTGTAGCTTTTCTATATGGAGTGATGTCTCAAGTTTTCTAGGTCTGATATTTTGGGAACTCCCAGAACTAGAAGTAAGTGTCAGTTCTGCTCTACTTTTTTGAATGTCTTCATTTCATGGGGGCAAGTCTCCTGTTTTCTATTTCAGTGCTTTAAAAATATCAGACTTCAGCCTTACTAGAGTGTTTTACAGGGGAGGTACTCTCATGGATGATTTTTTGATTGTTTTTATTTCTTAAACTGTTCTTACAGGCATTTGATTTCAGTGGGATCAGTATGTTTTTATGTAGAACATCTTGGGCTTTGAATTTTTTTTTGTTATCCAGAGAACAACAAATTGTTAATGTATTGGCATGACATACGATAAGCTATTTTGCCTTAATTCACAGGCAAAGAAAATTGTATAGAATATAGAGAAAATTAAATAGAATATAAAGAAAATTATATAGAGGCCACACAAAGCCTATTTTTAAAGTTTTTGAGAATTTGTGTCAAAGCTAACAACAATACCAAAATTTAATTTCCATGAATATAATGGAGAAGAAACTGATTGCAGTACCTGTCTGCTTTCTCCATCTCCTCATTTAGTTTACCTCAAGAATGAAATAAGGTTCATGTTACATATAAACTTGCTAAATTGCCAGCATGTGTTATCTCACTCTTTATTCAGTCAATATTTGCTCTGTGTGCAGGAGAATCATTTGTCTTCACTGGTGGTCTAAACTACAATGAAGAAAAAATTCTTCCAAGGCAGAGGATATAGATGCTGTCCTTACTTTTTTTCAATGAAGAGTCCACTCTACATGTTGAATTCCTCTAATCAATATAAATACATGAATCTGAACTATTCATCTGGACTGATTTCCAACTATTGGAAAGAATCTTACAGTTACTGAAGCTTAGAGTTATTGGAGAGAAGCTACTGGAAGGAAACTACAGGAGGATCCTTCCCTTCTACTCAGCATTGGTCAGGCCACACCTGGGTTCCTCACTACAACAGAGGTATGGACATACTGGAGAGAGTTCAGTAAAGGGTCAAGAAGATGTTGAAGGGACTGGAGCATCTTTCCTATGACGATAGGCTGAGAGAGTTTGAATTGTTCAATCTGGAGAAGAGAAGGCTCAGAGGGGTTCTCATCAATGTAAACAAATACATGCAAGGATGGTACAAAGAAGATGGAGCAGGGCTTTTTTCAGTGGTGCCCAGTGCCAGGACCAGAGGCTAGAGCATAAATTGAAACACTGGAGGTTCCCTCTCAATACCAGGAAACACTTTTCTCTATGAAGGTGAATAAGCATTGTAACAGGTTGTCCAGGGAAGCTGTGCAGTCTCCGTCCTTGGGGAAAGTCAAAAACAATCTGGAAATGATCTTGGCCAACTCGCTCTGTGTGGTCCTGTTTAAGCAGGACAGTCAGACCAGACAGCCTCCAGAGACCCCTTGCAACCTCAGCCATTCTGTGATTCTAGGAAACAGGAAGTTTTATTATGTAAATCACCTCATTCTAAAGTAAAGCAAACACCTAAAATATTGTAAATTAAATATTTATTCTATTCCATTTATTATTATGGAGCTTAGGTTACTTAGATGTACAAAATCTGCATTTTAGAAATCTAAAAATTGTTGAAATGTGGTTTACACTAGATGTTCTATCTTAATTTTTCAATTATTTTATATTTGACTGTTGAATTACATCTTTATTTTTTTATGTGTTATCTAAATGTATGAATATGGACTCATGGCTGAAAGACTGTGGAAATCTTGCTGCTCTGCTTCCTGACAATAGCAAAACAGTGCATGATATATGAAGAGTTTTATATAGCAGGTGTGATAAATGATAAATACAAATAAATGGAAATCCATGTGGAAATTACCTGCCTTAAATTCACTTGTCAAGAACGAAGATCTAAGTGGAACTCATCTGCCCTAATTTCAGCTGTCCAGATCTGAGCTAGTAGTGGTGGTGGAATTCCTTCAGGTAAAATGCCAGAAGTTAAAGGTCCAGTCATTTCACCCTGAATCAGATGAATATGATAGTTCAGTTTAGTCACTTTCAGAAGGTGTCAGTTTCTGTCCATCACTAGAAAGAAAAGACAAGGTAACCAGCCCAGACATAGACACCTGAAGCAGGATGAAATGTAAGAAAAGTGATCTTAATCTTGCAATTAACCTTACTCTTCCTCAGCAGAATAAGCCAGAGCAGTCCTTGAACCCAGAGGACATGCCATGTGCTGCTCACCAGTAAGGTACTGGTTTATATTCAGCTTCACTGGAACATTTTTCTACCTCTTAAAAGCAATAGAAATAAAAAAACATTCCTGGATGAGTTGCTCATTGAATGGCGAATCACGAAAATGAACTAGTCCGTGCATTTTTGAGCTGATAAGGTTTATGTTTATGGCACAAAATCATCCTTACAAAGAAAGAGGCTAGATAAATGCTTATATTTTTAAACGTGAGTTCCATCACCTATGCACTTCACAGTACAGATAAAGCAGAGAAGACAGATTCCTACAGTATCTGTTGTTTTATAATCTTTGTTATAATTTTAGACAGCCTTCTGAAATAGAAACAATATTAAGAAATAAGTAACAATGAACAGTGTATTTCCTACAGATGGAAAGAAAAGCTCACTGTTATCAGATATATGAGCAAATACATGATGTAGAATGTTTGCCTATTTCTAGGAAAAGAGTACTGAAGACGTAAAACAGAATTATTTAAAATAAAATATCCAGTTTTGACTAAGGGAGTCTATACATGTGTTGACTTTGGAATGCAATTACTATGGAAACAACAAACAAAGAGAATATCTCAGAGCGTGCCAAGCTGAGATTCATGCCTGGGCTGATTACAAGTCTTTTCCTTGCAGAGAATTACAGCTGAAGTTTTTTACACTGAATTCTATAGGAAAAGCCTTTCAGCATGTTATTTCCATTTCTTGATTTCTCGCTGCTTTTTTTTTTCTTATAACAAGGTATGAATAACTTTTTTTTTTTTTTTCTTAAAGGCTAATAATTTGGAGTGCCCCAAATTTTGGGGTATCTACTTCTTAAGCATCTTTCACTTTCAAATATTACCAAGTAAAAACAGCACTGCAGACGTATGCATCTCTGTATGTCACCTGGTTTTTATAATCGAGGTAGAGAAATGGACAATTTTAGTTGCACTCATTATGGCCTTTTCAGACATCTACCTCATAATGATCTGAATGGCATGCTATAAGAACCTTCTTCTTACTATTTATTGTAAAGAGAATCTACAACATATGTACATTTTTATAGAAATGTATTGTAAGACATAAACATATTATTGTGTACTGCACCAAATATGGTAGGTACATATTCAGAATAATCTGTATTTCCCAGATATTTCCCTATTGACAAACAGCCCAATTTAAAAAGAATTGTGAAAGATGAAGAAAAAATCCTAGGGAAACTTGGAAACTAATTAGTATTTCGATAAACCATGGTAATCTAATCTTTCAGAGGATTTGTTTCTTCTGTCAGTTAACTTCATGTCATGTTTCAAGACTTTCATTACCATAAATTCTTCAGTTACTGGAAATCCATGTTTTAAAATGTATTTTTGGGCAGAAACAAAAATATATGACATATATTTCAAGTGTTAACACAATAAAAATACATAATATGAAAGATGGTATTGGGACAAAATATTAAAATTTGCAAGATGTAGAACATGTCATAATGATTGTCATAAAAAATTTTGAATGAAAATGTGCAATTTCCATTAAACAGTGTGTGAGAAAATATACCTAGTCAAATTTCTTAAAAATTTTATTTTTTACCAACAACCAAAGGATAATCAGGATTTTTAAGAAGGATTTTGTAAATGCTGTATGCTTCTTGGGAGTAGATGAGATAGAGTAATAACTCTATTGACACCCTTTAAAATGTAGAATAGCTAAATTTTCAGATTTGCTTAGTATTTTTGTACGTAGTCTATGAGGGTAGAGTACAATTGAAATGTGGCAAAGAGAAAGACTCTCATCTGAAAATTTACAGATTCACAGATTCATAGATTATTCTGAGTTGGAAGGGACCCACTGGGTTCATCGAATCCAACTCTTAAACACCACCACTGCCTCCCTGGCGGGAACTGAACCCCTGATCTCCTGCATGAGAGGTGGGGACACTTACCACTGTACTATATAGCAATATAGAGAACACTGTGGATCCTCCATCTTGATCTTACTTTAACAGATGTTAAATTTTGAGCTTGAATAACAATTCTATCTTTCCTCAGTTTAGTTTTCTTCTTCCACTTATTCTAAAATGGAAAAAACCCCACAGCAGATCAAAAGAAAAAAAAATACCATTTTCTCATGAAAAAATGTCCAAACCATTTGGATTCATCATATCTAAAGGTTTTAATTCTTTTGGGTTTTTTTGGTTTGTTGAATGTTAACCTAAGGTGTAATTTTTAAATTAAAGGTACACGTATTTTATTAAAATTACTCAAATTAAATTTGCATATGTTTTAATTTCCTCTGTTGCATTTAAGCAATTTCAAGTTTGCTTCTGGTTTGGAGTAACCAAACCTATATTCATTAATTAAAAACTGTCTCTTTCTTTTAAACATTTTTCAGAATCTGAAGATGCACAATCTGGCTTCAGAGCAAACACAAACACAAGAGGAAAACTCATATGTGCAAAATATTTTATAAATTGATAAATTTCAAATGAAAACAGCTTTATTTTGACATTTTCTTGCAAATTATGTGTGGCCTCATGAACACAAAGGGTGAAACTAATTCAAAATCAAATTGTATCTGACAGTTACAGTTTCTTTTGGGATACAGTTTCTTTTGAGGGTTAAGAGGCATAAATTTAGATACCTGCAAGCAGGTGTCTCTTCTGAGGCGTCACAGGTGAGACAGGGATTTAGTTCATGTCTCTGAACATAGATGTTTGAGCCATTTAGGATAGAGAGGACTAGAAGACAGGCTACAAGGCAGACTGGTACTTTCTGAACAAGGCAGCTAGAAAGTTGAAGAAATAGCCTCAGGTATTTCAAATGTCGTTAGAGGCTTTTTGTCTCATAAACTGAATAAGACCATAGGAATCTGCCTGTAGGGGTCAACTCTCCAGATGCTACCAGGCACATCAGCTAGCAGAGGGATTCGGCCACTGATGCATAGGCACCTAGTCACTTTTGAGTCTTGATGATAGCCCAATAGTGTCCCACCTCAGAACCCCATGCTGCTTTGCCAGCCCAGTGCAATCTCACATGTCCCCTTGCATCTCACAGGTCAGCAGGTATCCTGCCCTACATCTCCACAACAGATGTGGAATAAGTTTAGGCACTCAGGTCCTGTGTCAATTGATTGGTAGTGATACCTAAACAAAGGGATTCTGTTAGGAAACAGAAGATTACTAAATAAAGTTATGGTAATTTTTTTCTAATCAGTCACAAAACCATGTTTAAAAAGAGTGAAAAATAATCCTGGTAATAAAAAAAGCATTTGGAATTATATTGTGATGTCAACGTAGGTTGAATATCATGTTTGCATCTACCTTGCACCAGAGTTCAGCTGCATGAAAGAGTGGTTCACAGTAGAGCTTGAAAATCTTTAAGGAAATGATACAGGCTGAATATATTTACCCCTGTAACTTTGAAGCACCAGTGCGAGCAATAAGTATCGTCATTTGTGATCACAAATTTCCCTTTTCTTGGCCATGTTCTCAGTTCTTTTATCTTGTCCTTTGTAGGAGGATTCTCTTGAGCAAGATGAATCTGCACACATCTAGTGTTATGTGTAAAGCATAGCATATTTAGACCTGTGCTATGTCTTCAGAGACCTACAAAAGAGAATTAACATATTGGAAAGTCCAGCTGTTACTCTTTTTTTGACAATGGTCTTATTATTTTATCCCACTAATCTGATTTTCAAAGATTTATACATTAGTTTTTTGTACATTAATCCCTGAAACTATGCTTGGAAAGCCCGTGTTAACTGCACGGGTAACACACATACCAGGAGTAGACAAAATTTACAAAAACCAGACAAACCTCAGAATAATAATTTCATTATATCGCCCTTGTAAATCATTTCAGCTGTTCTGACACTTTAATTACAAAATGACAGTTTCATTCTTGAAGTATTGTGACCCGTGTAATAAATCATTTCACTTAATACATGTTATGAGTCTGGCTACTGTAGAGGAGTAATTTTACAATCCGTCTCCTTTACTAAGGCAGAGAGTAAACAACAGATTAAATAATATACTTATAACTCACAATAAAACTATCAGGCTATCCTGAATTTATTGCAATACTCCCATATACAAAATACGTTGTGTCTTCTACATGCTTCTCCTTCCCAGTATCCCATGTAAGCTTCTCTGTGGAATACAGGTATGGGCTGAACAGCCTGGGAGCAGGAAGCAGGTGGTAATTTCTGGAGCTATAGTACCCAAAAAGTGATAGTTTTTGAAAGAAACACGTAGAGGACAGAAGCTTCAGAATAATTCCACTGAGCAACTCGTAGACAAGGCACTAGGAAGAAAACCTGAATGAGGATTAAAGAATGTGTGTGACTTGTTTTAACTCAAACAAATTCTTAACATAATCACAAGTAAGTAAAAGCAGAAAAGATAGTACAGTTTGCTCTAAACAGTGACTTTAGAACATCAAAATGAAAATTAAGTAAACCAAGTAATTATAGGAGTAAATGCAGTCTTAGCATGGGGCTTCTGGTGTCTGGTCTTCCCTAAGGGATGTACAGATATTCACAATAATGGTAATAAAGGCTGCAGAGACAGTTTGTGATCCATACACCTATACCTCTTCAAAATTACCTACATAGTTATTCAATCTGCATTCTTACATCATAAGAAATCATTGTTGTCCAAGTAAAAATGCCACTTTTTTTTGCACTCTGGTGTCTTTCACCACAGACTTAGCACTGAAGCAGCAGATGTTTTGGCAGGAGGTCAAGCTTTCAATGATGGAGTCTTCCAAACAGTGGCTTAGATACTAGAAATGTTCTGCTTTCTTATCACTTGATGCTTGTCATGACTACATCTTGCTGCATTCTCTTTGCTGATTTCAGCTTGTCATCAAGCTTTAACGGCATTTCACTAAGTCAGAAATATGAATGTTGCAATTAACGTTGATTTGTTTGCATTCTCCTTTACAAAGATGAAATCATTTCACAGATGTCTCAAGACATGGAATTTTAACACGATCATTTTGACCTCAGCCTACCAGGCAGTAGTTTATAAGCTTTGAAACATCATTAGGTTGAAACAGAGTTACCCATTATTTTGCTCCAAACCAGAAGCAGCCTCCCCACATATGACCATTGCTTTTAGCTATTAATTCTGTTTAGCTATCTATTTAGCTAAACAGATATATATTTAGCTATCAAATCCAGGCAGTCATGGTTTAATTTCTCAGTGGTTATTTTTTTCTTTGTTTTTAACTTCTGAGATTTGAAAGGGAAAATAATATTATGTTCTCTGGCCATCAGTTTTATTTTATTTTCTCTACTAATTTTCCTTATTGAAAGTTTCATCTTTTTATCTATGAACCCATAAGGTTCTGCACATAAAGGAACCCATCCTGAAATCAGCTCCATATGGACAGACCATATGTGCACACTGAGTCCCACTGAAGTGAACTATGGTTAGCATTTCTTATTTCTGCTGTAATAACATGCATGTGTCCTTAACCATGGACCTTGCTGTGCCAGGCACTGTACAGACAAAAAGGAAAACTTAATCTTAGTTCTAGCAGATGGACCATCACACTACAGATAGAATGAGTGCTGCAAGCCATAATGGTAGCAGACTAGATTGTTAAATGGTATGTATTGGTATTGCCCTGTCAGATTAAATGAAATCATCATTTCTACATGACTTCTTTTAATGTGCATCCCTCTAGAAGAGGTCATTCTCATTTCCTTGCTGGGTATAAATCACAAGTGTTCTTTTCTGCTGTCTATGAGGTCACCTATATGTGTTAAGATCAGAATGAAACATCATTTTGCACTCTGGACTTGTCTAGAAAGGGAGGTAGCTGTGGAATAAGGGGTAAAGGGAACATGTATTGTATTAATAATCTTGCAAGAGATCCTACTTCTTAGAGTTACTCTCTTTTTGCTATTATTCAGTAAGTATGTCCACGTGGAAAGGCAGTGTATAAGATCAATTTCTGTATAAATTTATGCCTATAGTGCTTTACAGTTGTCCCACTTTTAGGAGGATCCTGCATAATGACACCAGACTCAACCCAAAAGTTTATTTCCTGAAAGCTACATTTTCATGACAACTGTTTACATTTAGTAGATTAAAAGAATGATCCTGATCACACAACACAGCTAAGGACATGCTTATCTGTTCTATGAACGTTATAAAGACAGCTTTTCGAGGAGAAGGAAAAAAGGTGGTAGTTGTGCATATATACTTTGTCATAGTTAAGACTGCTCAAAATTTCACAATCAAGCTCTTTCCAAATAGGTCACAATTATATTGCAAACTGCGTACTTGAAAAATAATGTTGGGTAACAACCCAGAAACTGAAGATTAAAAATAAGATGCAAAACCTTAAGTTATGATAATATCCCATTAAGCAATTTATCTGGGGATGTAATGGATTTTCTGTTACTAAAATTCTTTAAATTAAGTTTGGAAGGCTTTCAGGAAGAGATGCTCTTGCTTAATCCAAAGTTATGGGCTTACTTACAGAATTTCGGGTGAGAGTCTCTGACCTGTATTATTCAAGCAATCAGGTTAGATGATTATAATGGTCCCTTCTGGCCTTAAAATCTATCAATTTATTAAGCATCCTGGTGTAATGCTGTGATGCAGAGGCAATTTACATCAAGATCTGAAGGGCACTTAAATTAATTGTTTCATTAAAATCCATTTGAATGCTTTTACATCTTGATGTATGCTACTTCTGTGTGCCTCACAGATTTTATTCAGAGATCTTCAGCTCCAAAGAACCTGTTATGTGTGCCTGGCCTGATTTGTGCATTATGCCGTCCGGAACAGCATGTTCATGGGTAATTCATGCGGTGAGAATCCCTGATACCACATCTAGTACCCGTGGGTGGTTCTCTGGCTACCGCTAGGAGGTGCTTCCAGGGGCTCTGCTCAGTACTCTCGTTGGCATCATGAAGAATGAGTTCAGCTCTGTGTGGGAGCGCATTTCAGATCTTTCGTACACCTACAGCCTTATGCCAAAAATAAGATGCAATCATTTGTTTCCTAGGTGATAACTGCACTGAGCATGTGCTGTCCTTGCTGCCTCTAAAATGGTGAAGTATGTTATCAGCCTTTCTTGTAGTGCTTTTGAGGCAACATATCAAGAAGCTTTTACTGCAGAACAAATGGCGTGTTGATTACGTACATAAGGGGGGGAAAATGTATTGAGGTTTGTAATTCAGTACTCATTCTTGGCAAAAGTAATTTTATTCTGTTTGTTTGCTTTTTCTGTGGTAAAGTGAAGAGGGAGCAAGAAATGTCAGTTCCAAGGTTTCTGAATAATAGAATGCCTTTTAGATATTCTTTCTTGATAGATTTGCTGAATCTATATCTGCATGAAGCTGAAGAAATTCTACATCCAGACTTGTTTTCTCATGCAGATATTGAAAGCTTCTCAAAGCAGAATATAATACAAGTGTGTCTCTATCCCTACCATCAAGATATCTGCTTTTTGATACTGTCCTTTGCAGGAGACAGTAAAGGGTAACATAGAAACTATAAAAAGACTTTTAGTATCCTGCCAGATTTTTTTTTAGTTCATTTTTTTATTTCAAATATTTCAGATTTCACAGGTTATTCTGAGTTGGAAAGGACCCACAAGGATCATCTAGTCCAACTCCCAAGTGAAGGCCCGCCCAGGGATCTAACCCACAACCGCGGAACCATGGGTACCATGCTCCATCCATCCAAGCCTCCCACCAGCTAGTCCATGTCACTGAGTTCCTCATCCTGTCTTTTCTTAAACACCTCCAGGGATGGCGACTCCACCACCTCCCTGGGCAGACCATTCCATTGAGAGATCACTCTCTCTGTGAAAAAGCTCTTNTTTCTTATATCCCTCTCCATTTCACCACTCCTCACCCACTCATCCCTCAGCCGATAGCGATAAATGGGATTATTATATCCAAAGTGAAGAACCCAGCACGTAGACTTGTTAAATCTTATATTATTGGAATCTGCCCATTTCTCTAGCCTGCCAAGGTCCCTCTCAAGGGCCCTCCTACCCTCTGGCAGTTCAACATTTGCCCCCAGCTTGGTATCATCTGCCAACTTACTAATGATGGACTCAGTTCGCTCGTCCATATAATCAATAAAGATATGCAAAGAGTTTAAGAATTCTTGAAATGCTGTATTTCATTTATTAGCCCTAATTTCATTTTTTTTTACTCTTTCTATCTCTAACAGCTTTTGTTTCAAAACTAGAATTTTATTGGAACCTTTTTTTTTGTCAGAAATTCTTGACTTCTTTGACATCCTGTCCACTGAAAGGCCAATCAGTGATGAGTCTTGCTATGTATTCTACTCCAATTAGGGGAAATATTTAAGTAAAATTAATATTTCTTTCTGAGTAATCCTAACCATAGTGGGCAAACTAATGGGAGTTCACTTATAGATATTTTTATAGCCTTAGTTTGGGAAGATGAAATTTGCTGTTTAATTTATGGATATTTTCTCACTGATTATAAGCAAGAGGCTAATTCCAAAATTTCATGCTCTCTTTTTTAGCTGGTCTTTGGTCTTAGAAGAAGATTGGAACAATTTCTGTGCTCTGTCATTGATAAAGTGAGGTGGAACTCCCATTTCCACAGAGTGAACATATGCTAACTTCTTCCTCTTGATATCCCTGGGGACTATTACCAGTACCTGCTACATCTGGGATATGTGCATGTATGGAGAGGAGTTTCTTTGAGGGTTCATTTTAATGTTTTGCACTTCATACTTCCTCTGGAAACTGATTTTAGCACAAATATCCCTGCAGTCCCACTTGAAAAATAAAAACAAACGAAAAACAAACAGGAAAAAAATTCCCCAAACAACTAACAAATTGGAAGGTTGACTTCTCAACTTCTCCCTTACAAAAATCAGTGGATGACATGAAATTGATGAGAGCACAAGCTCTAAAGTGTTTGTAGCTAACTACTTCTTATCTTGTTTTTCTACTTGAACCAAAATCCTGATTATTTTATCAGGTTCAGAAAAACGTCACACGGCAAGATGATAATCTGCAGAGCTTTCAAATTGTAGCAAATCCATAAAATTTAATTTACATGGCCATTTCTGATATTAAACCACTGGAAGACTGCAGTTTACAGGCCTGCAACAGAACAAAGTTCTGTGTCTCAGTGGACATGATTTTTGAAGAGAATGTGATTTGTGAAATTACATTTTGATGTTGCATCTTGGTATGAGCAAAGCTGTAGAAAGAAATAATTAATCTATATCACGAAAGCCGCAAGTGAGGTGTGATGAATACTGTTTATCACATCAATTGATCTGATATCACACTTAGGTGCGGAATTGCAACATCTAGCCTTGAACATGGCTAAGGAGATTGTTGTGGTCTTTCTAATGGTATTTTAAAAATCTTTATCTGTTTCAGAAGCAATCTTTGAATATCTCACTTCTGGCTACAGGACTAATTTGTTTTCAGTCAACAAAAGCAACAAACTTGTTATACTTGGATAGCATTTCTTGAATATGACCACAAAGAAAATATGGCAATGTATATTCTTCTTTAATGTAGCAAATCATTAACAAATTGACTGTACTCTGCAGTTTTCTTTATATTAACTTTTCCACTGAAATTATTAAGAGTATTTCTAGAGAATTCATAAGTGCCCTCTTGATGGTGAAATCGTAGTGTCAGCAGTGCCAATCTCCAAGAGGCTATAAATGCCTTGTGTTCAAAACTGAAAATAAGTCTAGGCTGATGTGTCTTTTGCAATTGGTTCCCTCATTGCACCAGAAAATATTTTGCATTCTTAGTTTCAAAAATGTTAAACTCCATGTA
Source organism: Pitta sordida (assembly GCA_013390025.1). Lineage (NCBI taxonomy): Eukaryota > Metazoa > Chordata > Aves > Passeriformes > Pittidae > Pitta > Pitta sordida. The sequence continues at coordinate 47,967 of WEKX01010964.1, forward strand.
AGAAAAATAATATTGCATTTGTAAACAAAAGAATGGTGTCAAGAAATCAGAAGTAGTATCAGTATTTATAAAAACCTAACAAACAGAAACTCTTAACTAGGAAAATATTAGCACCAACTCAAAAGTGAATTGTCTATTCAAACATGATACTAACAAACTTGACCGTATCATTAGAGTTTCGTTTCTCTTCCTCAATTGAAGTTAATAGACCAGAGGACAAAGCAATGTTTTAGGGCCAGTTTATATAAGAAATTCAACTGTCTGAGTAAGAGTTGATTCTTTTTTTCTGTACAATACAACATTTTCTTTCTGTTTGGAACATACTGTTTTGCCTTCCTTGCACTAATGTGTGCATAGATATGGCTGCAGTCTTCCATGTCATGTCCAGCAGCCAGTGGAGAGGTTAGGATGTTTCTCCTCTTTATACCTGGTCTATTATTTCACACTGTTTTAAATTACGTTATTTATTCACTGGGTACTGGCTTGTAACCAATCAAAAAAGTCCACCTAAATAAGTAAGTATTTTTCTATCTTAGTGAATTTTTGGGGTACTATATGGCTTTAATGAGGCCTATCTTCATCTCACTCCGACTTCATTTCAAGTAAAGACGGAATGGCAGATTTTTGAGTATTCCTCCGTTGTTGTTGTTGTTGCATGGTTTTGTTTGTTTGCTTGTTGCTTGTTTGGGATTTTGTTTTTATTTCAACAAGCAATTACCACCTTTAAGAAAAGTGTGGGAACCAGGGAAGGCAAACATCTGGCCTACTCTGGATATCTTATAGAAGCATGGAGAAGTTCCTGCAGTTTTCTAATCTAAGTGCAGTAGTGATGGGCTGGTTAAAAAAAAAAAAAAAGTAATAAATGACACTGATTTTTTTTCTACCAAAACACATCTTTTGCACGGAGGAGTACATTGTTCCCCGACTAGTTCTTTATGCATTTTTACTTCTCCTGTACTCAGAGATGATCCAAGTACTCATCCATGGGATGTTCTTAAGGAACAGAATTCTAACCAAATATTTTTTTTTTAATTTCTTTCTTTTTTTTTTCCCAAGCAGTTATGAGAGATCCTCTCCGACCACAGTGGGATTTTTCATAGGCCTTCTTAAGGTCAGAATCTGTATTGAGAATCCCATTGGGGCAACACTGGGACAAGTGTTTCTGTCAGCTCAATGCTGTGGGAGTAGCTGCATAAGAAATATGTACAATAGGGTAGGTTTGACAAATTAATAAGCGCAGAGAGCTCTTGAGTACACTATGTCTCTGAGCTGCTTTAATGCATAGCCTGATGTTTAAACATAGAAAAAATGGAGAAGAGAGCATTTGAACTTCATATTCAGCTAGTGGCCCATCCTGAAGAATAAACAGATGGTTGTTTCCCTTACTCCCCAAAATCAAGTTTATTCTTGAGTCTTGAAAATTTCTTAACCAGGCAGTTTCTTAAATGCAGTTTTTCTTGTTTTTATGAAAACCATGTCGTATGTTCATCCCAACTAACTCTGAGTTCCTAAGACAGGTAGCTGCTCCTCACTTCATATTGTTTTCAAAAATTGGCCAATCTGAAGATAAAGTCACTTGAAGACCTCTTAAGGATGATACTACTTTCATCAGCCAAGTATGAATTCCTATACATTTATTGTGAAGGAAGTATAGATGAGCAGAGGTGGATATCACATTACAGTAGCCTTCCTGATAAGGAGAGTTCTGCTGAGCACCCACTCTCAATACCCAAGCCATACATAATCACATGTTGCTGTAAGTGATTTTGGTCCATCAGAAATCAGATCATTCATCTGGCACGCTACCAGGGCACAACTCTTTGGGCCTTGAAAAAAGCCAGAAGAGATATTGGAGAAGCCCTAAGTATTCAACTGTGGTTTTGTCTTAATAAAGTAGCCTTAGACATCTAGAGTCATATATCATCGGACAACAAAGCTGGTTTTAATTCAGTTGTATTTTCTTCTACTGGACATTGATAGTCAAAGAAAAAATCAATCTTTTTAGATAAAAAAAAGTTGACTATTGTGAAAAACATGCAGTTTGACAGAGCAAAATTTTTGGATGGTTGTGTAGATAGGTTTACCCAAGGGGAAAAAGTAGCAATATGTAAGAGAAAGGAATTGTATTTGGTATTTAATTATAGTTCAAAATAATTTATGTATTTATTTTCTTTATCAGCCTCTTGCATTTCTGGAATTAAAAAAACCCACAAAAACATTTCATGAACTCAAGAGCTTGCTTAGTGCTTGAATTCATGACAATGAAAAATTGAGGTGCACCTGCTTCTTCAATGGGCCATGCAGAAACTTAATTTGACAGAAAATGTAAATATGTGAACAGCAGCCATTCATATTGCTTGGTTTCATAAAAGTAGTCATCCTCAAAATATAAAGACTTTTTGGTCCACTCAGTGTTCCTATGGCAACTAAGTAATTGTTTACCTGGGAGAGAAATATTTGGGATTTACAATTTAAAGACATATACCAAACAAAGCACCTCTTGTTACTGCTGTCCTTAGTTCTCTTTTTCTCTCTTTTTGGTGTCCCACAGGAAGGTGAGGGACAGACATTTTTTTTACCTATGATCCCTGCCACTGTTGCAAGTTCTTCTCCCCAGCTTATGTTTTGCACAGAAGTAGCTACAAACAAGGAGACAGAGCTGGCTTCAAGTCACCTTCTGTGATAGGTGAACTGCCAAGCATGCTTGTGCTGATCCAGGTCTGTGTTACTGTTAGAGCAAGGTTGTTCAGTGCTACCCAGCCTTTTGTCAATCTCCTTTGTTCATGGAGGGAACAGGATTTATGTCACAGTGTCAGCAGGAGAAATCACCTGTAAATAGCAGTGTTTCAGCTGAAATATACCGGTAATGTGATTAGAGTGGAGCTTTCTAGTGACATCTCACCACTTTCACTTAGAGGACAGAATTTTGTTCAGGTGAAATTCATCATGTTTATACTTTGTTCTGTTTGTGTTCAAGGGGCAGTTCTCCACAATGGCCAATGACCAGCTGGAGTGCATGGATCTCCACCTGGGAATGGGAGAGCCAACCAAAAGCTTGTAGGTGAGGATGAAAGGGAGAGCAGGGACAGATGACATTATAGTAGGCGTTTGCTTATGAAGTTCCCACTGAGCGGAAAAAAGAAAACTCAGCCCTCATTTTCCAAATGGGAAAAGCAAAGACCTGGGTAGCCATGGGTCAGTCCATCTCACATTTGTGCCTGACAAGATCATGGACCCTATGCTAAGATACACTGAAAATAAGGAGGCGGTAATTGGTGACAGCTGATATGGCTTCACTAAGGGCAAATCATACCTGACAAATTTGGTGACTTTCTATGGCAGGAATTTGTTACTGGTGGGTGAGAGAAGAGTGACTGAAGTCATTTACCTGGACTTATGCAAAGCATTTGACACTGTCCTGCAGGACATCTTTGTCTCTAAGATGGGTAGACATGGATTTGAGAGATAGACCACTCAGTAGATAGGGATTTGGGTGGATAGTAACAAAAACAACTGCAGTCAACAACATGAAATGAGTAAAGTTCTAATGGAAGAGTACATTTCAGAGCCAGAATGTCTTTGCCTTGAATTAACACGAATCAGTAGTGACACAGATCTGATTTCTCTTTGGGCAGGTTTTGGGGCTTCACAACATAACAATCCCATCCCCATTGCGTCCTTGCTGTTCAGCTGAAGATGTCAGTCTGGGGTAAACAGGGGTGAGTTCAAAACGCCAAAGGAATCTATATAGTTGAGTCTCACCTATTCAATACTCTACTCTCACTTCAGAGAGAAGACAGTATAACATACAGCAGCATAATTGGAGGTTTCACTCTTTCAGGCTTCATTAGAGGCACTCCCCCACCCAGATTGGAACTCACAGAGTCTGAACAGGAGCACTGACATCAGATTTTGAATGATGTGAGATTGCTAAACCACTTTTCCCAGCACAGAAAAAAACATCTTTGCATGGTGTGGAGTTTCCTGTGAACTTATTTATTTGACTTTATTTCATTTTATTTATTTTAATTTGTTGTTGTAGAGTCATGTATTTCTTGGAATTTCATTAGGGAGGCCTGTCTATAAACTCTCTTTTCAGTGTGTACAAGCTGATTGCATTTAATGAAGGTCCTTACACACCAGTTTTGAGTTTCTTGAGGAGTGCACTAAATTCTTTGGTGGAAAACAGTGATTGGAATAACAAGAGAAGATAGCTGGACATAAAATGCATGCATGCTTAAACAAAGTGGAAATAACAAAGGAGGCAAGAAGAAATCCCATAAATGTCATACAATATTATTAATTTTATAAAGTTAAAAATGCTTATAATAGTTGAAAAGACACAAAATTTACCTTGAATTATAGGAATAATATCTTTAGTCATAAAGAGAAACACAAACTAAACTGATCCCAAATATTCTAATATGAATCAAAGTTGTTCTGCTGCAAAAGTTCTACTTACTCAATTCTACAGATATAGCTCAGACGTGAAATTCACTCTCTAAAAAGAGCATAGAAGGAATTACAAGGAGGACACATAGAACAATTTACCTTAGAGTAAATTCAGCCATTTTGGTTTTGTTTTCCATTCAGATGCCCTGAAAATGGTTTCATTCTCCTAAAATAATTTCTTGTGGGTGAATCTGAGGACATCTGTATTCTGCAATCTTTCAGCCACAACTGATGCACCCCATCACATAAATCTCCATAGATATGCAAGACATCATGTTTCCTTTTTATACTCTTCATGTGAGCTCTGTATTCTGTCCTCCTCTATCATGTCCTATTTTCTGCTGATGAGCATAAAGGTCAGGCCAAACTAGGGCTTATAGGTACTTCCAGTCATAGATTCTAAATCCCAAACTAAGGTAAGAATTCTTACTCAGGAACTAAGTAAATGGAATAATGTTGAAAAAGGTTCAGAGCTAGTTTCAGCTTCAGATTTCTGATTTTTTTCAGCTACTAAGAGTCTCCTTGCGCAGACTAGAAAAGTCTTGGAAGGACTGGGAATTCCAGTGTCTCCTTTATACCTATGCACAACCAAGACTCAAAAATTAGTCACAGATTCCTTGACAGCACACTGGTACAATACAGATATCCTTCTGAGGCATAGGTTCACTTTGAAATCTATGAAGAGAGGTGGGTACATTTTAATGCCATCCTAAATAAATTGTTTAAGATCACATGAACTGTATCTTACAAAAGTCAATCTTCCTGTATTCATTCCTGAGGGAATAAGATTACATATAAATCCCTACAAAATAGACATATAGAGAGTCAGGCCCTTGCGTTCCTTAAGGTTGGAAGAACCGTATCAACTAAGGATAAGGATTCTGAGAATATTATTATATCCTAGTAGGCTGCAATTTTCTTTCAAAATGTTGTATAGCATACTTTGCACCTTCTTAGACTTCTGCATAATAGATTTGCAATTAGGTTGCTTGCTTGGGAGGCAATAATAATTTTCTTGATTTTAATTATATCATGAACCATAAGCCGGATGAATGGTTCCCCATCTTGTGTAGTAAGGAACAAAACCTGAGGTCTCTGTGTGTGTGTATATATATATATATGTGTGTGTATGAATATAAACATATCATATTCAATTTTTCCTTTTTTTTTTGTCTTAGAGATTACTTTGCAAGAAAGGAGGTACCTGGATTGTTTTGGCCAATGCAACATTACTTTCTTGTCTATACTTTGTCTTTGATTGTGCTGCTTGTGTCCCATATGATTTATTCATTCTGGAAGTGAGAAGAATCCAAATTAGTATTTCCTTAGCGTCCTTACTTTCAGCCTGAAAGTGCTAGGGTGGTTAGCTTGCTCTTTAGAGACGCTGATTATACCTGGAGACTCACTCAGACTCGTTTTACTCCTGCAATTATCTATATGCATGAGCTCCTCAGAGAGTGCAGAGATACAGAACATGTTCAGCCTTGCCAAATATCTTAGCATCTATAGATGTTACTGCCACAGAAGTAATGAATTTCCCCAATAGTGAGCTTATAAAATGTAGTCATTATGTCTCCTTATTCAGGTACTTCTTTATTTATTTTTTGCTGGTGCTGTTGCAAAGAGATGGAGGAAGCTTTAATTTAATTAACTTTAAAAATAGTGTTCAAATAGGAGGTGAAATTTCCTGGTAGGGGAAAAATAACATACAATCAGTGGAGAAGATAGTTACTAATTTTATGAGTTCTATAAAATGATGGAAACGGAGGAGAGGAGAAAGAGAAGGAAGAGAGAAAAGCTAAACGAGCTTTTATATATCTGTATTTATTGGAACCCTGTCTAAAGTGTCAACAAGAGGAATTAGGAGTGTAAGAGCCATGGTCACCCCCATCCATTCTGCCAGCCTCCTTTGATCCAGTTGCTCCAAACATCTGGCACAGTGAACTCTGACTCTGGGCTGTGATTCACGGGGAGTCTCCAGGCTCCAGACCTTCTAGCAATTTCACAGTCCTGGTTAATGGGAAAGACAATGTTTGAGAGGAACATAGGTGTAGGGAGGAAGAGAAAAGATGTTCCTTACTCATCACCCTGCAGGGCAGTCAGGAATGGTAACTAGCAAGATCTCTCCTCTCATGTCATTACCTGCCTTCAACCCTTCAAGAACCAGCACTAGTTCTTGGAACTGCATAGAGGAAACAAACAGGTAGAGACACAGGCACACACACAGTGTCCTCTGCATAAAAACTGGTCTCTGCCAGGTCTTCAGTGACCGAAGGAACCAGGAGAGTTGGGCAAATGTATGAAATAGGTGTCATTTGATGGGCTCCTAGCCAGCCCCAGGCTGGAACTGAAGGAGGATGTGAAGGAAAAAAGCCCAGACTCCGTACTTGGTAAGGATCTTAACACTTTGGAATGAAAGAAGTAGTCAAGCTGGTAATCTGGTAGAAAAGAGATAGCAATAAAGTGGTCACAGGGAATTAAGAGCATGGATGGAGCCACAGCAAGACTGTCCCTCTTCCTCTACTCCACAATAGCTTCATCAAAGAGGCAGGAGTGTGGAGGAGGACACAGTGCAGATGGGACGTGGCAGTGCAATCACACTGGGGGAGCTACAACAAGCAACCACTGGGATTTGGGTCATTCAGTAGTCGCTTTAAAAAAAAAAAAAAAAAGGTAATATTTTAAGCAGCAACCCAAAGAGGGGGGAGCCAGCAGGGAGTGTCAGGCTGTGGAGCAGTGGCAGAGAAAGGCTGTTAATTCTCGAAAATGGATGCATGAGCTAATCCTTCCCTGAAAATAGAGCCTGGTAAATGCTCGGACCCAGCAGCCTTTTAAATGCCAGATCAGCTCTTACTTAAATGGCATTTTGCTTTATTATTTATTTATTTTAATTTATTTATTTCCTAATAATAGCTATGAATAAAGTGATGGCTCTGTCTGGTGTTGTGATGGTTCCTTGCTTGTTGTTGTTGTTGCAGTAGGAGTGCAGGGAGGTGTTGAGTTTTATCAGGGTTCAGGCCTCCTCGGACCCCTCCTACCCACCCACGCGTACCCCCACCCTCACCCCCACCCCACGCTCTGGGCCGTCGTGCCCGGCCCTGTGCCGGGGGTCCCTGCCCACTCCCGGTGGAGGAAAGGACCGGCGCGGTACGGAGTGGTGCGGTGCCGGAGAGGAGCGGGATAGATGTGAAGGGGAGCAGGGGCAGGGTGTGTGGGGCTGAGCAGTGAGACTGGGGAGAGAGGTGGGGGGAAGATTTGAGATGCTGCAGTGATGCCGGAGAAGGTAAAGCTTCAGCTGGCTTCGGGAGGGAAGGGTTAACTGATATGATGTTAGGGCAGCAGGCAGCTAGCAGGGGAGAGTGGTGTTGTGCAGTTTATGGGAGGGTGGGGAAGCAGAAGGGCACGAGGGTACCGAGCTACTGGGTAGAAGGTAGGCAAATAAGAAGCCTGTCCGTAGGTCTGCAGAAAGGGTCCAGGGATGTCCGCTGCGGAGAGAGGGGCTGGCAGGGAACTGCAGCTCCTGTGGGTCTAGGGAGACCACGGTGCTGGAGGGGTGGGAGCCTGGCAGGAAGGGGTGGCTGCAAGTGGCACCTGACGTGGGCAGGAGCGGGAAGCAGCCCGCGGGGGACAGGAGCAGGGGCGCACAACCCGCCGGCAGGGCTGGCAGCTCCGTCTGCCCTTGTCAGGGACATCGGTCCTCGTCTCGCCGTGCCCGGTGCTATTGCCCTGCAACCAAGAAAAGGAGCGAGGGCTGGAGAGGGCAACCTGTCCTTTCAGTGGCAAAGAGTCCCCTCCTTTCTGCTTGGTGCTGTGTGTAGTGGGGTGATCTCTATTCTCGCATCCCCCTCTCTCCGCTTGCCAGGGAGCAGCAGGCAGAGCCCAGGGCTGGCAGGCTGCTTGGTTTCCTGGAGGCATCTGTGCCACTTGGTGGCACTAAAAAGTTGCGCTGAAGCCCGGTGCTCCCCCGTGCGAAGAGCCCCTTCGCCCCTCAGCTTGGACCCGCAGGTACTGCCGCGGAGCGCCGGGGTACCCCGGCACCGTGATCCCAGGGGGCAGCAAACTTGGGCGGGGGCAGTTTACAAACAGCCACCGGGACCGCAGGTGTAAACTCTTTCACGCTACTCGTTTTAAACACCTTTTTTTTTCTTTTCTTTTTTTCCCCCTCCACCCCTCCCTTCGGGTGATGCTTCTCTGAAGCTTTCTTACTTGCCGGAGAGTAGTGCAGAAGGGAGGTGTCGGATCGTAGGGAGACTTTGCTACCTTCCGAGCATCTGAAGAGGTTGCCTCGCAGGGCAGAATGCAGGGTTATGACTTTATAAATGCACGGAGGTTGCTAACGTGCATATGGGAGGAAGGGCGGAGGTGTTTAAGCAGGTAGGTGAAGCTGCAGCAACTATTTAGGAAGACCAAGGCTGTGGCGGCAGAAAGCAAAGACCCATCTGTTGTTTCAGCGTTTGTTTGTTTATTCTTGCTCCTCATCCCCCTCCCTTAAATCGAGGACCGTTCACGCCTCTTGCAAATGAGATCTGAGCGGTGCTGAGAGAACAGCGTGTTGCATAGCGTGTGTATGTGCATGCATTTGCGGGGGTAGGATACTCGGTCCTCAGAATTTGCCTGTGATCAGAAGAAAACAGGATGTGCTGGAGGAGTGACAATGATAACCGAGTGGGGCTCACCTGCTGGTGATCTTTGCAGAGGCATTTGAGGATTATTCAGCTCCAGAAGGTCTGTGTGAGGAGCGCTATCTCTACCGTGGCTGAAAACAGGAGGTGCCTACCCCTACCTGTCTTGGTTACTGCCGCCAAAAGGACGACTTCGCTGGCAGTGGGGGAAGAAGTATTTGCTGCCACTGAAAAGGTAATGCTGTGAAGTGGGAGAGGGTATTTATGTGCCCTGTTTTGTGGACAGAAACCCTATGGGTGCAAGAGGGAGTCTTCCCCCCTGTCCCTCCCTTCCTCTTGCTTTTGCTCTGTACCCTGGTTGCTGGAGGACCAGCACACCTCCCGGGGGACTAGCAAACCACCCGATGTGGTACCTATCTAGGGGTTGCTGGGGAATCAGGGGGTCGGGGTGCTGGAGGAAAGCAGGCACTGATCCCTCCCCAGGAGCAAGATATATGTGGGGGCCGCAGGGAACTGATATAGTTTAATACCTGTGCTTGGTGATGTGTGTGATATAGTCCTTCTGTTCACAAGTGGGGATTTGTCTTGCTAGGAATGTATAATGGAAACGGGAATATATTTGTTTTCCAGGGACAGCCAGGCTTTGCTCAGCCATAGACTTTTCTGTGTGACCTTGGGACGAATCGCTTGGCTTTGCTCAGCGAGCCCCATCTGTTCCTTATTTAATAATCAAAGCTAATGTTTTCACGTGCAAAAATGATTCATTATGGACTGAGAGAGACAGCGATACCACTAGCCGAGCAGGGAGACAGACCTGAGAATCAGTGTGCTTGCACACATATATGTCTGCAAGCTCAGCCACTTAGTTGTGGCAGCACAGGTAGCTACGCTGGGAGTTAACCTTGTCCAGTAATTTCCTTTAAGACTAAGCTCTATTTATTTAGTTCATTCGGAAAAATGTGATCCTGCATGCCAAATGTGACCACCATGACAATTTTTTCCATTGCTTCATTCTTTGGTTCGTTGGTTTTTGTCACTCTACCACAGACCGGCGGCGGGCGGTGCTCAGCACCAGGGACAGCGTCCGCTGCCCTCTCCCCGCTGTCCGCTCCCTTCCCCGCCACTGCCCGCTGACCGCAGGCAGCGCTGTCCCGCACTCTGGGGCTTCGCCACCTAGGCAGCCCCACTCCCATTCCGTTTCTTTTCTGAGAAGCAATTTCCGGCGGTGGGGAGGGGGTGACTGGGTGTAGTGGGAGCCAGGACGTTCGAGGGCAGTGTGGGGGGTCATTTCGAAAGTGGCAGAGAACATCTTGAAAATACACTGCTCTAAATCGTGAAAGGGAAAGATGTACAGAGGAGTTGACTGTCAGGTTCTTTAAATTCCCTATGACATGCTTTGGTTTTTTGCTCTATTCCTAAACATTTCTATCACATGGTAGTATTTTGTGAATTCTAAAATATTTGACTACACGCTAATTTTTATGTTACATGATCACAGCATTAATAATTATTTGAAATGTTCAGAGATTATTTTTTGAGTCTCTATATGGATTTTTTGTCATTTTATTTTCCAGCATAGCTATGGTGGTTTTGGTACAGCGGTAGTGCTGGAATGTCATCATAACAACTCTTGTTGCAACTTGCTGGAAAATGATTTTTGGAATGGCTATTGCCTTTTTCTTGATTCCCTGCTCCAGATCATACAGTTTTATTACCTAGTGAAGTGTCTAATATTACAGATGAAAACACACCTGAGCTATCAGTTCTTGCATCATATGGTATAACTGGCTTTTGGTAAGAGCAGCAGTAAGCGGTACAGTTGGTGGAATTGCAGAGATCACTGCAAGTTTTCATGGGAATTTAAGCACCTGCATATTAAAATCAAAATTTTTTCATTAACCAGAAAGTGTGTATGTGTGGGCATAACATGGGGAAGAACTTACTGGGATTGCTGAGGATCATATTAATAATCATAGCTTTCTCTGTTTATTGGTTATGAAGACATGAGATCAGCATGTTAGACTGTTATTTTCAGTGGCTGCTCTGACCAAATAGTGAAAATTATTCTTTGCTGCTTAGTTTTTTCCTGTTTCTAAGTGGAATTGCAGAAAACTTCTTAATAGTCTCTCATGTTGTGTAGGGCTGTTTTCTTTGTCAAAGAGTTTGATCCAATGTCTGTCGGAATTCACAGAGCTGATAATTTAATGATCAATTTTTATTTTTTTTTCCGAATTACTAACAGCAGAACTAAACAGCAGTAGAAATCTCAGAACAGGGTGCTTAAATTTCATGACTTTCAAACAAAGACCATTCAAGTACATCAAGTTTTGTTTGACCAAAATGAATTTCCTCTTAGGAATGGGTATGAGGCACCTTCTGCAAAATGACCCCTGCCTGAGCATTGGGAGACAGATTGTCAGGGAGATAACAACTTGAATTCAAGACTTAAGACTGCAATGCCAATAGCGAGCATAACTCAGCATGGCTTAACATCCTGCGTGTACAATTTTTCCTAACATTTTTCCCAGCTGACATGAGCAGAGAGGTCTCACTTCTTATGTAATTGTTTGTCTGAGACTGTTCCATGTTTTGCTACCACAAGATCTTCACTGCGAGACAACTGACATGACTGACTCTGGTACCAAAAATTCAGTTGCTGCTTGCTAACGTTTTGACTTCTTTCATGACAAAACCTAGGTTAATGCCTTGAGATATACATATTTATTTGATCCATATCAACATATATTATCTCGTATCTGATGGATTTAAATTAGTTGTGGTTTCTACTCTAAATGCATGCTGGGAAAGCATTTAATCAGCTGGTACAAGGCTGTAAGTTATACAAACATATAATTAAATGCTGTCACTACAAATGAATGGATTTTAAATATGTTAAGTTTTATATTGTTATGATCCTGAAAATCCCTTAAGGAGAACCTTAAACTTTAGATAAGTCTTTACAGATATTTGACCAATAGTATTTTTCATCTGACAAACACTGAATATATTCCTAAGTGCTTTGATGAACTGGACCATGAGTTCTCACCCTACCAGGGCATTGTTCGCTGATTCAATAATATGGCGTTTTATTTTTAATATTTAAATCTGCCTGAAGATTCAGAGACTATGAATGAGCAGGCTGTACACATACAAGAATCGTAAAAAAGAAGAAATTGGAATAAAAACGTTTCTACTTCTCTCTATTTTTTTCGGGACATGAAAAGAATAAATGAAAAAGTTCCCTTTGATTTTTTTTATTTTTTTTTTTTACCCTCTTAGGAATCGTAGAGCCAAGTGGATTCAGATTGCAAAGCAGACAGGTGCTTCTCTCTGGGGTCACAAGTGGGCGCTGCTCTAACAAGTCTCAGTAGGAAAGGGCGTCATCCTTCAGATTTAAACACAGCTACTCTTGCGGTAGAAGAAGCCCTTTAGAAGGGTCAGACGAGTCTGAGCTACGTACATAGTGGAAAATCAGCACTTTGTGAACTACGTACATAGTGGAAAATCAACACTTTGTGAACTGCTGTTCATAGTCTGGTTTTTGGTCAGGATTTAATTAATATTCTTAGATATTAGTGCGCTATTTTGTTTCTTCTGGGCTGTACAGACTTGCATTTGAGATGAATTAAATTTGAATTTTGTAAGATTTATATTATTTTAATAAAGAAAAATTTGTGTGATGTTTCATGTAATATTACAGATGCTCATTTTCTACTCAGTTAAACCTCAACATGAAGTAGCTGGAACTCTGCCCTAAGGGAACAGCTGAGAATTTCTTCTGACAGAGACGAGTATGAAGATTTTACTGCCAGGGAGAACAGAGGTTATAGGAATATGTTGAATGCTTCATTTGATCTGTGTCTTCAGTCATGTGGGTAGCCCATAAATTTTTGTCTAGGGCAAGACTGAGCAAAGGACTTATAGGTGGAGCTGTTTTTTCTCTCACTACTTACTAGTGGAAGCTAGTGCCCCAGAAGACTGAGATGAAACTGTCTGTCACCTATTGTTAAATCATGTGACTTCAGGATTAATTTATACTTAGATTCATAACTGAAATAAACTAGGAAACTCGATACACCAGTAATTAAGTGCCTGATTCCATTTTGCCTTGTTGCAATAAATTTAGGATAAGTCCATTGACGCTGAAGAAACGGAACAATGTGAAAAGTAAATTTGACCCTAAGTGCTGTGCATATTGTTCATTAATGAAAATGAGTAAAAAAAAGATAAATTATTAATTCAGAAACAATTCCCATTACAGTTCACTGTCTTTGATATTGCTGATACCTCTGTTCTCAGTCTGAGGGCTAAGCATGTCAAATTGCCTTAGGGTTTATCCTTAACAATTTAAACAGGAGTTGTATTTAAGCTTATGAAATTTTACTTAATTTTTTATTTTAGTACTCATCTTGCTTGTAATGATAAGCTTCTTGTACTAAGGGAGAATGATAATCAAGACATGGAGTGACTTGTGTATGATTCTCTTAGGACAGAAGCACAGTAAAATTGTGTATTTGAATAGTTCCCTTGACCATCTTCTCTTCAGGAAGATGTTCTCCAGGAAATGTAATTAGTGTGCTTTGTCTATCAGCAATCTGCTCAGTCATTTCGATATAAAGTGGGTGTGTTACCTGATTGCTCTCATGGTATTCTTGCATGGCATGGCCAGCTGTGTTCATCAGAAGGATAACAGGCAAAAGAACAAATTGAAACACAGGAAATCCTGTTAAAATATATAAACAAAGAATCCTCCTTACTTTGACTGTGATCAAACAGTTTGCCCAGAAAAGTTGTAGAGTGTCCATCCCCAGAGATATTGAAAACCTAACTGGACTTGAAGCTAAGAAACCCGCTTTAGTTGAACTTACCGTAAGCAGGATGGATGGACCAGAAATCTTCCTGAAGTCCCTTTTCACCTCAACCGTTCTATGATTTTAAGTTTATGAGTGCAAAAGTAAGTCCACAGAACCAGATCTATACTATACAAATACAAATCCATTGAAATTTTGCAGGCTTACTTAGCCAGGTCAATATAAATTTTACGTGGTTTCATTACATCATGAAATCCCATTGACTGTGAGTGCTTTAGATGAAAGTCCTAAACCTAATGTTATAAAACATAAACAGTGTTCTCTGTGTAATTAGTAACAGTTTTTTTAAGTCTCAAGTAAATTAATTGCTTTCAGAACCTGCATTTGAGCCATAGGAATCCACCAGCCGTGACATATGCTAGTATGTATTATGGAACCAGAAATATAAAGGAGACAGACCTTCAGCTTTTCCTCATTCTTTAACCTGTAATGTTATAACTGATAGATACAACTGCAGACAGAGAACAGCAAACAGCTGTTTTTTTTGAGTAAAGATGATAAAAATGGCCTTATTGCCTTGTCTTTCCCATGTGTCCTTTATGAAAATTTTTTAATTCATAGACACAAGACCAAGAAATTTTGTCAACGCATGCTGTAGAATTAAAATTGTTGATGGGGTTTGGATTTCTTTTTTTGATGCCTCAAGCTCACCCCAAACCTCTGAACTCTATTTATGTATATGCAGATTCAAAGACAGCTAAGTTATAAAAAGGCATCTAATTGTATACCCAGTTAAAATCTGAGGCTGAGCTGGCATATATGTGTGTTCTGGACACATAGCCTTAATTTGAGAAGCTCACAAAAACAAGCATCCATGGTTTTAAATAAGAGAGTACTATTTCTATCCAAATATTAGTAAGTTAAGAAATCAAATATTTTTTTAAAGTGATAATGCATTCAATTAATTAAAGGAATAGGATTTTAATAGTTGTGATATTAAACAAAGATATCCCGTGTCATTCATCCTTCAGACTGTTTTCAAATGATATCATACCAACTTCTGAGTAATGCAACAAACAATTGCAAGACATAAGCAATAGTGTTAACTTGTAATTAGAGAATAATTAACCTGAATTGAACTGCTGTTATTCCTTAGTGGCAAAATGTTGCAGTATTGATAGACCCACTCTTCCCAGACTTAAAAACAACAAAATTCTTTAAGTGTTTTACAGTTGTCTGAACATTATTTTGGTTTTAGGACTTTACATTACTAAAAATTAATATTTCATGAACATATTAGTATTGTGATTATCATTAAAAACATTTAAATTCAGTATTTTCCCTTTTTAAGAATTTAGAATTTATTCGGGAATATTCACTAAAACTATGGCATGATACCCTCTGTGTAAATATTTTATAATTTATAGATGTCTAAGCCTAACACCAAGCAGAAAAGTATTTTTCGATTTGCACATCTCATCTTCAGAATTAGAAAGAGTTTCACTGTGGCACTATACTGAATGACCTAGATGTGAAGAGTAAATTCAAGATTAAAGTACTGTGAGGTTTTCAGCTGGGAAGAAACAGAAGTAGATTTTCTATGGCAAAGATTTCTCTCACTTGACAATATCTAAGTGGTTTTAGAGTCATCAGTAATGGATTGGAAATGATTGGTAGTGTCTGAAATGTATGAAGATTTTTATAAATTTTATTGCATGAAAAATTTATGCCAGTAAGAGATTGGGTTCCACCCCATAATTTTGCATTTGTTTTGCCAATAATGAAACTAAGAATATGGTTCACTAAGCAGCTCAGCATCATCATAAGTTTAAGAGTGTGCTTAGCTTTCTGGACTATCAGTGTATTCACTGGGAGGTGTGATGCAATAGGTAGTACATGAATGTGCTTAGGGATCAAGACCTGGACAAACTACGTATTCTTTAAGCACTATATTAAAAATTGGAAACATTCTGCTGCAAATCCACTAGTAGGTGCAGAACATTTTCAAGTTCCATTAACCACAGCCCAAGATGTGCAGTATTTTCAGATTTTTTTAATTATATTTTTTAAACCTTCAACAACACTAAAGATGGGTGCTGATTGAATTGCAGACTGTTAGTAAACTGAGTTGATCAAATATTTTAGGCACTAGCTCACCTGTATACTCTCTGTGTTGAGTACTTTCTGCTAATGAAGTCTGTAGGATTGTCTACAATATAAGGATTTTTCAAATTGGTTTTTGATATTTTTTAAAGTAAGGATAGAAAAAGACAAAAATAATTTCACTGCTCTGCTGTTTTAGAATTACTTTTTCTTTGCTTAAAACAAATATCAGTGTTTATACCAAAATCAGTTTTCTTAATATTATTTTAAAATTATTTTTTTCATGTTGTGTGTTTTGTTGTGATTTACTGATTTTGCATACTTTAGAATAACAAATGGAAAGGGATTTAAGAGTAATGATTGACAGAAAACTTAATATGAGCCAGCAGTGTGCCCAGGTGGCTAAGAAGACCAATGGCATCCTGGCCTGTATCAGGAACAATGTGGTCAGTTGGACTTCCCCGGTACTCGGCGCTGGTCAGAGCACGTCTTGAATACTGTGTCAAGTTCTGGGCTCCTCAGTTTAAGGATGTTGAGCTGCTTGAGAGGGTCCAGAGAAGGGCGACAAGGGTGGTGAAAGGACTGGAGGACAAGCCCTATGGGGAGCGACTAAAGGAACTAGAGTTGTTTAGCCTGGAGAAGAGGAGACTGAGAGGCGACCTGATTGCTGTTTGCAACCACCTGAGGGGAGGTTGCAGTCGGGTGGGTGTGGATCTCTTCTCTCAGGCTGACGACACCAGAACAAGAGGACATGGCCTTAAGCTACGTCAGGGGAGGTTTAGACTGGATGTCAGGAAGAGCTTTTTCACAGAGAGAGTGATCTCTTATTGGAATGACCTGCCCAGGGAGGTGGTGGAGTTGCCATCCCTGGAGGTCTTTAAGAGAAGAGTCGACAAGGAGCTTAGTGACATGGTCTAGTTGGTGGGAGGGATTTCGCTTGAGAGTTGGACTAGATGATCCTGTGGGTCCCTTCCAACTTGGAATAACCTATGAACCTGTGTTTTAACAGCTGTTTCCTAGTGCCGTAGCTGATAATAGAATACTGCCCAACTGGGGCTGTAGTCTATTGGTATATATGAGATACAGAAAATGTCTGAAATTAAAGGAAGTTGTTTTCAAGGACACATATTAGAAATGGCAACATCTTTCTTTTGTGGAATTAAATACTTGCAGGTCTTTCATGCTTTTGAAAAAAATTCAACTAAGGATTTTTAAACAAGAGTGTCGAAGAGCAAGGTTTACACAAGAAGTAGAAGCCCAGGATTTTTGAAGCGTTATAAAGTTTCCAGCTTGAAAATGTTGAAAGCAAGAGTACATAGGAGACAATACGTTACACTTGTCAACAGTAGTAGGAATAGATGAAATTTTAGAAGAGATTTAAAGCTGACTTTATAAATAATCTTAAATCATTTTCTCTTATTTATTCATTTTTGAAGGTTATGAGGATTATGAGTTCATGTGCAGCTCCGCATAGCTGTCCACGTAGAGATGATGATGACTCCCTAGACAGTACGTGCAAACTCCTCTTTAACTGTCAACATAGTGCTTCTTTTATCCAGAAGATTTGATACTTGATTTTCACCAGCTCTCCAACTTTGTTCCATCATGTTGTCTCTACCAGCCTGAACCATTTCCTAAAATGGTCCTTTTGCTGTTCCTTGCCATCCTGCTGTTGAAGGAAGATGTCTGTGGGAACTTTGGGCTTTTGGTTTCAGCACAGGCAAATGAAAGAAGGGTGGTTGCACACATGCCTGGTGACATTATCATTGGCGCTCTTTTCTCTGTCCATCATCAACCAACTGTTGATAAAGTCCATGAGAGGAAATGTGGAGAGGTAAGAGAGCAATATGGCATTCAAAGAGTGGAGGCAATGCTACATACCCTTGACAGAATTAATTTGGACCCCACACTATTGCCAAATATAACTCTAGGATGTGAAATAAGGGACTCCTGCTGGCATTCTGCTGTTGCTCTGGAGCAGAGCATTGAGTTCATAAGGGACTCTCTTATTTCATCAGAAGAAGAGGAAGGGATGGTGCGATGTGTGGATGGATCATCATCGTCTTTCCACTCCAAGAAACCCATTGTTGGTGTGATTGGACCTGGCTCTAGCTCTGTTGCTATTCAGGTCCAGAACTTGTTGCAGCTTTTCAATATACCTCAGATTGCTTATTCTGCCACAAGCATGGACCTAAGCGACAAAACCCTGTTCAAGTATTTTATGAGAGTTGTGCCATCTGATGCCCAGCAAGCAAAGGCTATGGTGGACATTGTCAAACGCTATAACTGGACCTATGTTTCTGCTGTACATACTGAAGGTAAGAGATTGGTTTTAAACTTATATGAATGCCTTTGAACTACTTCAATGTGGTCTAGTAGATGGATGATGACAGTTTGATGTTGTTGGGTTTTTGCCAATCAGTTGTCAACGGTATGAACTTTTATTTAACAATAGATTCACGTTCTCTGCGGGTCTGAAGTAACATCATATTGTCAACGGCTGAAAACTAAGTTGGAAACATAGGATTATATGTTCTCTAGTGGTTGCTCTGAAGTCTCCTAAGTAAACTTAATTAGTTGATGTCTATTTATTTCTCTTTATCTACCAATCAGTGTAGTTATGTAGAGTAATAGTTTTTTACTATATTAAGATCAATGAGTAATGAGAAAGTGTCTGGTCATCATAATGCAGATGAGAGCTAAATCATAATTTGAAACTGAGTCAAAATGCATACCTGCTTAATGTCTGAGCCACAGAGGCACAGATACTAGAAAACATGCAATTCTAGTGAATACTTGAATGTAAGTTTTCCCAGCTCCTCGAAATCAGAACTGTTTGCATCCTTTTTGTAGCACTCTATGGATTATTGAGCCCACTTCTTGCTCTGCATCTGCCATTGGTTTTGGGAGAGAGCAAGGGAATTCACCTGAAATCTTCTTCACACACTTATGGTCCATGTGTGCTAAATTGCTTTCATCAGGTGTCCAGAAAATCAGAACTGTGTGCTAAATTGCTTTTCTCTTTTTATTTGAGATAAAGCTTAAGCCTTTTATCCAGTGTTCAGAAGACTATAGGATTGAAGGGTAGTGGTATTGGAAATCTTGCTTCATTTTGTTATTTCTTGTACTGACAGAGTTGAGTGTTTTCATCTTGCCATAAGTGTCTAGAGTTTCATACTACTTTAAGACCAAGTTTAATCAGCCCCTGTCTAATGACACCACCATT
Source organism: Pitta sordida (assembly GCA_013390025.1). NCBI lineage: Eukaryota > Metazoa > Chordata > Aves > Passeriformes > Pittidae > Pitta > Pitta sordida. The sequence goes on from WEKX01010964.1 coordinate 67,181, forward strand.
TAATGAATTTTAAGGAATTAGGCTTTGTGCTGAGTTTTAGGAGTTCACCACATTACCTCTGCCTAAACAGACAACAGCTGAATGGAGGGCTCAGAATACAATCTGGAAATGAAAAATGTTAAGAGAATGAGTAGTGGTGGTGACGTTGCTGAATAGCAACAGATGCTGCTGGCTTTATTACAATCAACAGAGAGCATATTGCCCTTCCCACACACTGAGTATGCTTCTCTGGCAGACTTCATGCTATTCAAAGCCCTTTTTGGGAAGATGCTAGGCCAGTGCTGGTCTCATATGCAGATTGTTGCGATTGTGTTTCCATCATGATAGTGAAAGCTGGTAAATAACTGCAGCCTGTTTTGTATGGGGATGCATGAATGTATTAGCAGTTTAATCTAAAGCTTCAGTGTCTTCACTCTCTACATTACATCATAGATGAACATATTCTGTACTAGTTGATGCCTTTGGCGTGGCTAGATGTGAAGCCTTCCTTCACAAGTATCTATGAGTAACATCATGGTCAAAAATAATGCCACTGATGCATCACATTACCATAAGATTTTATATCCTGACTGGTTTTGATGACTCCTTTAGTTTTAGCCATGAAGAACTTTTACAATTCTTCTTATTGAGGTGAGATGCTTTAGTTTCATTGTGGGAATTCTCAATATCGTAGTCTGATTCTTCACAGAGGGAAAATATGTACTTTTACACTTTTCATGGACACTCTGGAGCAGATGGTAATCTACAGCATGTCAATCTTATGGCAGAGGAACTTTGTACTGTACATTGTAAAGAAGGGAATAGAGACAAGGCAAGTCCCCTAGCTTAGTTGGGTCAATATAAGACAAGTAAATGACAGAAGAGATGAATGTGAAGAAGGAGAAATGTTGAATGATATATGTAGTACAACTGGGGCCTGTTTCTGCTGTTATTAATGTCAACAGGATAGGTGGTACACTGTCAATACCCAAGGCCTCATTCATAGCATATTTACAACAATCCAACTCTGGACTGCAGTGAAAGGACACTGTATTTTGGTTTTGGGAGCCTTATGATTCTATCATCTCTTTGCATAGTCTGATCATGATGATGAATAGGATTTCCAGTTAAATTTCATCACACAAGTGTTTTGTTACTATGGAACAGAGGGTATTTATGATCGGATAGCAAAATACAAACTGAACAAGGTATTTCTTTGAAATACGAAAACATTACGGCATAGGTTATCCCTTGCAGTAACAGATTTTTTAAAAACATTACAAACCATTAAAAACATTACACATGAACACTAAAGAAAAGAAATTGAGTAAATGAACTAAAGAGAGTTTTGAGGTGGGTTGGATTTTTAAAATTATTTTTCATTTTAATAAAGTATCTATTTACTTGTAAATATTCTAGATATGCTGCTCTACTAAGTGTCCTACGTTCATAGGTATTACGTTTCTCAAAATGAAAAAAAATTGAATCCTGCTCTTTGTAATTTTTATTGATGTAGGATCTTGACCATACATTGGAAAGAGTCCTTCTTTCAATTCTTCTGGTAGTTTTGGCCATCTACATTCATTCTCTTTAGCTACTTTTCATATATTGCCATACTCTTTTGAAGTATGTATTATCTTTGATTTCTGTGAAGGATTTCAAAGGGAAGAAAGGGTCCTCTCTTCCAAAACTGGATGGGGAGAAGAGGCATAAAAGCCTGGTTATTTCATTGCTTTGGCAGTTCCATCAACAGACAAATTTATAGATCTCTTTTAGTCTAGTGTATGAAAAGCCTGCTAGCCTGACAGCCTGTCAGTAGTTTCACAATAAAAGATTTCTTATTTGAATCTTTCCTTATGTACTTAATTATCTGTGTTTGTGGTGGATTGTTAAATCTTCAGGAGGCTGATCTGAAGTTATGTTGCTAAATCCTTACTCAAGACTTCTAGATTTAAAATACACAGAATCTGAGAGATTCTTGTAAGCTTTGCTCTTTTGACATTCAGCATCACAATTTAATCCAGGTGATGCCTCCAGGTGTAAGAATAATTACAAAAAGTAAATTTTCTTTTTCCTAAAAATGGGAAGGTAGAGAGGACTGTGCCGCCATGTGGGTGTGGACCTCTTCTTTCAGGCTGACAACACCAGAACGAGAGGGCACGGCCTCAAGCTACGCCAGGGGAGGTTTAAACTTAATGTTAGGAAGCGGTTTTTCACAGAGAGAGTGATTGCACATCGGAATGGGCTGCCCAGGGAAGTGGTGGAGTCGCCGTCCCTGGAGGTGTTTAAGAGAAGACTCGATGAGGAGCTTAGTGACATGGACTAGCTGGGGGGTGTAGGGTTGGATGGTCCTGTGGGTCCCTTCTGGCTCGGAGTGGCCTGCTAGACTGTGAGGGAACTAGGTTTGTGTTTACCGCTCTGGGATGTGCGTTCGGTCTCTGTACGGGTGTTAGATGGTGAGTTGGACTAAATGATCTTTGTGGGTCCCTTCCAACTCATAATATTCTGTGAATCTGTGTGTGACTGCTGTCAGCATAGTTCCTATAACTTTAAGGAGGAAGTTTCGGCAATCCATTCAATAGGAAACATGAGCAAAAATTGAATGATATTTCTCATAAAACAATAATAATCTTCAAGTACTAAGTATTTTTCATAAGCCATTCAAAAATCTTTACAAGTCTTACATAGTCTTGGGTTGTAACTCTGCATTGCTTGGCTTTGTCAGGAATTCTTATCATTGTTATCTTCCTTTACTCTCTAACTTTTTCTTGCATCAAATAATTTGTGAGGCTCTACTCTGAACCAATCTAGATTTAAAATAAAACTTTTTCACCCACCATGATGGACTTTTTTCAAACAACCTTATCAGTTCTGAAGTACAGGTCACAGTGTGGCTCCATGAGCCAAGTTCACACTGCATGGCAGACAGAGCAGGAATGAGGGAAACTGTGATGTGAAACTTCTTGTACTGAGGACCTACTGCTTAAAGCCTGGAGCAAGTGCTTTCAACTTTATGAATTGCTTCAACAGGTATGCAGGGTTTGCTGGAGTTGCCTACTGATCTAATTCTTTCACTTGATCTTACAGAAGTTTTTTTCCCCACCTTTGTGATATAAGCAGAGCTTAAACAAACTTTCCTTAAAATTAAACCAACATTCACTCCTTCAACTTCCCAGACAGACAGCAAGTCAATAGTGTAGCTCAGAACTCTGTCTCTGCTTCTCTCTGAAGAAAAGTAGCACAGTAAAGTCCCCTAGCTTAGTCCCCCAATTTCTTAAGGGTTAGAGATTGATTTTAGCTTTTAACTTTTGTCCACCTCTGTGGAAACATGCACATAGGAAGATGTAGAGAGGAAAAGTTATGCCTCTGTTTGGCTTTTGGGTGCTGATGGTTGGCATTCAATGAGCCATGCAGCTCATATACCACTGGCATTGTCTCAGCCCTTTCTTGCTTAACCACTTGGCACCGGAACTAATCAGAAAGGGTTGGAGAAACTAGGGAGAGACTGGCTGGCTGTTGAAGGAGATACAGAGCTGCTTGTTTACCTAATTTTCCATATGAAAGCCTTCCCTGGTCTTTTTGAAAAATCAGAAGAAAATATGTACAATTTTCTCTTCTCCTATCACAGCAATTCAAAAGCCTTATTTTGAAAGCCTGTTTGAACTCAATACCCTCCCGTTGACTAGACTAACATCCTTCCTAGCCAGAAATAAGGTCAATCCCTGAGAATCAGTGATTAAAATTTACCTGGAGACAAATTAATTAATAACTGGAAAAGCAATTTTCATTACCACTGGAAACCATTTATTTTGCTGCACTGAATGGGGTGAAGGAGCTGATGTATGCTGGAAAAAAAGAACTGTGCAAGGCTACAGTTGAAACACAATAGGGCAAATGTATTGGGGATGGCAAGGGATAAATTGGTGTAATTTGGTTTTGAACACAGCCTTAAGAAATAAGTCACTTTTTTGACATTTCTTTCACAGCTCTGCAGATAAACATTGGATCAAACTCATCCTCAAAGTCCTCTGTCTTGAATATCACTTTCCTCCATTTAAATGTATCATAAGTGCATTTAAAGAAGTGGTTCACATTCATTTTCTTGGGATGTAATCTGGCAAGCAAAACAAAAGTAGAGGTTTTTTCCCCCTGTAGATAAAGGTTATTTCACACAGTTCCTTTCATATTTGTTCAAATGTGTCTAGTTATTCAACTGGTTTTGCCCACATTCTTTGCAACCAAATAAACAGCAAACCTGAAATTAGTCATAGCCTGCGAGAATAGGATGAAGAAAAGAATGAAAGAGCTGCAACAATTTGATGATAAAAATGTTGCTTGGAACAAACTGTACTTATATAGGATTTTGCCTTTAGACTCTAGATTATTCTCCTTTAGATACAGCAATTGTATCATGGTCAGAAATGTTACTTGCTTTTCACGAAGTAATACTATAGAAAATTAAGTTAATTATATTTTAAGTGTACGTGATATTTTTTCATATTTTGTATGCAGAAAAATGTACCAAAAGGTCTGTGTTAATCCATGAAAATATTTTCAGTTGCAGAGAAAATTTATTTCTAAAAATCTGTTTTTGAAAATTGAAGGATGTCCTCTTTAAAGACTGGAGAATGTTCTATTTCAACAATGTTGATTTTTTGCCATTGGGCAAAATAGCTATGTGTTTGAGGTTTTCTGAAATTACTTTTAAACTGTTTCAAACATAAATTTTGGCATCAGGATGGTAACAATTTGATATGCTCTTAATCAAATTAATCTTGTAGCAAGACTGAAAAATATCTCTTATCTGAAAGAAAATATGGGGAATGAAAATCCATCCCGAGTTCCAACCCTATCAAGTTGTTTGATAATTTTTGTTGAATGTTAACATCTCTAGCTGAGGTATTTTTTTCCCCTCAATTTCAAATATTTATCTTAGCATCCCAATTGTGAATACTGAGCAAATGCCATCTCTCATCTGGGAATACTGAGACAGAAGATTGTAGCAGCACTGAGTTAACGCTTGCTTTGTTGTGCAGTGAGTGACTAGCCAGAAAACATTTCAACATTGCTGTTAGGCTCCTTAGGCGAGACATACCTGCTGTGAAGAGTCTTGGCTGATAGAAAACCACAAAATGAGGGATACACTATCATTTGTATATCCCTCATTTTGTGAGTGTCATGGAGATGAAGATTCTTTGGAGAAATACTATGGGACAGCAAAGGGAAGGTGATGTACTCTTCAGCAAAGAGGTGTACTACTTTAAAGCTTAAAAGGCAAAATAATTTTTAAAGAAATTATGTAAGGTGCACCTAGCTAAGAGTAGCTCATTTGGATTTTCAAAATGTCACTTTGCTTCTTTTGTTTAAGAGCTGTGTTTGAATGTCACATTTTCTGCTACTTAGAACCTGTAACAACTCCATGAAAGGTGCAGTGTCATGAAACTTGCCTTCACCAAGAAGAAACAATGTGAGCCCAGCAACCTCCGGCTGCATCTTCTATTTTTCTTAAAGCCTGGAAATGGTGCAGTTATTGTCCCTACCCCCAGGGTGCACCTCTTCAGTCGCTGAGGGATAGATCAGATTTTTGAGATTTGGAAATCTTTCAGAAAATAACGTTTCACTGCACAGTGCTTGTTGGTCAGAGTAGTTTTATGGAAGGTGATCCTTCTAACGTGCTATCTGATGGCTGAAACTAGTGACAGTGATTCCCTTTCCTGTATCTCTCATAGATATTTCGTCTTTCAGATTAAAAAATACATGCTATAGAACTAGCTGGAAAACACACATTCCATACAATTAAAAAATTAAGAAAGCTCCTGAAGAATACATAGACAAGGAAAAGGAAGATGTCCTGCATTTGTCTGTATCTTTACGCATCAAACCCATATTGTAGGTAGTTTAATGGTGCAGGAATTAAATCAATGTTGCTTCAAAACTGGAAACTTCCTGTACATTTAAGGAGCGGAATAGTTATTTGCATTGGTCCATACATGAAGGACATTTCCTGAGCTTACAAGAGCTAATTTGTGATATCATTAAAGCCAAGAAAAGGTGAAGGGCCTGTGCTGGATCTTTTAAACTTTCCAGTCTTCCCTAAGGCAGTTCTGACTAGCTGATTCTTGAATCATGCAGGAGACAATGATCTTGGAGGTGAGTCAAAATTATAGACTTTCCTTTAATTTAATTTTCCTTTAATTTAATTTGAAAACCACTGGAAAAAGCATAATGTTGCATCCATCTTACTAAATTCTGATTCCAGGCTTATGATGTGGAGGCATATCGTGAGTACGGTTTATATAATTATTTTGTATCTGTATACATTAAAGAAGTGATTGATAAGGTTGTTAACAGAACAGTTGCCATCCACCCTGGCAATTGAATTTTGAGACAATCCTGTTCATAAATCACTACCTTGTTTTTAAACAAACATTATTTAACTCATCATTCTAAATATACTAACTGGAAAAGAACATATTTAAGATTTCCTTTAACTTAGGGGTTTGATTTTTCTTTCTGGAAGTGTCTGACAACATTCATGGATGGCCAGATACATAGTCCAGATGATACATGTGAGACTCTCCATATAAAATCAATTAAATTGCCAGAGGGCAGACAAACAATGTATGGGGAATCATTGTTTCTTAAAGTGCAATATGTACCAGATGAATTGGAAAGACAATATCTGGAGCAGATGTAAAACATCACACTGAATGAATCCTGTGGCCAAAACCCAACCTAACTTGAGAATAGTGGAAATATGAGAAAATTTCTCAACAGACTCTCAGTCTGTTGTGATCTAGTCAAATGCTTCCTATTTGTCTTTAACTAGGAGTAGATATTTTTTTCCTTTAACTTTTCTTGCTGAGACAAATTTCTTCTAACTTCCTAGGTGATGTCACAGGCATGAAGGGGAAGAGTAGAAGTACTGCCAAAACAAAGGTGCAAAATCATAATGAGAGGATTGTGATCAGGATCTAGGAAATTACCTTACCTCAGTGAAGAAGATAGTTGTAGCAGATGAATCAATTGTCCAAGATTGTAATTCTGGAGTGCATAAGGCAAGCATACATAATTGTTGATTACAGAATCACAGAATACAGTTGGGTCTCCTATACCACTGTACCGCTGTCTTACCCCCTATATGCGAAGCCCTCCTTTCGCATTGATTGGCAGCTCATTAATATGCAAATTTGCCCCGTGCCCTCATGTGTTACAGAATCACAGAATCAGTAAGGTTGGAAAAGACCTTAGAGATCATCGAGTCCAACCTATCACCTATTACCTAACCTAGCCAAACCTGTTACCTAACCTGTTGCCATCCTGCTACCAACACACCATCCTACCTATAACACACTACCCTAATATCTAGGTCATGCCACCAAGTACATCATCCAATCTTTTCTTAAAGACCATGAAGATGGTCCTTGTAAGCAAGATGAGTGAGTAGTCAGGGAGGATGCAGACATGTTCTTGAGGGTGTTCCCTGCCTTGCAGAAATTCTTGGCCCAGTAAGGCTATGATCTGAGAGCAGTGCTGAAGAGGCAGCAGAGATGCCTCCTGACACTGAGTGAGTGGAGCTATACTCAGGAATGGAAAAGGAGTAAAAGGTAGAAGTTTGGAAAGGGATCTTATACCTTCTGTTTATGGAGGACTCGCAGTCAGGTTCAGCTCCTTTCCCATTTCCATGTTGGCTTTGCAGCTCAGAAGAATTTTATCATAGGTTTTCAAACAAGTCCAAGGGGGAAAATTAGTGACAACATGTAGGTGCTGCTTGTTTGGTTTTAGGAGTAAAACAGAACTTCAGGTTGCATTTGATAGGTAAATTGTTTTTCCTTTTTCTTTCATCATTACTATGCAAGAATATAGGACTAAAATCCTTTTCACATTCACAGAAGCTTTCCAGACAATTAGGGTATGTGGCCAAATAGGAACTGTAAGAGTGAATATTATCTTTCCAATATAATCTTCTCATATGTCTTCAGTCATGGTTATATAGTGAATCCCCAGGGCAATGTGACCTCTGCATTACGACATGTAGATGGTCTAGGTCTTACTGGATGTGGAGTTGAGGGTTTTACTCAGACAGAATTTCTATGAACAGATTTTTTTGGTGTTTTTTTTTTCTAAAGTTTTTTATGCACAAGCATGTGTCAGCATGCTTCAGTAGTTCAAAATGAAGTATCTGGTACAGCATGCATTCAGAGATCTTAGACTTACGGATTTTGGTCTTGTGTGCCATCACACAGCACCTGCAGAACAACCATGACATTGGATCTAGTCAGCATGGATTTCGGAAAGGCAGGTCCTGCCTGACTAACTTGA